>CAJHNH020002358.1:472944-607904 GCA_905116865.2 Candidula unifasciata | reverse complement strand
AGGTAATCTAGATGTGTAATCTGACATTTTGGAGCAAAAATGGAGATAGCCTAAAAATGCCCAAAATTGAGATTTTTCTACAGGCGCGCGCCTGTCGGGTTTTTTTCAGCCAAAAACTGACATTTTCCAAAAGTTAAAAATTTGGCCTTAGTCTATCATTACACACTTCAGCAGATACTCTAGAGGAGTAGTTGAGCATTTCCAAGCAAATTGATGGCAGAAAAGGAGATAGGCAAATGAGGAAAAAAAAAACAGATTTTACTAACAAATTCCCCAACAACTTTTTGTGTCCTACCACTTCACCTTGAGTCCCAGACAATTGTTTTACACATGAATGGACACTGTAGATGTAGAGTAGGTAATCTAGATGTGTAATCTGACATTTTGGAGCAAAAATGGAGATAGCCTAAAAATGCCCAAAATTGAGATTTTTCTACAGGCGCGCGCCTGTCGGGTTTTTTTTTTCCAAAAACTGACATTTTCCAAAAGTTAAAAAAATTTGGCCTTAGTCTATCATTACACACTTCAGCAGATACTCTAGAGGAGTAGTTGAGTATTTCGAAGCAAATTGATGGCAGAAAAGGAGATAGGCAAATGAGGAAAAAAAAAGATTTTACTAAACAAATTTCCCCAAATTTCCCAAACAACTTTTGGTGTCCTACCACTTCACCTTGAGTCCCAGACAATTGTTTTACACATGAATGGACACTGTAGATGTAGAGTAGATAATCTAGATGTGTAATCTGACATTTTGGAGCAAAAATGGAGATAGCCTAAAAATGCCCAAAATTGAGATTTTTCTAAAGGCGCGCGCCTGTCGGGTTTTTCCAGCCAAAAACTGACATTTTCCAAAAGTTAAAAATTTGGCCTTAGTCTATCATTACACACTTCAGCAGATACTCTAGAGGAGTAGTTGAGTATTTCGAAGCAAATTGATGGCAGAAAAGGAGATAGGCAAATGAGGAAAAAACAGATTTTACTAAACAATTTCTCCAACAACTTTTTGTGTCCTACCACTTCACCTTGAGTCCCAGACAATTGTTTTACACATGAATGGACACTGTAGATGTAGAGTAGGTAATCTAGATGTGTAATCTGACATTTTGGAGCAAAAATGGAGATAGCCTAAAAATGCCCAAAATTGAGATTTTTCTAAAGGCGCGCGCCTGTCGGGTTTTTCCAGCCAAAAACTGACATTTTCCAAAAGTTAAAAATTTGGCCTTAGTCTATCATTACACACTTCAGCAGATACTCTGGAGGAGGAGTTGAGAATTTCAAAGAAAATTGATGGCTGAAAAGGAGATAGGCAAATGAGGAAAAAACAGATTTTACTAAAAATTTCCCCCAAACTTTTTTGTGTCCTACCACTTCACCTTGAGTCCCAGACAATTGTTTTACACATGAATGGACACTGTAGATGTAGAGTAGGTAATCTAGATGTGTAATCTGACATTTTGGAGCAAAAATGGAAATAGCCTAAAAATGCCCAAAATTGAGATTTTTCTAAAGGCGCGCGCCTGTCGGGTTTTTCCAGCCAAAAACTGACATTTTCCAAAAGTTAAAAATTTGGCCTTAGTCTATCATTACACACTTCAGCAGATACTCTAGAGGAGTAGTTGAGTATTTCGAAGCAAATTGATGGCAGAAAAGGAGATAGGCAAATGAGGAAAAAAACAGATTTTACTAACAATTTCCCCCAACAACTTTTGTGTCCTACCACTTCACCTTGAGTCCCAGACAATTGTTTTACACATGAATGGACACTGTAGATGTAGAGTAGGTAATCTAGATGTGTAATCTGACATTTTGGAGCAAAAATGGAGATAGCCTAAAAATGCCCAAAATTGAGATTTTTTCTACAGGCGCGCGCCTGTCGGGTTTTTCCAGCCAGCCAAAAACTGACATTTTCCAAAAGTTAAAAAAAATTGGCCTTAGTCTATCATTACACACTTCAGCAGATACTCTAGAGGAGTAGTTGAGCATTTCGAAGCAAATTGATGGCAGAAAAGGAGATAGGCAAATGAGGAAAAAACAGATTTTACCAAAAAATTTCTCCAACAACTTTTTTGTGTCCTACCACTTCACCTTGAGTCCCAGACAATTGTTTTACACATGAATGGACACTGTAGATGTAGAGTAGGTAATCTAGATGTGTAATCTGACATTTTGGAGCAAAAATGGAGATAGCCTAAAAATGCCCAAAATTGAGATTTTTCTACAGGCGCGCGCCTGTCGGGTTTTTTCAGCCAAAAACTGACATTTTCCAAAAGTTAAAAATTTGGCCTTAGTCTATCATTACACACTTCAGCAGATACTCTAGAGGAGTAGTTGAGCATTTCGAAGCAAATTGATGGCAGAAAAGGAGATAGGCAAATGAGGAAAAAACAGATTTTACTAAACAATTTCTCCAACAACTTTTTGTGTCCTACCACTTCACCTTGAGTCCCCCAGACAATTGTTTTACACATGAATGGACACTGTAGATGTAGAGTAGTAGTAATCTAGATGTGTAATCTGACATTTTGGAGCAAAAATGGAGATAGCCTAAAAATGCCCAAAATTGAGATTTTTTACAGGCGCGCGCGCTGTCGGGTTTTTTTTTTTTTTCAAAAACTGACATTTTCCAAAAGTTAAAAATTTGGCCTTAGTCTATCATTACACACTTCAGCAGATACTCTAGAGGAGTAGTTGAGTATTTCGAAGCAAATTGATGGCAGAAAAGGAGATAGGCAAATGAGGAAAAAACAGATTTTACTAAACAATTTCTCCAACAACTTTTTGTGTCCTACCACTTCACCTTGAGTCCCAGACAATTGTTTTACACATGAATGGACACTGTAGATGTAGAGTAGGTAATCTAGATGTGTAATCTGACATTTTGGAGCAAAAGATGGAAAATTGAGATAGCCTAAAAAAACTGACATTTTCCAAAAGTTAAAAATTGGCCTTAGTCTGCCCAAAATTGAGATTTTTGGAGTCCCAGACAAAATGAATGGACACTGTAGATGCGCGACATTTTGGAGCAAAAATGGAGATAGCCTAAAAATGCCCAAAATTGAGATTTTTCGCGCGCCTGTCGTTTTTCAGCCAAAAACTGAGATTTTCCAAAAGTTAAAAATTTGGCCTTAGTCTATCATTACACACTTCAGCAGATACTCTAGAGGAGTAGTTGAGCATTTCGAAGCAAACTGATGGCAGAAAAGGAGATAGGCAAATGAGGAAAAAAAAGATTTTACTAACAAATTTCCCCAACAACTTTTTGTGTCCTACCACTTCACCTTGAGTCCCAGACAATTGTTTTACACATGAATGGACACTGTAGATGTAGAGTAGGTAATCTAGATGTGTAATCTGACATTTTGGAGCAAAAATGGAAATAGCCTGAAAATGCCCAAAATTGAGATTTTTCTAAAGGCGCGCGCCTGTCGGGTTTTTTCTAGCCAAAAACTGACATTTTCCAAAAGTTAAAAATTTGGCCTTAGTCTATCATTACACACTTCAGCAGATACTTTGGAGGAGGAGTTGAGAATTTCAAAGAAAATTGATGGCAGAAAAGGAGATAGGCAAACTTGGAAAAAAAAAAACAGATTTTACTTAGAAATTTCCCAAACAACTTTTGATGTCCTACCACTTTACCTTGAGTCCCAGACAATTCTTTTACACATGAATGGACACTGTAGATGTAGAGTAGGTAATCTAGATGTGTAATCTGACATTTTGGAGCAAAAATGGAGATAGCCTAAAAATGCCCAAAATTGAGATTTTTCTAAAGGCGCGCGCCTGTCGGGTTTTTCCAGCCAAAAACTGACATTTTCCAAAAGTTAAAAATTTGGCCTTAGTCTATCATTACACACTTCAGCAGATACTCTAGAGGAGTAGTTGAGTATTTCGAAGCAAATTGATGGCAGAAAAGGAGATAGGCAAATGAGGAAAAAACAGATTTTACCAAACAATTTCTCCAACAACTTTTTGTGTCCTACCACTTCACCTTGAGTCCCAGACAATTGTTTTACACATGAATGGACACTGTAGATGTAGAGTAGATAATCTAGATGTGTAATCTGACATTTTGGAGCAAAAATGGAGATAGCCTAAAAATGCCCAAAATTGAGATTTTTCTAAAGGCGCGCGCCTGTCGGGTTTTTTTCAGCCAAAAACTGACATTTTCCAAAAGTTAAAAATTTGGCCTTAGTCTATCATTACACACTTCAGCAGATACTCTAGAGGAGTAGTTGAGTATTTCGAAGCAAATTGATGGCAGAAAAATGGAGATAGGCAAATGAGGAAAAAAAAAGATTTTACTAAAAAATTTCCCCAACAAACTTTTTGGTGTCCTACCACTTCACCTTGAGTCCCAGACAATTGTTTTACACATGAATGGACACTGTAGATGTAGAGTAGGTAGGTATCTAGATGTGTAATCTGACATTTTGGAGCAAAAATGGAGATAGCCTAAAAATGCCCAAAATTGAGATTTTTCTAAAGGCGCGCGCCTGTCGGGTTTTTTCAGCCAAAAACTGACATTTTTTCAAAAGTTTAAAAATTTTTGGCCTTAGTCTATCATTACACACTTCAGCAGATACTCTAGAGAGAGTAGTTGAGCATTTCGAAGCAAATTGATGGCAGAAAAGGAGATAGGCAAATGAGGAAAAAAAAGATTTTACTAAAAAATTTTTTCCCCAACAACTTTTTTGTGTCCTACCACTTCACCTTGAGTCCCAGACAATTTTACTTTTCACATGAATGGACACTGTACAATTGTTTTACACATGTAGACACACTGTAGATGTAGAGTAGGTAATCTAGTAATCTAGATGTGTAATCTGACATTTTGGAGCAAAAATGGAGATAGCCTAAAAATGCCCAAAATTGAGATTTTTCTACAGGCGCGCGCCTGTGGGGTTTTTTTCAGCCAAAAACTGACATTTTCCAAAAGTTAAAAATTTGGCCTTAGTCTATCATTACACACTTCAGCAGATACTCTAGAGGAGTAGTTGAGCATTTCGAAGCAAACTGATGGCAGAAAAGGAGATAGGCAAATGAGGAAAAAAACAGATTTTACTAACAAATTTCCCCAACAACTTTTGGTGTCCTACCACTTCACCTTGAGTCCCAGACAATTGTTTTACACATGAATGGACACTGTAGATGTAGAGTAGGTAATCTAGATGTGTAATCTGACATTTTGGAGCAAAAATGGAGATAGCCTAAAAATGCCCAAAATTGAGATTTTTCTAAAGGCGCGCGCCTGTCGGGTTTTTCCAGCCAAAAACTGACATTTTCCAAAAGTTAAAAATTTGGCCTTAGTCTATCATTACACACTTCAGCAGATACTCTAGAGGAGTAGTTGAGTATTTCGAAGCAAATTGATGGCAGAAAAGGAGATAGGCAAATGAGGAAAAAAAAAAAGAGATTTTACTAAACAAATTTCCCCAACAACTTTTTGGTGTACTACTTCACCTTGAGTCCCAGACAATTGTTTTACACATGAATGGACACTGTAGATGTAGAGTAGGTAATCTAGATGTGTAATCTGACATTTTGGAGCAAAAATGGAGATAGCCTAAAAATGCCCAAAATTGAGATTTTTCTACAGGCGCGCGCCTGTGGGGTTTTTCCAGCCAAAAACTGACATTTTCCAAAAGTTAAAAATTTGGCCTTAGTCTATCATTACACACTTCAGCAGATACTCTAGAGGAGTAGTTGAGCATTTCGAAGCAAACTGATGGCAGAAAAGGAGATAGGCAAATGAGGAAAAAACAGATTTTACAAAACAAATTTCCCCAACAAAACTTTGTGTCCTACCACTTCACCTTGAGTCCCAGACAATTGTTTTACACATGAATGGACACTGTAGATGTAGAGTAGGTAATCTAGATGTGTAATCTGACATTTTGGAGCAAAAATGGAGATAGCCTAAAAAATTGGCTGAAGGCAAGATAATACAACAGGAGATGTGAAGGCGGAATGAAGAAGATGAGATTTTTAAGGAGGTGAGCCAACGGTTACTTTATTAATCTTACCTATAAGATTGCATTCATTGTTGATGTGAGCTGCCATCGAACCAAACTACGATTCTCTAATAAATGTGCCTTTATTTGTAGGTGAATGTGGGTGGTATATCCCAAAGGATATGAAGACCTACTGATTTCATGTGATTGTATGTCCAACGAATAGTTAGGAATCCCTGTGTACAGTGAACAAATCTACCCCTGATTATATATCCAACAAATAGTTAAAGACCCTGAGTGAACTATGATTGTATGTCCCACATATTGTAACCATCCATGACCCTACTGTGATTGTATCTCCAACAGATAGTTAAGGTTTTAAGTGTACTTTTACTGTATGTTCAAAAGACAATTGAGAGCCCAAATTGACTTTTTTTTTAATCTCCTACAGATCCTGAAAACACCAATGCTCTGTGGACAGGTACCTGGATCAAGTCATTTCAGCCACCCTGGATCACACTGCCGATGAGCAGTCCAAACGTGAGATCCAGCGCCAAGCAGAGACAATCAACGATCTGGCCTACGCCTGCGATAAATAGTGAGTTAATCTCATTTAGCAAGTGGGTTGGCATGGGATGGTGTGTGATTGTTTACGGGTTGTCACTAGGGAGCCGTTGTGGTTTAGCAGCTAGACGCTTGCCTGCAAATCGGAAGGTTTGGATCCTGACGGGGCTGGACTAGTTTTGAAAAAGGACCTTGGCTCCTAGGTCGACCCAACCTTAAGTGGGTACCAGGTACAGTCCTGGGAAGTAAAAGCGGTCAGCGCCATGTTGACCATATGATCCACTAAGTGCCGATTGGTCTATAAAATATAGGTCTAACCCTATATGCCCAGTACGCCCGAAGGTGTGGAACAGGGTCTTTTACTTTATTTACCTTACACAGTCTTAAGTTCCCGATGGCAGGCAGAGGATTACACTAAAGTGACAATGACTACAGTCACCCCAATCAAAAGGAAAGCATGGCAAACTACCCTTTTCAAGATACCAACAATAGGGATGATTTCACAAGCTGAAAAGGCCACTCGCAGCGGTGATGTCATTTTTGAGAAAAATGCAACGAACATCACCGAGAGTTGGAAAAATAAACGAGGCCGTTTTTCTCGACACAGATGAAAGCCGTAAATTCATTGGAGAAATTATTAAGTGTTTTTGTGTATGTTATTAAAAGAAATGAACTCGAAAAATCGCTTACGACTGGCAAGACTGATGGAAAAAGAACCAGGGAGGTGCATAACTGACGGCCATACGGACATAGCGAAACGAGTACTTGCCTCATTCATAAGTCTGCTGTTAATGTGAGATAGCGAAACATAACCAGGTACACACGAGAATGATGGTGAGAGGATTCAAAACTTTACAGGCGCCTCATTTCCTTAAAATGTTAAAGGGGAGGAAGGGGTGGAAATTCAAGGAGCTTTTGACATGGAGCTTGATCGCTGCCATAGATATCGACCGCCTGGTACCTGCCAGCCATTCGATGCCAAATAGCCCCGCCGCCTCTGCTTAATTTTCTCTTCATACTTGGTGCTGAATGCGTCTCTGCTCGTCCCCTCGTGCGATGTATGCAGCTAATTTTACCTTCATCGGCATAAGAAGGAAGAAACTGCAGAAGTGTCTTCATGGAAGGAAGATGAGAAAGTTGGAACAGCTGAATCCAAGATCTACCATCTGTGGGGTAGACAATACAAGAAGTTGTCGAGATGTAGCACCGTGATAGAGTTAACCCTGGTTAACATGTGTGTTATCTTATTTAATGGTAACATTATCAAACATTTAGGAAGAAAAAAAATATCATTGATATCAGAGCACTTTGGATGTCAACAAAATCTAGTGACCCCAAACAGCTCTACAAGTGGTGAAAGACTACGATATGAGATACAAGCAAAGATTTCTGATGTTATCATTGGAGGCGACTCATTTTCCAAATCTTCCTAACTTCCACTTTCCCCTCCTCCTACTTCTGTGCTGTGTGCCCTGCATTGTATTATGAAAATTAAAAAATGTAGAAACGAATGCTTAATAAGAGAACGTCTATATGTTCTCTCTTTTTTGTTCACTGCATCTCACGGAATCCGAGCGTTCCAAGGAAAAGTCCAATATTATAGAAGTGTTACCGTGTTAAATGAGCACTGACCAACTCTAAACTTAAACTATTATCCCCCACTGGGAGAAGGTGGGAATAGGAAAAGTAAACGGAAGAGCTAGATTTCCCAATTCTATTACTGGCATGACTCATATTTACATTGCGTTTCACTAAGTCTTCAAACTCCCCTCCCCCCTCCGATCATATGTTTCCTCTTCTTTATCTCAGTCTTTTCCCTCGCATCTTTATTTTAACTCTCATCCCTTCTGCGCCTCTCTCTATCTTCTTCCGGTCTCCTCTATTGTCTTCATCTTTCCTTACCACCCCCCACCCGTTAACAAATACTAGTCTGAGCAAGCATGAATGAAAGGTCAACCAGTGTGTATTTGGTCCAGACATCGTAAAAAGAACCCAACATTTCTCATAATAAATTGCTTTTTATTTGTTAACTTGTGTTTCCCAAGTTGTACATTTGTTTCACCCACTGCTGGTTTATCTGTATGGTGTTAGTGTAGAGTCTCTACTATCTGGATATGCAGAATTCCTGATTAGTGGAACTAGTTCATTATGTCCCAGTAACTTCTACTTACTAAGACGTCCCTGAATTTCCCGGAAAATCAAAGGACCCTTTTCACGCCAGGGAAGCGTCAGATACCAGCCCTATATGTTTATTTAACAATCTGCACTTGATGATGATGTGGCTAATATTATACCAACCATTTTTTTTTTACTGCCTACAACATTCTGATACCCATTTTAAGATGGGTCAAGCTGGGAGTCAATTATAAAATAATCCTTTGTGCAGATATGTACCCCAAGACCTTTTCATTAGCAGGGAAGCACCTGTGCTGCCACGGTCCCCGTAAGTATTATGCTGACTGTTTCAAGAGCGGCTACCACCTTTCTGTCAAAGGCAGGTGGGTTTTTTTTAATAGCTTGATCCATGTTACCGATCATGGATGTCTTGTGTTCAGTATCTATTTAGGAACTGTGGAGTAATCAGTTTGCCCTCATCCTTTCTAGGGCATCAAGATTGGCAAGACTTTTATTTCTTGACTACTTATGCCGATTATAACCCTTTAGATTCTCACAGCTATCTTCTCTGTGGTATGGGACGTCGCAGGTCAACCCAGCCTAAAATGGGTACCAGGATGGGCTGTCCTGGGAAAGTGAAGACAGCCGGCGTAATGCTGACCACATTACCCAGAGTGCTGATGGTCTGTTAAAATATGGGACGCTCTGCCCATATGCCCGATGCGCCAAAAGGGATCTTTACTTTTTTTTTTAACTATCTTCTCTATACACCCTTTCACCTATTCTCGGCAGCAGTGGTCAAGCTTATTTTTAAAGCAAAATCGGAAACAACTATTCTATACCATTCTCTCAACTGCTTAGACTGTGTAGGTTGTGTTGTAATGATTTGTTGACTAAAGTCACACAATTTTCTTGATTTTTTTTTCTCCCATAAGTTCTTTACCAAGAGAGAGGCATTGCACACTAAATTGAAACCTGCTCCTGGTTTAATCTTAACCTTTCACCTGAACAATCTGGCTATTTCCAGAACCTTCAGTCGACACATTTAGATTTTCTGCTATGATCTGGAACTCCTTCGGTCTAAAGAGTTAATTTCACATTAGGGATGCGTTTAATTGTGAATCATGTCACCCAATTTATGACATCATCTGCAAACAATGTAAAAAAGGTATATATTGGGGAAACCGAAAGGGAGCTAGCAGATCGTTTCCGTAAACATCTGAAAAATATTCGCCATGAGACTGGTCTGCCTCAGTTTTAATAAATAGTTCCGACAACTGAGGCAAAAGTGATATCTTCTTCTTCGCAATCACCAGCTGTAAACTCTGATGGAAAGTTCTGGTTGTCATCTACCTCTAGACTTTATGTTCCAGAACCGGAGTGTTGCGTGCACAACCATTTTACAGATCTGACTTTTGTGTATGTTGACTGGTTTCCTGCCTCTCAAGCTGATGCATTTCGACATTGAAGGAAGCTCCTAGTTAGTCGACTCTTATGACATGCTTGTTGGGGAAGCTGTGGGTTTATTCTTGCATAGAAGCTCTGTTGTATTTAGTAGTCTATTAATAAAGACTTCGGTTGAAATGTTAGGCTGTGTTTGTGCCAGTTTGAAACCCCTCCAATGAGTTTTTGGTCACTTTTTATGTTCTATCTAGCACTTACAGCTTTCTTATAAGATTAGTGTAATTTAAAATTTAACCCCCCTTCCCCTTTCCACACACACGCAAACAACAGGGTGACAATTGAATATTAACAAAAAATAATATATTTCTGCATTTGATATCAGCCACATTTGACATCAGTCCTACTACCTCTGTCACAAAGTGGCTGGTGCATCCAAGGTCGATGCTGGTCCTTTGTTTTCCCATGTAACTCCCTAGGGTCAGATCACCAACCTCTGCCAGAAGTAGATAGGACAATTCTATAGCATCACATGTTTAGGAGTCTGTCTACCCCTCAGAGAATCACAGGTGGCATATTCTTTTGTGTGCAGGTGTGTTCTAAGGTCTCATTGTCCTACAAGTTATTGAATGCTTCTTTTATCCGGTTCAGTATGTGGTCTCCATTCTGGATTCTTTGTGGTGGGTGCAGCGGTGGAAAACAACTTTCTGCACCTGCAAACTCATCTGCTTTCTCATGTCCTGGAATGCCACAGTGAGCTAGTTTCCACTGCAGAACCAGTTCTGCTTCCTTGGAACAATAAATGTCAACATGTGAGGCCAGACTGTGGCAAGGAATCCTATTTTAATGGCCGTTAACTATATTACAAACAATGTTATTAAGTAGATTTTTTGGCAATATAACTTCAATATTTAAACAAGAATTAATTACAGTACTGCTCTGCTGAAGAACTAAGCTGAAAACTTGTTCTCTGCTCCAATTTTTCTTCGGGATCAGTTAAGTAGAGAGAGTCAGATATGTTTCATACATGGTGGTCTTCAGTTACATAGATTACACTGACTGTCCTTTGTAAGGGTGACTGTCAGGTTTAACATTTTTAATTAAAAAAAATAGAATGGTGCACCCTCAATATGCAAATTAAAATTGTAGAGAAGAATTTTTGGATACATTTGTTTAGTTGTGAAATAATCACCGATGCCAATGATCAAGATAATGATGATGTATAAATATATGATGCTGGAATTATATTCTGATAAAATAAAGCAGTGCACTGAAACATCAAACCAGTGATTTGTATGGAACCTTTGGCAGGTACTACCAGGCCCAGATGCTGGACTAAATTCAGGTTGCAAACAAAGATCTCTTTTACTGACAAGCAACATAAGATGTGTGGTCGACTGTTCTTCAGTCCCAACCACCACGTTGTATGTTCTTGCACTGTCAAAACTTGGTCACAACATACTGGGGAAATCTGGTTTTCCCAGTGGCCCCTTCTACTGACTAGTTGAATTATCTAAAGGAAATGAAACTGTGATAGTAATTATCTGCCCCTTCAGGCATCTACTGTGAAACTATGGAAATGAAAGAAGTGATAAACAATCTTCAAAGAGAGGAAGATGGCATCATCAACAGTGAACAGTTATTCTATGGATGGTTTACCAAACTGACAGAAAGGTGAACATGAGAGGATCGACCTCACTGCACCGACTGTGACAGAAAACTGACAGAAGACAAGCACCAGCAGATGTGTCACGTGAGTGACTAAGGGTAGACATCTCAATGCTCATCATTTTGTGTACAATACATCTGTAATACTAATGTACAAATCTTGTACATCATTAGCTGGTCGAAATATCTAGTTCAGGGTTTCTTTGTTCTTTCAATATTTGGGTACTTAAAGCATTCACTTGTACAGCTTTTGAATGAAGATGCACAAAATTATTAAATTAATTACATCAGTAGTACTTGACAAAGAGACCGCTTTTTACCACACTCTTGCAAACCGTCACATTGGCCTTCAGCTCACTTTCTGGTGTGCAGAAAGCTTTTTATGCGAGGCTGTCTTGTATTTTAAGCAATTAATGAAAATTATGTAGCTAAAAAACAATTACCGGGTTTAACAGTTCAGTTATTAAAAAAAAAAATTTTTTTTCAATTATAGTATAAAAATACAATTACAGACCCAGACAAAGTCTGGTTGGAGAAAAACATGAGATCAGATCAAGAATAACAATGTGCACACTTCTGACAATAACAACATGGAATGCAAGCAGTCGACCTGGGACAACCCATTCTGTTGCCAAAGTGTTTATCTTTCATGTAGATGTGCAACAAAACTAGTTAGAAAAACAAGCATTTAACACCCAACATTTGCCACAAACCTAGAACAATGAAAGCCCATACTAGATCAACCTCTGAACAAACTACACAGCTGCCAGCAGCCTCACACTGGCCTCTGCTTTCCTGTAAAAGTGTCTAAGGTGTACAAACAAGAAAGACATTTCCCCGACTGGCAGTGGAATGTGGTTTACTTGATAGCCATGACACGTGCTACACCTGGCAAAATTTGACCCTGTATCGGCGTTGGATCGAACCGCTCCCCGTCCACCATGATGTTTCCATTTTTGGTTGCTGGTTCAATACGAAAGGCCAGCACTTTCACTGCCTCGACATAAGGGGAATAAATGTGTCGGCCCTGGTCAAAAGTAAGAAACAGATTCATAAGAGCATTTCTAGAAATTCCTTCTCTAATCATCATCAGGTGTATAAGTCCATCTGAAAGGTGGGCGTCAGGTGCTGCTAACATTTCACTGCCTAAGTGTGTCTGGTAAACCGCAATTGCCAGGATAAAGTTCCCATCTAAGGTCACCCAGTTAGAGGGCACATCTTGGTCTAAAGGGTGCAACAAAGGAGTTGGAACTGCAGTAGACTTGGCTTTGTTCACATGGTAAGTCTCCTGTTCCACACTGATTTCTTTAGCATCTGATATAATTGTCATGCTGGAGTGATGTTGTACGCTGCAGCCATTGACTGGGCTCCTTGATGCTTGTGCATTGTGTTCCTTTAAATGTACATCCTGCTGAAGATTTGTTGTGTTTTCACTGTCAACAAGGCCAGGATTGTTGATGCTCCCAGGAGGTACATCTAGTTCAGGAGAGCTGGTAGAATCAAACAGTTGGGTGTCCTGAGAGGTCGTGTTTATATCTTTGATTTCGCAAGATTCTTTTCTGATCTGACCAGCATCACCCCCACCACTGCCAGAACTGTCTTCATGGAGATCACAGCTATCATCTCCACCTGTAGTAACAACACCAGTTTTCACAAATGAATCCCCTGCACCTCCTACAGAATCCAGCTGGCGCTCACTCTGAGCAACAAAGATCTTGCTATTGCAACCCAAAGAGCTGTTGCTATCCTCTGAGTTGAACGTGCCCTTGCTACTGCTTCTACTGTCTAGAGACAACCGCCTGACTTTAGCTAAAACCTTACTTGAACCAGTACCATCTTTTGCCATATATTCTGCAACCGGTAAAAATGAAACACGTCCTTTGTAGCTACGGAGACCTGGAAAAGAATGAGGAAAAAAATTATCAGTACACATCATTCCCATAAAACACACAAACTGTACAATCATGTCATTATTTATTTGCAATACAAAATTCAAATGTGTCTTCTTCCTCATCTTCACATTCGCCAGCTTTAAATTCCAGCAGAACGTTCTGGCTGTTCGTCTACCTCTGGACCTTAGTCCTGTTCCCTAACTTGAGTTTCGTGTGCACATCCATTTTACAGATCTGACTCATTTGTATGCAGACTAATGGTTCCTTACCAAAGCTCAACACTCAGAGGAAGGATGAGACGGATATATACAATCAGACGGTTACTGGTACCATCGGAATTGGAACTCTTTGCTCGCTGCTGAAGATGGGGATGAGCACTTATGGGAGTGTCCCGAGTGCTGTGATGTCGATTCTTAATTCAACATTCAACAGTGGTTTCTTGCCTTTCAGGCAAATGCACTCCGACTTCAAAGGAAGTCCCCAATTAGTTGACTCTTACGACATGCTTGTTGGGAAGGCAGTGGGTCTATTCTTGTTTTGCTCCACAATGGGGTTTCAAATGTATTATTATGAAGAGGAAATGTCTTATGCCTTTCTATCCTCCAATGAAGCATAGGCCCTCAACCAACTCACGCCAAGACGTTATATCCTTCACCATTACATGGAGCTCTCCCCATGTTCTTCATTCTCCAGCTCTCTTCTCCATGTGTTTTTTGGCCTTCCTTTATTTCTGTACTCCTGTGGGTTCCAATGCAAAGACATTCTAGTTATGCTGTTCTTCTGTTTTCTCAGTGTGTGTCCTATCCAACGCAAGTGTCTTTTCCTCACCTCTTGGTCCACTGAAGCCTGTTTAGTTCTCTCCCAAAGCTCTACATTAGTTATTCTATCATACTATATAATTCCCTCTATTCTGTGCAGGCACCAGTTAATGAATGTCTGTAATTTATTAGTAATTGCGTTAGTTGTTCTCCATGTTTCCGCCCCATACAAAAGTACTGATTTGACATTAGAATTTAAAATGTCAAGTTTAGTATTTCTTTTAATTTCTTCTGACCTCCACAAATTCTTTAATGCTATGAAAGCTCCTCCTGCCTTTTGATTTTCGTATTTTAATATCACTATCAGTTCCTCCATCTTTACATTACTGCACGTCTTGGAGTGGGGTGCCATTAAGAGAAACCACATTACTATTTGCCTGATTTATTCTCATCTTTGTCTTTCCTTTATGGAGTTGCTGTGATCTCGCATCAAGTATATTTAATTTACTTGCATCTGATTCCGGGAATGGGACAGAAGAGAAATATCATGAGCGAAGTCCAGACCATCAAGCTGTCTTGTAGGGGTCCACTGAATTCCATTCTTGGTGTTAGCAGTTACTGTTTTTATAATCCAGCAAAAACAGGAGAGGCAACAAAAGACATCCCTGTCGCACACCTGTTTTTAATTTCAAATGTATCTGTTAGCTTTCCCTCATGAAGAACTCGACATTTCATGTCTTTATATGTTGCCTTTACTAAGTTAATAATTTTCTGTGGAATTCCATAGTGCCCCATCAATTTCCAGAGAGATTTCCTATCAAAGTTTACAAATGCTTTTTCATAGCCTAAAAACCCAATGTAAAGTGGTGAGTTCAGTTCAATGCTTTGCTCTATTATAATACGTAATGTGGCTATCTGGTCAGTACAGGATCTGTTTGAACGAAAACCTGCCTGTTCATCTCTTAGCTTTTTATCAATAGCATCTTTTAATCTTTCCAAAATAATTCAACCTAATATTTTTCCAGGAACTGACAGCAACATAATTCCTCTATAGTTTTCACACTCCTGTAGATCACCTTTTTTGGGCAGTTTCCCAAGATATCCTTCTCTCCAGTCTGCTGGTATTTCTTCGGTCTCCCAGACTTTACTGAATAATCTATGTAGCAATTATGTTGATGTGTTTATGTTGGTCCTGATGGCTTCAGCTGGGGTACCATCTGGACCTGCCACCTTTCCTTCCTTAAGAAGATTGATAACTTTTCTAATTTCCTCTTTGGATGGTATCTCACAGTTAATGTCCAGTTCCATTTCTAAAGGATGGATATCTGGGGGAACCTCTGGGCCTGGTCTATTTAGAAGCATTTCAAAATATTTAACCCATTTGTCCATTTGATCTTTAGTGTTAGTAAGTTCCTTTCCTTGACTATTTTTGATCAATCCAGTTAGCTGACTAGTAGTAGTTTACCTAATAATTTTCTTGTGTTACTGTAAAGTTCTCTGGTGTTTCCTTTTGCTGCTGCTGTCTCCGCTTCTTGTGCTAGATCATTTACATATTTCACTTTATCTGCCCTTATACACCTCCTAGCTTCCTTATTGGCTTCTGTGTATTTATGCTGAGCTCTAGCTTTAGCAGCTCTAGTTTTGCTATTGTTTGCCTTTTTCTTCAATCAATTTAATGGTTTCTGGTGTTATCCATGCTTTATGTTTCCGTTCTTTCTTGCCAAGAACTTCTACACAAGATTCATTTCAGATTCCTTTGATCTGATCCCAGCAGACTTCAGTGCTGACATCTTCTGCTAACTGCTGCAACACATGGTACTAATTAGAGACTGTAATTGAAAAAGTGTTCCTTAAATTCTTTATCCCTGATATAACCTACATTATGCTGGTTTCTATGATTATAAGATTTTATATATCTTTTAAGTTTCACTGATTTTACTTACCACCAGGAAATGGTCAGTAAATATATTGGTACCTCTGAAAGCCCTAACATCATAAAGAGATGATCTAAACTTTTTGTTAATACATAGGTGATCAATTTGATTGGTTGTCTTATGGTCTGGTGATTCCCGTGTTGCCTTGTGTATTTTTTTATGGGGAAAAATCCGTCCACAAACAACATACTGGTTTCCTGCACAATTTGTGAACAATTCAGTTTCATTCACTACTCCTAGACCACGTCCTCCCATAATTTCTTCATAACCTGTGTTGTCTGATCTTATCTTAGTATTCAGGTCATCCATCAACATTTTTTCAATTGCCCTTACTTTTATTATTTATAATATTTTGAAGATGCATGTAAATTCTTCCTTAACAGATGCATCTTTATCATTTGTTGGTGTGTAACACTGTATTACCGACATGTTCACCTTCTGTTTAGCTAATGGTGCTCTTATTTTTCTGGGACTCACAGCTTCCCATTCTATTAGTGCCCTGTCTGCTTCTTTCGATAGCATCAGGGCCACTCCTTCTCTGTGGGCGAAGTTGTCCTCTGTGTGTCCTAAGAACAAAATAGTTTCCTCTGAATTTAGAATACTTTTCTTAGCCCCAGTCCATCTAATTTTACATAACCATAAAATACTAATTCTATAATGTTTCATTTTCCTTGCTACTTCCATTGTTCTTCCTATATCATAGAGAATTCTAACATTCCAGGTGCCATTTCTGGAGGTTTTCGTAGCTGAGAGGAGGTACGTCGACAATCTGGACTCCTTTCGGCTTTCTCCACACCTTCTACTTGAAGAACCTCCCCTCATCTTGGTTGGCTGGGTTTTACTTGCTTCTCTTTTTTTACTTATCCATGGTTGGTTGGTTTTTGTGGCTATTGTTTTTACATGATGAGGTAGCCAACCTCAAGCCAAACCCTACCCTTACCTGCCTCTTACGACATGCCTGGTAGGGTGCAGTGTCACTATTCGATGCTTCTCGTGAGGGCCCCGATGACGCACGGGCAGAACAGGAAATGTGAACCTCAGTATTACTGTAGAGAAGCTTACATGTATACAGGTGTGTGCGTGTGTGTAGTGGGGAGGGCTGTGTGACAAGCAGAAAATGCAAAACAGTATAATCATTTGGGGGCAAACGTAACATTACCAATAATTCGTTTAATAGCTCCAACAGTGAATCGGGCCTCGCCCAGTGTCCTGTACTTCTCACTCTCGAAGTCGATGTCTGCCACAATTCCCCAGGTGACAGACAGAAAGGAGAAGAGTGTGCGGTCAGGAATATGTATCACCACAAGATCCATAGGAACAACACGATGTTTCACCAGCACAAATGTGGCATGTAAGACCAAGAAGGAGTCCACGGGTTCTCTGTTAACAACAAATATTAATGTTACAAATAACTAATAAATACACACACTTGAATGTTGGCATGGATTATGTTATCCTCATTTCAAGATCATAGTAGTATTTTATTTTACTGTGGTCCCAACTCCCCCTTCCTCTTTGTTGATAACAACGTGGGAAACTGAAACAACCTTATCAGATGTGACTTCACTGGAGCAAGAATATCCAACAGCAGTTCACCAATCAGTCCAGAAATGGCCCAGAAAATATTTGACTATAATCTCAAAGCTATTACTTTTATTATTACACATGTCAATTTCCAAAAGACAACTAGTTTGTGAGGACTGCAGACATTCTTGCTAGCATTCACATTCTGCATGTGCCTTTTTTGACTGGAATTAATTTGAAAGCATTTCAGCGGAGGTGGGCGAATCAATTTATATGGGAACTTCATAGTGTGAGATGTACCATGCCCCATATTAATTCTCACAAACTATAGATACATGCAAGTAGGGGTTAGAGTTTTAAATCCGAATAGGCATGCAGAATCACCTTCAGGCACATTCATCAAGACTTGTATTTAAAAAACCTCATAGATTAATACTTTAAATATTCTCAAGCAAATGTCCAAAACATTGAAGAAAGCAAGCCATGTTTGTAAAAACTGCTTTATCAGATGACAGGCAGGTAAATTGTACCCCACCAGGACATCACAAAAGCTACAAACACCCGGTGACACAAAGTGCCACCATGCAGATGAGGATCACCTGTGGAGAAGTACCAGAAACCCTGTTTAGCAGTTAGGCCATATTTAAGGCCCGGCTTTATCTAGGACCCCCGGCAAAAGCCAGGGTGGGGCTTCAAAATAACTAAAAATTGCATCCCACAAGAGGATGACGATTGATGATATCAGATAATAAAACAAACATACTTTTCTCTCCATTCACATGCAGTGGAAATCTTGACTTTATGATTTCTGCTTACAGCATCTTGATTTTGAAATGTTTATTGATTAAATGGGCCAGCACCATGACTTCAGGCTTCATTTCTCCCCACACAGCAGCTAGCTGCCTGATTAGAGCAGCACTAAAAGGACAAACTTCCCAAATGCAGCAACAGTCAATGACATGGATCTCTGTGACAAATGCTCCCATGAATCGAATGGTACAGTCCAAAAACAAATCCATGACTCAGAGAAAACAGCAGCTGGATTATCTATTTTCAATGGAGGACTATTGAATCTGTGGTTATGATGTTAAACTATGATAACATGTTCTTGTAGATAGAAACACCACAACCAGTGCTCATGGATCCAATGTTGATCAGATCATTACACTGATAGGAACATTCTTTCCTGGCAATTTTTCTTTCATGCAACTACAAAACTCCCTGCCCAAGAATGATGAAACTGTCAGTGTTGTCTGTTATAGTGAAATGACAGATTTCAACTGTATTAAAAATATCCTGCGTCTGACAATAATTTCCTCCTCATTGGTCCTTAAAAAAACATTATTGTGCATGTCAATTCAAAGAATTGGCCACCATTTCTGTACCTTCTGACTACATAAAAGTTTCTTTTTATAGCTCGCCCTATTTCACACAAACTACACATTCTGCTTGAAAAGCTTATGTTTGTCTGCACTATGGCCTACTTTCCACAATGTCAGGTGTCTGTCCCTGTTATAAGATATCTGATGTCCTGCCTTGATCTCACTGGTTTCCCAGCGCTGGGCTCCAACATGCACCACCACCCCCCCCCCCCCCCAAACCCTCTCTTACAAGCTGGAAAATTTCTGCACCACTGAAATAAATTGAGATATAAATCACCCATTTATTGTAGAGAGAAACAAGCCTAGGAGAAAGAATGCAACAGTGAATCAATTTTATGTAGCACCCGCTTCACAAAATTACAATACATGTTTAGTTTTACATTTGCTTTATTTAATGTATGTGTCTAGGTAAACAGAATCTCATAATAACAAACATCGTCTAAACACTAGGACACCATTCTGTGTAGCCTAACATATTTATTACTAGGATTATATGTCACAGGTGCAGTTTGTAAAGCGCCCTGATTTCATTTATCTAATAGATGTACCAGCTGATATCAGTGGAATGTTAAGACAGGAGTGTGATAGGAATGAACTGCTTGCCATTCTTGTTGCTCCTTTTTTCTTCTGCCTAACTTTAAGGCAATAAGAGAAATATAATCTTGTGCTTATGTCATTTTGATATAAATCAGCATGTCTTGACTAACTGACAGCTGTGTCAATGCAGTCTTCAAGCTTAACACCAAATGAAATTATGTGGGCTGTCTAGGTTAATGTTGCTGTTGTGTGGGTTTATTATGGCATCTATTATTGGTAGTGTAGCAGACTACCTGTAGGTAAAGACTGTACAACCTGTACCAAACACTGAGGTCTTATCAGTGCTACTGGATGGAGAACAACAAGAACACATGCAAGTCAATTACAATTCGGTGCCTGGATAGAATAACACACGTACGAGGGTAAATTAAAAAGTAAAGCATTTTTTTCACATAACATCTTTATTTCCATACAAGGAGAACTACTCATATATCAGTTTTCCACAAATGCCCTATGCATGCCAATGCACTTTTGCTTTCGTGCAATCAGCTCTGTATCCTGTATGAGGAGGTTTTTGGTTGCTCACAAAGCCACGTGTGCACCGCCGCCTGTTATACCCTGTCAGCTATCTTGTGAGTTCCTTGGGTACCTACCTCACATAAACTTTACAGTACCCTTATTCATCGTTCACTACAGTATATGCTGATCCAAAACTAATGTCCTAGAGTTCAGCCACTTGTGCTGTTGTGATTCTTCGATCGTCTCTGACAATGCGCTCCTTCCCTGGAAGTATTTGTCTGTGCTGAATGTTTTTTTGGGGGCTAAAGTGGACACTTCAACTTTCATTCCTCACACTTGTGTGTCATGATTTCCAGCAGTCCATCCATCTTTTACTGAGTCATGGTTCTTGCCTCATACTGGGCTCTAACAGCCGACAGTGGATGTCTGCTGGTTTGATTCGTAACGACCACAGAAAGTTCACTAAGGTGCCCTGTTGCTTGAATGGTGCATTCGTGGAGTGCTAAGTCCATACACGTGACCTTTTTTGCTCAACGACACTCAACCGAATGAGGCAGTGATGGATAGCCCTAATTCCATGTCACTCCAAGTATACGCGCTGTGTTGATTCTGGCGAAATCACACAAACACCTGAAGTTTTTGATTTACCTTCATAACACAGATAACTTGAAAAAAAAAAAAGCCAATTGCAGTAAATCACAAACTGATGAAAAGACAATAAAAATGTAATAGTGTGACAAGCAAGAAATGATGTACAGATCTGGTGGAAAGCAAAGAACAGGCCGACCATGCAAAAAATGGACAAAGGGAATAACAGAGTTCCTGGAAATCCCCATTTACAAAGCAAAGAAACAGGCAATTTCCTGCAAAATATTCTCCATCTCGACACACCAAGGCACACAAGGATCAAGATAAGTTGAGATGACTAGAAAATCCTATGTAATTCAAAAAGCAAATTAAATACAGACAGATCAAGAGAGAAAGATAAATCAGAAACCAAGAAACAGTAATTCACACTGTTATGTTGAATACTATAAAATGTAGGAGACTCACCCTGCTGCATAATTAATTGAGCAGCTCAAAGCATTGCCTGATCCTGCAGGCAAACAACCGATAGGGAACTTGACAGATGTGGCCCAGTCATCCCGCTGCATGATACCATTGATGGTCTGAAACCAAAGCCAATTCAGTTTATTAAAATATCAGAATGAAATGAATGAATCAAAAACTGACACCACCACACTCAGGACACCCCCCCCCCCCCCCCCCCCCTCATTAGCCAAGGAAAAGTCCTCAGACTGATGATGCCATTTGCAACCTGACCCTCGTCCGGGCTCTCTGTTCACTCCCTGCTGAATCATTCTCTCCAGATATGGATGCTCTACTCAATCCCAGAGTCTTCACCATGTTTGCTTTACCATTACATTGTTCAGTGCCCCAGAGGGGTGGCCCAAGCCAGTCTATCAGCCTGCTACTTACTACACACACCTCAATATCCTTTTTTTCCTTCCATTCTTTCATTTTCCTTTACAATAAAATCTCATCTGCTCTTTTTACCTCTCACTAGAGATTCATCTGTGTATATAATGATATCATTCAAGTGTGAATCTTCATCGATCTGCGATTGCAATAGTGAGTCTTTTGGACCAGCCAACCATTCCCAACAGCTACGGCCCAAGGTTAACTATCACTCTACACTGAGCTTTCTCGCTGGGAGACACTGTCATCCACTTCTCACCATGTACTATCTTGTCAACTGCACACGTTTATTTCTGCCTGTGCCATCCCCTCTTCAGCCTGTGCTTCCTGGTTTCACCCAGTGTCTCATGCAGAAGATGATCCCTGCCTGGTGCAACTTTTAATGTTCATTTTTGTCTGTATCACTTTGCATCTTTCATACACAGAGGGCAAGACAAGTATATGCTGCACACACACAACTGGTGAATCTCATGTACAGCCAAGAACGACTGGCATAGCTTCATTTTGCAAACTGTCAAGTTTCTCTATTTGGCAGTGAGATAATGTGAACAGTCCCAGACCAGATTCAATCACATAAATAACCAGCTACTGGTATAGTACGTACAGAAATCTTTGTTCTATTACTTCTGCTCTCATAACCTTCAAAGCACTAAGCCCCCTTCTAATAATACTGCCTCTTCAATGTGATACTTGTAAGAAAAGCATCTGCAAAAAAGTTACTCCCAGATATATATGTGAATTATTATTATTTTTTGGTGTGGGGGGGGGGGGCATCTTACTGTCATTAATTCTGATGTTTGAAACATCACCAGTAACAATTTTATTGTTATCCACTGTTATATCCATCACAGAACCGTATTTGTTTGCCCACTGATCTACCAACCCAATGGTCGTGTGTTTAAATCCCATCAAGGAATGGACTTGATTAAAACTGAACCTGGTCTATGTTGATCAAGCCTAAAACTGGGCATCAGAAAAGTCCTGGTAATTGATACTGGCCATATCATCCGTCAAATGCAGAATAGTCTATAAATATAGTAGATTAGTAAAATAATACCCACTAAAAGTAAACAGAACCTTATGTACATCATTATCATCAAGTCAGTTACACTGCACTGTTTCATCAAAAATGTCCCACACAGTACATCATATTTGTGAGGAAGGTTTTTTTTTAAGGATTCTTCCCTAGCCATAGAAGTTCCCAGTCTTTCTAAAAGGCAAGTATTATTAATCTTTTTGTCTGATTCCTCTCTCTTGACCTGTCCAATATTAAAGACCCTACCAATAACCAAGCTGTCATCAATCATAACAGCTCTTGTGGCCATCTGAAGACTCAAGGTCCCTATAAGACTTCCAATGGGAAACAAATCAAGGAGAGGCTCTACTTACTAAATCTCAACCCTTGAAAACAGATTTTTTTCTCACCAAAACACCAGAAAAAGCACTTAAGCCACTGTCAATAACGGACAACTCACTGAGTGGGTGCCTGGTCAAGCTGCATGCACATTGATGAAGATGACATTGAAACCCAAAGATTAGACACACCACACTTGTTTATGGGTAAAAAGACCACAAATAAAATGAAACAGAGATTACCTCAAACAGCAAACCATCTCCAGAGACAATGACCACACCGTACCACTCAGCCAGATTGATAGTCTTCATGAGTTCACCTGCGTGTCCAGCATACTCTGAATAAAACAACAGGTAATCGGAAATGAATAACACAAGGAACATGTCAATTCAATTACTACAGGCACAGGGATGTGCGCCGGCGATGCGAATGCGCTTTGTAATGCTGAGGTGCCGGGTTCGATCCTAGCTGCAGGCCTTGCATTAATTTCGACAATGGTATCGAGAAACCAACCATCCAGAAAGCAATGGCAAACTATTGGGAGTAAATTTGCCTAGAAACACCACAACAGCCAAAAAATGCTGGGGTTGGTTCTGCAATGTCATGTAAAGGATACGCAACTAACTTAACAGGGATGTGCAGTGATAGATTTTCCAATGTACAAGGTTCGAGAAGAACGATGTACAGTAGAAGTTTCCTGCCTCACCATCACTTCTGTTTCTGATGGACTATGCCATGTGGTGCTGGCAGTCATGTCTGCTCACAGCCTTCTGTCTCATGTACTGTCAACCATTTCTAATATGCTGTCAACCAAGATGATCTTTTAATGAATTTAAATGTACAGAAATGAATGTTCTTGATTGCAATTTCTCTGTGTGACAGCAGTATCCGTACAAGAAGGGTTGTACTAGCTGAGAACCTATAACAGCATCCGCTGTCTCTACAGTTAAAGTGATGACCAGTTCTGAAAACCTTTCAGCTGCTCATTACTTTTATCCACCACCTGACTGCTGCCATGACTCTGTGTAACCTTGATCAGAATGGTCAAATCCAACTCTGTCATTACTGGAGGCTGAATCCAAGATCCAGCAATTTGTTCCAAGGAGTCCCTGTGTGGGTTCCGGGGGGCCTATTATAGGGAAAACTAGAACAGACCCACTGCCTACCCCAAAAGCATGTCCTAAATGAAGTCGGAATGCATCTGCCCGAGAGGCAAGGAATTAGCAGTCTGCATACAAATGAGTCAGATCTGTAAAATGGATACACACACAACTCAGGTTCTGGAATAGGACTGCAGTCCAAAAGTGGACGAACAACCAGAACGTTCTGCCTGAGTTTATAGCTGGTGAACATGAAGAATAAGAAGAAGTTACAAGGAGTACTTTACATTTTAGAAAAAAAAACATACATATATCAATAAATACCATACTGCTGTGTTCAGAAACAAAGAAATATTGAATGAAAACAAGCTGAAGTACTCTGAAAATACATGTTCACAGTAGAACTAACATATAACTACTTTGTGACCTCACCTGTCACTATAGTTTTGTATGGAATGGATGCCTCAAACAACAGGGGGGCAATCTCATTCTTGAAGATGGTATAAGCTTTGCCTGGTCCACTGTGTGGGTTAATGAGCAGCAACATTCTTCCTCTTGGTGGCGGCACGCAGCTAGCAATGTCTACAGGAGATTTAACAAGGCAGATTCAAGTTTTATGAGTGTCTCTGTCAGTGTAAATGTGACTGCACCTTTTAAAAGTGTGTCTGTCAGTGTAAATGTGATTTCATATTTTAATAGTGTTTCTGCCAGTGTAAATGTGACTGCGCCTTTTAAAAGTGTGTCTGTCAGTGTAAATGTGATTTCAGATTTTAATAGTGTTTCTGCCAGTGTAAATGTGATTTCATATTTTAACAGTGTTTCTGCCAGTGTAAATGTGATTTCATGTTTTATTAGTGTTTCTGAGGTGACTGGGTCACACTGAAGAACTGAGGACAGTTGAGTCCATAAGGACATCTTTTATGGTTATGAATGATACAGGTATTGAGGCGGACTCATGGGAACAAAATGTCACGGACTGTGTTGTGTGGAAGGGGCACATCAAGAAGGTAATGAGAATGAAGCAAGAAATGATTGCAGAAAGGATAAGAGCTGAGCATGTGAGGGGAAACCGAATAAACGCAAATGTTGACAACAGCGGCCCTGAAATCCTATGCTATAATTGTGAAAGACTTTTCTTAACATGAGCAGATCTTGCTAGTCACACTAGCCATTGCCATAGGCTGTGAGTCCCATACCTCCTCATAGTGCAACATAACACTATCGTCTGGAAAGACAGAAAGGCACCAATCATTATCAGTGTAAATATGATTTCATGTTTTATAAGTGTTTCTGCATGTGTAAATGTAGTGAATGTTATACTTGCTTTAAAACCTAATGAGGCAAGGTTAGTTATTTTTCATACTGGTGTGATTTTTGTTCATGTCACTGAAAAAGTTGTTTAAAGTCAGATGCATGCCCTTTGCAGAACATCACAAAACAATAAACCAGTGTTTGCATTTACTGCCTGCTATAGTTTTACCAGACAATTTTATGACCAGTAATTTTTGCCATTAGAAGTGTACCAGAATATACTGTTTTAACGATTTTCAAATGGAGTCCAAAGGTTGGGCTGGATGTCTGCAAGGTATATCCTACACTGTACTGGTTTCTGGGATATCCTACACCGTGCTGGTTTCTGAGATATCCTACACCGTACTGGTTTCTGGGATATCCTACATCATACTGGTTTCTGGTATATCATACACTTTATTAGATTCTAGGATATCCTTCACTGTCGTGGTTTCTGTGACATCCTACAAAGCACTGGTTTCCATGTTTATAAGATGTTATGTATCTCTGGGGTCAAATTTTACAATCAGCAAATGGAAATCTGGTTCAACATCTGCACTTCTAGGAACATTTATGACATGTAGACATAATCTAAGTTCTTATGCAACTCTGAAGTGGCAGACAGTTGAGACTGCACCATCAGTCCCAAAGTTTAGTTCATTAGAGTAATTCACTTCAAGACTTATGCTGCAGTTAATATGGATATGGGGCCTCAAACGTTAAAATAACAATAACGCTAAAATGAGTTGACAGAAATAAATAGGTGGCTGAAGCTAATACACATATATCATACACAGACTAACAAATAACTGTATGGGATGTCTGGGCATCGGCAGAGTTAACACTGATATGATCAATATGATCGTTGGCACTGTAGGCTAGTCATTTCCATGCTGTTTTATGTCATCAATCTGTCCCCTCACGACCCCCCTATCTTTTTATAGCCCACGTAAGATATCTTATCTTGGCATTCAGGTCGTCCACAAATATGCTGACATTGCTATTTCTTGTATGACCTACAGTACTTTGAAGTTGTATGTACAATTCAGCAGTAACTCATTCATCCTTATTGTCTGCTGGCATTTAACACTTATAACATTCATTTTCTTTCTTTGTGGTTCTAAATACTGCTCTTATTCTAGAACTGTTTCCTACACAATACCTTCTCTGAATAGTAAACATTCTATCCCTACCCTGACATGCGCTGTCTCCACTAGGGCACTAACAATACTATACCAGACAGGGTTACGAATACCAGCATTAGAGAGAAAGTTGAAATAAGATCCATGTCTGGATTATATTGACAAAGAATGAAATGGTTTGGCCATCTAGTGAGAATGTAGCCAGACAAGACTGCATATGAGACTTTTTAGAGTAGAACATCAGGGAGGAAGGCGAGAGGAAGACCAAGAAAGAGACAGAAAAATGGTGTAGCTGAAACCTGCAAAAAAGATGAACAAATCCATCACTCAAGCCACTCGAGAAGCGCTGGACAAATACAGAAAACCATGACACTGGCTTACAACCTGGCAACAGTGAGATGACAAAAGAAGAAGACCCTGAGATCAGGGTGAAACAAAATGCTTGGTTCTTCTGAAACATCACCCTGTGACAGGAACATGGTGGTTTTCAAATTAGCCATGCTCTGAGCATCTTCTTCTTCTTCTTACCGTTCACCACAGCTGTAAACTCAGGCAAAATGTTTCAGCTACTCGTCCTTTTCTGGACTCCAGTTTTGTGTGCATGTTACAGAGTAGGAAGAATGTTGGTTCCTTGCTTCTCAGGCAGACACACTCTAATTTTGAAGGCAATACCCAGAATATGTTTTCTGTTACAACATGCTTGTTAGGTGGCCAGAGGGTTCCCCCCCCCCTCCAAATGGATCCCATAACCCATATGGAGAGTTCGAAGCATGAAAGAAAAACATGTATTATTTCATCAACTCATTAATAATGAAAACAGTAGATAGTGCATTCGCTTCTAAACATAGCATCCAGGGTTTAATCCCTACTGTCAGATTCCTTGTACAGCTCACCAACTGACCCAGCTGTGATAATGTATACTAAACATTTTCTCCTGGCAGATAACAAAATCATCATCATCATCACTTGCCCCGCCAACTGGTGCAGGTGTTCATGCATCTCCACAGAGCTCGACCTTTTGTTCACTGGATCAGTTCCACTGTTGATATCCCTCAGAACCACCGTCACAATCCATCCTTCATCTCTGTCTGCCTCTCCCTTTTCTACCATTGATCTTCCCAGTCATCATAATATTCTCAAAAGCCTCCCCCATCATTATCATATGGCTAAAAAAAGTGCTTGTTTTTCCTTATAGTTGTATATATTGATATTTTTTAATTAGCTTTCTTCAAGAAATCCTCGTTAGTTACTCTGGCAGTCCAAGGAATCTTAACATTCACCTAAGGAACCCCACTTCCGTCACCTCCAATTTCTTTCTAATCTGTGCATTCACAAGTGCTAACTGTTGCAACACTTGGTAGTTATTAGAGACCTTAACTAAAAATTGTTCCTTAACTTCTTTATCCTTGAGATAACCTACATTTTACTGGTTTCTATAATTATGTTATATATCTTTTAAGTTTAAACTTGATTTTACTTACCAACAGAAAATGTTCAGTAAATACACCGGCACCTCTGAAAGCCCTAACATCATATATTCATTATTCCTAGTCTATGTATTTCCACAATCTCTTCATAACCTATGTTATCTGATTCTATCTTAACATTCAGGTCACCCATAAAAATGTTTTGTTGACACATATCTGATCAATCTGATTGGTTGTCTTATGGTCTGGTGACTCCCATGTTGCCTTATGTATACTTTTATGTGGAAAGATGCTTCTGCCAATAATATTTTCATTCATTATTCCTAGTCTATGTATTTCCACAATCTCTTCATAACCTATGTAATCTGATTATATCTTAACATTCAGGTCACCCATAAAAATGTTTTGTTGACACATATCTGATCAATCTGATTGGTTGTCTTATGGTCTGGTGACTCCCATGTTGCCTTATGTATACTTTTATGTGGAAAGATGCTTCTGCCAATAATATTTTCATTCATTATTCCTAGTCTATGTATTTCCACAATCTCTTCATAACCTATGTTATCTGATTCTATCTTAACATTCAGGTCACCCATAAAAATGTTTTGTTGACACATATCTGATCAATCTGATTGGTTGTCTTATGGTCTGGTGACTCCCATGTTGCCTTATGTATACTTTTATGTGGAAAGATGCTTCTGCCAATAATACTTTCATTCATTATTCCTAGTCTATGTATTTCCACAATCTCTTCATAACCTATGTTATCTGATTCTATCTTAACATTCAGGTCACCCATAAAAATTTTTTAATTTGCCTTTTCTTTCATTATTTAAAATATTTTGGAGTTGCAGATAAATTTCTTCTTCAACTGATATATCCTTATCATTTGTTGATGCACAACACTGTATTACTGACATGTTTACCTTCTGTTTCACTGTTCCAAATGATGCTTTTATTTTTCAAGGACTCACAGCTTCCGATTATATATCTGTGCCCACTATTGCTTCTTTCAAAAGCATCAGGGCCACTCCTTCAATGTGGGGAGCATTTTGCTCTGTATGTCCTGAGAACAAAATACTTTCCCCTGAATTCAGAATACTTTTCCTCACCCCAGTCCATCTAATTTCACATAACCCGAAAATACTAATCCTATAATGTATCATTGCCCTTGTTCTCCCTTCATTGTATAAAGTTCTAACATTCCAGGTGCTAATTCTGGAGATGTTCCTAGGTGAAAGGAGGTATGTTAATGATCCGTACTCGAAGTGCCTCCCCTCATCTTGATTGGCTTGGTTTTTCTTCTTTCTCTTTTGGACTTTTCCATGATTGGTTGGTTTTTGTGGCTAATGATTTTACATGATGAGGTAGCCAACAATAAGCACAACCCTACCCATTGTCGCCACTTACAACATCCCTGCTAGCATGCAGTGTTACTATTCTTTGCTTCTCGTGAGGGCCCCAGTGACATCTGGATGATTTCTTTATTTATCTTATCATATTCTTCTTTATGGCTTCTACTTTGTTTTTTTTTTTAAATTAAATTTTCTAATTTGTTTAATTCTGTAAATGTCTGTAAATGTTCTCATATTCTATGTCCCTATACCCAATGGGTACAGGTATAGGTTCATGGGATTCGATCTGTTTGCATGAAGTTCTTGTGTACATAATGTGCGGTTTCCTGTTGCCTTCCACATTCACCTGGGTGTATTTGAACCACTCCCTTAGACAGCAATTTCCGGCTGTCAGGACGTCAGCGCAGAATGTCCACTAATTCTGGCGGATAGTCCACCTATCTGCAATGACCACATCCGCTGTGACAGTGAGGTGTGCTTCCCATTTTCTACCATAATGAGGTGCAGTTGGGGATTTTTTCCCCCTTATCGAATCTGAGCCTAAGGTGGCATTTCTCCTACCCTCTGGATAAGGAGATAAGAAATAGACACTTATCTTCCGAACAAATGTCCTAAATTATCGAGGCTGAAAATATACTCTAACAGGGCCTCAGTCATATGTCAGTTTTGGACTTCCAGCGACTTAAATTGCGCACTTCCGGTGACTACCGCCACACGCGGCTAAACTAGATGGCTGGGACTCACGAGCAGCAGCTACTGCATCTCGTGAGTCCCAGCCATCTAGTTTAGCCCCAATCCACGTGACTGAGGCCCTGTTAGGGTGTTTTTGCGGCGCCATATTATGTGCCCGTTATTCAGAGAATAGCCCAATCCAATCCTTTTTGTTTTCCTAATGTCAGGCTGAAATGTAAAATTCTGTAAAATTTGTGACACTGATGTCTTGAATAAATTAAGCAATGTCCATAGCAACATATGTTAACAACTACAACAACTTACCATTCACATTGACAGGCAATCCTCGAGAAAGACAATTAATGATGTTGCGCCAGGTTTCTGCAACTGTCTTTCTTTTGTCCAACAATTCCACTGAATCGGTAGGAACCTCAAATACCAACACTTGTTTAGTTCGCACTTTCTTATTTGAAAATAATTTCTTTTTAAACGGGTAAGCAAAAACAACAAAACCACAAGCCGATGCGTCTGTATTTTGTGGAATATATCGAAAAGGTTTAGCTTCGCCATTTTTGTACTCGCTTGAACCTGTAGTTTGAGAAAGTCGATTTATCTTCTTGACTCCCGTGGTGTGCAGAAGACGTACTTTTGTTAACATTGAGGCATTGTTCAAAGCCATGACAACCAATTATATCACTTATTTTTACACATTTTTCCTGGTACGTAGTGCTACTGTTTGAAACTAAGTGAAAGAAAAGGCCACTGCGAGTCAAAGTCACTCTGTGTGTGAGTTTTTTCTTGGCCAGTAACTCGAACTCTCCTTCAAGGATTAAATCGTCCCTGATAGCCGCCATTTTTAGTGCTAGGGAACCATGTGACCAAGCCATAGTCACGTGGTATGTTAGATACCTGCGGTAGTACAGGAGATAAAGAAACAGGTTTCAGCAAACGAGAGATCAGCGCAGGTTGTGCACTTAACGCATATTCAACCAACCCCATGAACACAGGTTCCCAGCTTGGACACAGCAGCGCTCTCCTTAAACGATAGAAACGGATTTAAAAAAACAGAGCATTTTGGAAAGGCGAGAAGAGCTCATGCCTTCTCAAGGCAGCTGCAGTCTCGGTTGAGCCATACTGGCCAGGGCTTTTTCCCCAAGGCAGTGGATGGACTCAATGTGAGAGATCTGATCACCAATGTAGGAAGTTCTGCTGGACCTGCGGCCGCTGCTGCCCCAGTTGCTGCTGCTGCTGCCCCAGCTGCAGGCAAATCTGCCGCTGTAGAAGGAAGAAGAATCTGAAGCATCCGATGATGACATGGGCTTTGGTCTGTTTGACTAATCGCCATTGACAGTGAAATAAATGTAGAGAAAAAAAAAAGTTTGTGTAGTTACCGGCCAAGTAAAATTTTGCTTATGAAGTTTCTGAGGGGTTCCAGAATATATAGGAGACGGTAGCGGCCTAACTGGATCTTGAGGACACACAATAGAGTCAGATGTTGTAATTTAATATTTGCGCTGACAGAGAAGGGGGTTTGCCGGCTCCTGGCTTGTGAACTGAATAGCAGAAACCGTCCCGCATTCACGTATGGTTGCCCTTTGCCTAGGACAATAACCGCCCTAAATGCCTCGTTCTCGTTCTACTTCAGTGCGCTATGTCACCATTTTTACTTAATTATAGTAAATGCAGGTGGGAGTCCCCGTGGCCGAGCGGCTAGACGCTCGCCGCGGATCGGAAGGTCGTGGGTTCGCTCCCTGGAGGAGCCGGACTATTTTCAAAAATGACCTTGGCTCCCAGGTCGACCCAGCCTTTAGTGGGTACTGGGTGCAGTCCCAGAAGTAAAGGCGGCCGGCGTGATGCTGACCACATCACCCACCTTGTGCCGATTGGTCTCTAAAAATATAGGTCTAGCCCTATATGTCCTAAACGCCTAAAGGCGTGGAAAAGGGTCCTTTACTTTATAGTAAAAATGTTTCACCGATTTGTACAAGAAGATATCATGTGATTATCTGCTGTTTGTAGAAATTTCACTACAGCTCCTCCGTCCACTAAGTGTAGAAACTATAGACATACTAAAACAACCTAAGACAAACATTGAAATGAATGTTAACAAGAAGAACAAGCACCGAAATGGGAAACAAAAGGTCTGAGAAAAATAGGGCGTACAAGGTGTCATGTAACAGCATCAACAATAGACTTGTCCACATTTTAGACACCACCATACAAATTTATTTATTTATTTGTCTCAGATGATCAGTCCATGCGTAAATAGTTCTTTTGTTATTTAGGGTCCAAATGGTGAAAATATAGACAGATTACTCTTAATCCTTCTTGACGAATAGTGTCAGTGTATATGATACGACACGTTTTCCGTGTCTGTTGAAACATACTGTTTTGACCGCATCACTATTAAGCTTGAGCCATATCACTGCCCAACGGTTGTGGTTAGGAACTAGTATTCTCTACGTCACTTTTGCTGAGACTGTTCAGTGTGCAGATACGCATCGGCGTTGTGGCCACTTGACCGTTATTGAAAAAAGTCTGTTTTGCCAGAGATTTTTCATCAGCATGGGATGCCAGAAAATCCAAAGAGAGTCGAGGCACTAGTCAAGCTTTCCAGTCAACCGTCAACTTGTGAGACCAACCAATATCGCAACGCCACCTTCTCATATCTTGTGCCGATTTGTAAGGTAACAAGTGTATTACCTTCCCCGACGTCTGATTGTCATCATAGATGGAACCATGCAGTGATCGTTAAACATAACGTTCTGACCGTCTGGTGAAGTCGACGCCAATGAGGCTCTGGGAGGACTGACTAATCTTTCCACTTGTCTGTGGGGGAGAACTTGTGATCTACTGTGTTGCTTGGAGAACTAAAGAACTGAGTGGATTTACACTTTCATGCTACAGAGGAGCTTCTCGAGTTCACCCAGATAGGTCCTGTAACATCAAGGGAGTATCTTGGCAGCCGAAACCAGAAAGTACCTAGGTCTCCGTGCAGTGATGAGAGTGGACGTGTTTGTGGCACCCTAAGGAGACCCGTCTTCTAGTTCTGATTTTTCAAGAACATTTTGAACTTTCATTCTGTCCTGTTTAATCTACGTTTTGTCTTGTCTCATGACAGTATACCAATTAAATTATAATCTTCGTCCGAGAAGTTTCTTGTTCTTAAATAAAAGTCTTGATCTAATTGCTGCCTCAGGCACCCAGGGGTGCGTAGTGCCCACTTTAGGAACCACTGCGACAGACATGACACAACAAAATAATTCCTTTAATGTTTACATTCTATGACACAAGACACCACAGATGTTTTACTTTTTTTTTTTAAATGATCTTTGTGACAGGGATGCCGAAACAAGAAAACAAAAGATGAGGGGCGGGTGTGGAAAAGCTCACTGACACCGCCTCATCGTACACATTTTCTAGACAAAGAGTCCTAACTCAAATGTGATAATACTAGTTTAATGGTATAATAATAATATCATTTATATTCTGATAATGACCCCCCCCCCCCCCCCCCACAAAAAGGGGGTATAGTAATATACTGGTGTCTGCGCAGCATAGAGATAACTAAATACTATGACAGAAGCTAAAGCGTGAATTTAAAAGAATAGGGAGGACACGGGGAATGCTATGTGCAATAGCGAGGGATAGAACGATTTGTCATGGGTTTTATAAGGGATCTAAGCCCCGCTGGGAAATAGAAGAAGAAGAAGAGGAGGAGGAAGAAGAAGAAAAAGACGAAGAAGAAGAAGAAGAAGAAGAACACAAAGAAGAAGAAAGAAAAAGAAGGAGAAAAATAGAAGAAGAAGATTTTATACCGGCTATTTTATAGAATTAGTCCTCTTGGCTTACTAGCAACAGTTTTACAAATGGCACCGATGTCTCAAAAAAGATTAAATAAGACTAAACTGACTAAACACCGGTCGCCCAAAACGTTTGTGCATCAAAAGTATCGCCACAAATGTGGAAACAGCAATAAAATCATCATCATCATCACCATTAGGTGCCTTGCCGACTGGCGTGGGCGATCATGCCTCTCCATAATCCACGATCTCCTGCAGCATGTATTAGTTCGTTTGCCGACACACCTCCATGCCATGCAACGAAAAATAGGACGAGACTGTCAAGCATCTTCTCTCGTTGTCTTCCTCTATATCTCCTTCCACAGATCCTTCCAGTGGTCACAACATGTTCTATTTTCCCTCTTCTCATAACATGGCCGGAAAATGTTGACTGTCTCCTTCTGATTTTTGTGATATGTTGTCTTCGGGCTCCCGCCTCTTTCAAAACATCTTGGTTGCTCTTTTCGGCTGTCCAATGTATTCTAAGCATTCTTCTGTAAAACTACATCTCTGAGGCCTCAAGAAATTGTTTGGCCTGTTCAGGGTTCACAGCCATATGTTAAAACTGGATGTATGTAGCAAGCAAGAAATCTTTTTCTAACTCTCAATGACAAAGATATATTGCACAAGATGTTTTTAGCAAAAAAATGTATACATTAAATGAAGACTACGGTCATGGAGCTGGAGATGTGTTTAATGAAGTTCATGAAAGACTTATGTAATAAACCTAAACAAAATATAGAGCTTTAAATTGTATAGTGTTAAAGGCAAGTCATGTGTTTCAATTACAATGTTATTTCACTTTCAACATATACCAGTGAACGCTGGAGAACAACTAAAGATATGGAACCAAAGTTAAATGCATTCGAATATAAATGCCCGAGGAAAATTATAAACATAAAATTGGATGAACTAACGAAAGGTGAAGAAACAAATGGTTGTGCTTTTAAAACTACTGGTATCGACAGTTATAAGACAGAGAAGATGGCACCATTTTGGATAAAATGAGAAGAAACGAGCAAAAAGTTACCAAACAGGCACTGAAATGAGAACAAGAGAGTGAGACTGAGCAAATGATGACGTCCAAGTGAAACCCTCAAGAAAACGATGATGACAGAGGCCATGGGTGCTTTTCTGGATTACAGCCATAGTGTCAAAGAATTTCACAGAATAGAAAGGAGTGGATAAGTGGCCTGCAAGCCCAAGGAAACGTGTACTCCTTTAAGAGGACAACGGTGATGAATTCTGCAATTTAGCAAGGGGTTCACATTCTTCCAGCTACAGAGCAGAGGGAATTGCACTTCTGATGTTATGTTCTTTCTCGAACAGACAACAGCGCAGCAAATATAGCATAGTGGTCTTTCTGGCTGATGCTAAGTCGATTCTACATGCAATTGTTAACCAAGTTCTGGATGCAATTGTTAACCAAAAAGACGCAGTTTGTAGACTTGACGCAACAGCTGATTACAAATACTCTTAAGTAGAACAATCTATCCTGCAATGGATTCCAGGTCACTGTGGCCAATGAAATAGGGGGCAGGCTGGCCAAACGTTACAGTGGCATGGTGCAGTCAAATGGTAGATTAACCCACCAGGAGACTAAGACATAAATAAAAACTATTATCCGAGAAAGGTGGCTGGATACCCAAGCCAATTTTTTTTTTCCCAAGACTGGCTTCATCGCCTCTCAAGGGAGCGTCAGTCGATCAGACTAATGCTGACCACATTACCCACAGAGTGCTATGGTCTGTAAAAGTATGGGTCGCTCTGCCCATATGCCCGATGCGCCGAAAGGCGTGAAAAGGGATCTTTACTTTTACTTTTTAATTGTGTTAAACTTGCCTGAATGTTACAGTCTAGTTCAAATGTGACCCTCTAGGAAGTTTGAAAACACGGTGACTGGTCCAGCAAAGCGACAGTGTCTTCGTGCTCGTAGAAAATAACGAAATCTCACGAGCCGACTAGAACGACAGTGGTCAGAGACACTGACAAGAACTGCATACGAAGCGAACAGAAGGACCCGTTCCAGAGATCTCTTCCTGCCCTGACGCTGCAAGGCATTCCAGGAGTAGAGACAAGAAGAAACAGAAGAAGAAGAGTGTCTTCCTGATACCAGATTTACTGACAGAAGGATCAAAGGTGTTGATGATGACAATGATTGTAGGCATTAGTAAAAAAACAAAACAAAAAAACAACATCATTTTATAATGGCACAAGCTCAGGCAAGATGACACACATAGAACTGCCATCGCCTGTCTTTCCTGTGGTTGTTATGGATGCTGTAAACCCCTTTAATGGCCCGTCCAGTGGGAACATTGAAGTTCACAGGTTTCTCCCAGTAGTTGACGAATGCGGTATGATAGCAGTTCTTTGTGGCTTTGCTGGCAACTCTGCAGCACCGGAGCATGAATCGGCGGTCCTGGTATTGGTCGCTGTGGTAGCTCATCATCCCATTCACCACCTCATCCCCGGGGCAGTTGTGTTGTAACCGTTGCTCAAAGGCGTTGAGATAGTCTGAGAGTACGCAAAGATCCAGGTAAAAGTATTTGTTAACATTTGTGCTAGCTCTTGCAACTACCGCCAACAAGTAGTTATATTAGTCCTAGTCGTAGTAGTAGTAGTAGTAGTAGTAGTAGTAGTAGTAGTAGTAGTAGTAGTAGTAGTAGTAGTAGTAGTAGTAGTAGTAGTAGTAGTAGTAGTAGTAGTAGTAGTAGTAGTAGTAGTAGTAGTAGTAGTAGTAGTAGTAGTAGTAATAGTGATAGAGGTGGTGGTAGTAGTAGCAGTAAAAGTAGTATTAGAAGTGGTGGTGGTGGTGTTAGTAGTAGTAGTAATAGTAGTAGTAGTGATGGTAGTAATGGTGGTAGTAGTAGTAATAGTAGTATTAGAAGTGTTGGTGGTAGTAGTAGTATTAGTCGTAGTAGTAGGGTAATGAAGATATCTTTAATGAAACTAACTCACGTAGAGAACTGATTTCCCACATGAGAAGGAGACAATCTACATTCTTTGGTCATGTTTTTCTTTTTCTTTTTCTTTAGTTCGCTTGAAATGGATTATCTCTATATGCAGTGTTGTCTCTAGTATGAGGTTTGCTGTTTTTTGTAAATCACTCAGTGACCTGTAAAGTTTGACTTGCACCAATGTTTCTCTTGGCCAACAGTTTTGCCATGATATGTTGTATTTGGGACAGTCTTGGTGGACATGATGTGTTGTCTCAGGTGCCAATCGGATTTTAAATGTTGTGTACTTGTGGCTGCGAAGTCGATTGTGTTTTGTTCACTTGATAACAAGAAGAAAACTGGAGTACATCGTGATAGTAGGAAAGTTGGAGGGGAGGAGAGACAGAGGGAGACCGAAAGAACAGATGCTGAACAGTTTGACATCATGGCATAGAGGATCATCTGTATCAGAGTTGATAGAAAGTACACGAGACGGAAGGTTGTGGATAAAGACATGACTTTCAACTCCACACGGCTTATACTTTAAGAAGTAGAAGAAAAAGAAGAAGAAGAAGAAGAAGAGAAGAAGAAGAAGAAGAAGAAGAAGAAGAAGAAGAAAAAGAAGAAGAAGAGAAAAAAGAAGAAGAAGAAAAAGAAGAAGAAGAGAAAAAAGAAGAAGAAGAAGAAGAAGATGAAGAAGAAGAAAGCGAAATAATAGTAATAGTAAGGGTAGTAGTAATTGTAGTAGTAAGAGTAGTAGTAAGGGCAGTAGTAAGAGTAGTAGCAGTAATAGTAGTAGCGGTGGTATTACTGGTAGGAGCAGTAGTGGTAATAATAGTTGTGGTGGTGGTGGTGATAGTAGTGGTCGTTATAATAGTAGTAATAGTGGTGATAGTAGTAGTAAAAGTAGCAGTAGAAGTATTTGTTTTTGTTGTCATGTTCGTGATGGTGGCGTAATAGTAATAGTAGGAGTAACAGTAGCAGTAGTAATAGTAGTGTAGTACCAGCAGCAGCAGCTGCAGCAGCGGTAATAGTATCCACAATATAGTTTTGGTTATTACTGGAAGCAGTTAATGGTGACGATTAAACTGACTGCGATGTTAGTGTTCGCAATTATTAAAATAGATTAAAGATAGGGAGGCGGAGGAGGAGGAGAGGGAAAATAAGGTAGAGTAGAAGGAAGAGTAACGGTTTGAAGAGTAAGTATAGAAAGAGGAACAGGCTCATAAGAAGAGTAAACCTCACTGAGATCATGGATTCACAAACTGAATTGGCTAACCGCCTCCTTTGGAAATAATAGTAGTAGTAGAAATAAAAATAGAGTCTCTAAGGACATCTTCATGGCGAATAAAAGAAGAAGGTTAGAAGTGTAACAGGGAGACTTCACCACTTGTTTGTTAGGAGATAGGATATAGCGCAAAGCTAAGATGTACCAGGATCAACAAGTTATGGTAACTTTTTTTTCCCGCCAAAACTAACCATTGACGTCATGGGTGTCCTTCTTTTTCCGCCCAAAACTTGCTATTGACGTCATAGGTGTACGTCAAACTGATGTCGTTGGGCCTTTGCCTTCTTTCTAGAAGTTTCGAAATTCGTTTTTTTTTTCTCCCCCATCGTGTGACCCGACCTTGTCGTTTCCCACCTGAGTAAAAAATTATGCGCTGATCTGAATACTTCCCTCCTGCTCCTGGCCATCGCATTTCATTAATTCCTAATATGTGGATGTTCATTCTCTTCATTTCCATCTTGATGTTATCCAGCTTTCCGTTTTGTGCGAGTGTTCTGACATTACATGTACCAATGTTTAGGATGCTGCTACCATTTACTTTTTTTACAGTAGCTGGATGACGGTCGGGTATCAGCCGTAGAACATGATGCTCCCTACCGGACGAGGTGATTCCACTGGAATCCCCATTCACGTCGTTATCTGAATTCGTAATGTTTAAAGGCATGATTTACTACGGAAATTACAGCGGTGCTTTCCCCTCGCCTTCCGCTGGTGGAACCACGGCCTTCTCTAATTATTAGAGACGGCGTTGGTGGAACCTACCAATCAAATTTTCTTAAATGTTCATGAATTCTAGACAAAGCATTACGGTCTGCTGTGATTGTAAATTGTTGCTGTGTTTGTTGGTTTGTTTTTCGACCTATGCTTCGTTAATATAAAGTTCTGTAACCTATGGTGCCATTTAAATAGTTTGAGATGAATTCTGTCCGCATCCCATAGTTGTGGATTCCAAGCTGTACGATTGATATGCCAACGATGACACCTTTATTTGCTGGGCAAGGGGGTGTCAAGTTATGTTCTTAGTACGCTTGTCTCCATAGCGAGGCGTTCATGCTAATTGGAAAGGACAGGTTCGATTCCCGGCACGGTAACTATAGCTTTCGTTTTTATGGTGTCTAGTGTGTCCTTCTATCTTTCTACTTCTTTCTATGAGTGCCGATAAATATATTGTCTCTTTGTTAATTATATATATAATTGTGGAAGGAGTTTCTCAAAGCAGGCGGGTCTTGCTTAGCACGGTCGCCATCGCCAGGGACAGTGAGTCCTACGCCTCCTTATAGCGCAATATAGTCTGGAAAGAGGGAAAGGTGCCAATCAATAATATTAATAATAATAATAATAATTAGGGCTGTACCGAATATTCGCTTCGGGGCCGAATAGTGAACCTAATAACTATTCGGTATTCGGCCGAATAGTTGCGGTCGGGCCGAATACGAATAGTGGTTACCTTACATCCGTTTCTGGACTGGTGGAAAATAAACACATCAAGATTTCCCACCTTGGTTCATACTGTCAAGCGTTATCTTTGTGCACCACCTACGAGTGTACCAAGTGAACGTCTGTTTAGTACAGCTGGAAATACCTTCAGTGAGACAAGAAGCTGCCTTAATGCTGACAACATGGAGCGACTAAACTTGTTATAAAACGAAGAATACTTTCATTCCTAGGTATTAGTTACCACAGACTGACTGACTGAAGGATGCAAAACATGAATTGTTTTTAAATGTTTACTATTCTGTACTACATTTTGTGAAGTAAAATTTCAGCGTACATATGACATTGTGGATGTTTTTTTTTTTTTTAAAGATCTATTTTATACACGAAAGTGGAAGAATGGGTCTCAGTTTAAATAGTGGGTAGACAGAAGTAATGGTGATATCAAAGAAAATAATTATTTCTAAATATGTAATAAAAGTCAATGATTTTATTTTGGGACAAGTACAGAAATTTAAGTATCTGGGCACATGGATAACAGCAGATGGAAGAAGCATTACTGAAATAAGAAACAGAATAGGACAGGCAAAAACTGCATTTTATAAAATGAAGAACATCTTTTGCAATATATCTTTGTCATTGAAGGTTAGAAAAAGAATTCTTGCTTGCTACATACATCCAGTTTTAACATATGGCTGTAAGTCCTGGACAATCGGTAGGCAGGCCAAACAATTTCTTGAGGCTTCAAAATTTTGGTTTTACAGAACAATGCTTAAAATACCTTGCACAGCCACACACACACACACACACACACACACACACACAAAGGCAACCAAGAGGTTTTGATAGAGACGGGAGCCCGAAGACATCACAGACATCAGACAGAGACAGTCATCATTGTTTCGGCCATGTTTTAAGATGAGGGAGAATGGAACATGTGGTGACAACTGGAAAGATGTGTGGAATGAAGGATAGAGAAGACAACAAGAGAAGATTCTCGACAGTATTGTTACATGGCATGGAGGTGTGTCAGCACACGAACTAATACATGCTGCAGGGGATCGCAGATTGTGGCGAGGCATAATCGCCCATGCCAGTCGGCAAAGCACCTGATGATGATGATTTGTATTCGTATTCGGCCGAATAGTTAGTCCAGCTATTCGTATTCGGCCGAATAGTGAAAATCACTATTCGGTACAGCCCTAATAATAATAATAACAATAAATAAATAAAAATAAACCCTGGAGTCGAACTAACGGGTAGATGCGGTATGGAGAAGTAATGAAAAGGTAAGAAATCACTACCAGTTTAACTACGATGTTAATCAAATATAGGCAGCTCCGTATGTCCCTTCACAGTGACTGGAAATTTCTAAATACACAATATTGATTTCATTCTCATGATATGGTGCATAATTATTTAAAAACTTCAAATGTTTGTCGACTTAACAGGACACCTGTACTTAAAACAAGCAGATACGATTTTCGAAGATTCGTTTCTATTTTGTTTATTCCTCACGATACTAAAAAAAAATTTATAAAAAAGAATTGAAAATAGAAGGGGAAAAAATAGAAAAGAATCTTTGAAAATCGTTTTTGTTTTGTTTTTGTTCATCCCTCACGATACTTGGCCGGCACTACAGAGCCTGTGCAGTGTGCTGGGCTTCTTCGGACTCAGACTTGAGTTAGAAGAAGAACGGAGCACTTATGGGTTACTACCCTTGCGCATGATGTTGAACCATTGTTCAAACCTCAAACCTCACGTACTATAACTACCTGACTGTTATAAACAACCCATTCTATATTCAGACTGCAATCCTTTGGGAGGGGCTAAAATTAAAGTGTGTATTTTAGGAGGGGGTAAAAGTTAGGGCCCTCTCCTATCCCCCTACCGCACCCCATTTTTATGTTGACGTAGTTGCCATTAACTACTTACTTGTCCAGTAACAGTCGCTGGTCGCACCGGGTGAAAGTCTGCATTTATACTGCCATCTCCTGTCCTTATAGCGGTTGCTATGGATGCTGCCGATAAAGCTCAGGGTCTTGTTTGCCGGACATTCGAATCTGGCGTTCTCGTCAAAGCCGTTGACATACTGACCATCCACTACATACCAGCCCTGGACAAGAACTAGAAGGCAAACTGTGATGGTTGGTAGCATTGTTGTCATGTCGGCAGGAAGATATCTCGGCTAACAGCAACAAGTTCTGAAACTCGTGCTTAGAATTGGACAGTTTTGGCGGGCGATGAATTCTCCATTAGGACTTCAGTTGATCGTTGTGACAAGTCTAACTAGCTGTTGCTTTTATATCCATATCTTGTTGATTTAACACGGATGCAAACAAAAAATAAAAAAAAAATTTTTTACGAGAAAATATATTTCTCATGTTTCCGTTTTAGTTTAATGTTTCATTAAAATATATCGACCAGTAATTACAATGTATTTCAGTTCTTTCGTAATATCCTACCCCAGACGACGTCACAGGCCAGTCCAACATTTTAGAGATTGGTAAGACTAGGTTTCCCGGCTTTCTAATGCCTTTAACGACACCAAAACATCTAGAACTGGCCCTAACCCACCTTCGTCCCACGAAAGGGTGCAGCTTAGGTCCCATGACTGCATGCAGCCTATCTACCACCCACTGAAATATTAGACTGTCCTGTGACACATGGATTTTCCATGTTTGGGGTAGGATATTAGGAAAGCACCTGTATTTCTTGCTACATCATGCTTAAAAAAAAATTATTGCTGTGTTAAGACAATTTAGTCTTTCTTGTTGCATATCCTGGGGAGACGCTAATAAATAATCGCGAAACAATGACTGAAACAGGAAACACATTATTTGAGAAAACAAAGACGCCAACGAGAAACCCTAAAACGAAAGTTGTTGAGAGAAGTCAAAGTTTCTGGAATTTATAGCATTTATAATATCGAGCAAAGTTGCTGGAATTTGTAGCATTTATAATATCGAGCAAAGTTGCTGGAATTTGTAGCATTTATAATATCGAACGTCGGCTCTGTGGCTAAGTCGATGAGAACTTTTCGTAATGCCGGGATGCTGAGTTCGATCTCAGCTGCGGGCCATGCGCCTTGCATTGGTTTCGACAGTGGTGTCAAGAAAGCCGACCATCCAGGGCAATGGCAAACTACTGGACGTAAATTTGCCTAGAAAAACCACACAACAGCAGGGGCTGTTAGGATTGGTTCTGCAACGTCCTGTAAAGGATACGCAACTAACCGATAATATCGAACGCGGCTTAGGCGTTGCGAGTCCGACTCATAATTCCAACGTACCGCGATCGAAACCCACTGCTGGTTGCGTGGATTTTTATCATGGTCGACCCAACCTAAAATGGGTACTAGGATGGCTGTCCTGGGGAAGTAAAGAAGGTCGGCGTAATGCTGACCACATTACCCACCTAGTGCCGATTGGTCTATGATAATATGGGTGCACTTCCCATAAGCCTTATGCGCGTAAAGGCGTGAAAAGGGATCTTTACTTTACTTACTTTTTTTACTTATAATATCTAACAAAGTGTTAGAATTTACAGCATTTATAAAATGGAACAAAGTTGCCTAAATTTACAGCATTTATATGGAACAAAATTGCTTGAATTTACATCATTTATAATATCGAACACAGTTGCTTGAATTTACAGCATTAATAAAATAGGAAAAAAGTTGCTTGAATGTACAGCATTTATAAAATGGGAAAACAAAATTGCTTGAATTTACAGCATTTATAATATCGAACAAAATTGCTTGAATTTACAGCATTTATAAAATGGAGAAAAGTTGCTTGAATTTACAGCATTTATACTATCGAAAAAAAAATTGCTTGAATTTACAGCATTTATAATATCGAACACAGTTGCACTGGATAGAAGTGAATAAAGGAATAGTATTTTTGCATTCTATGGGAGTTTAATAAATGAATCGAGGACAATACAGTGGTACCGCGGGTCGCTTCTTCAATTCATTCTTTGACTCCGCTTGCGAACCGAAATTTTCGCTAGCCTAAACAAATGAAATTGAAATCAATCCAGATTCAATTAATCTGTTCGCCCGCCCCAGAAACATGTTTAAACAGAAAAAAAAAAAAAAAATTTCCTCAATAGATTTATGAGTGAAACAAATATATAACATAAATGTATAATATTTACCCGTGTATTTGATAGTTTCTGGCACAGGTAGATGGTAGAGTAGCAGGAGGGAGACTGCTGCTGGCACAAGTAGATAGTAGAGTAGCAGTAGGGAGACTACTGCTGGTACAGGTACAGTAGCAGGAGGGAGACTACTGCTAGCACAGGTAGAGTAGCAGGAGGGAGACTACTGCTAGCACAGGTAGAGTAGCAGGAGGGAGACTACTGCTAGCACAGGTAGAGTAGCAGGAGGGAGACTACTGCTGGCACAGGTAGAGTAGCAGGAGGGAGACTACTGCTGGTACAGGTAGAGTAGCTGGAGGGAGACTACTTCTAGCACAGGTAGAGTAGCGGGAGGGAGACTACTGCTAGCACAGGTAGAGTAGCAGGAGGGAGACTACTGCTAGCACAGGTAGAGTAGCAGGAGGGAGACTACTGCTGGCACAGGTAGAGTAGCAGGAGGGAGACTACTGCTGGCACAGGTAGAGTAGCTGGAGGGAGACTACTTCTAGCACAGGTAGAGTAGCGGGAGGGAGACTACTGCTGGCATAGGTAGAGTAGCAGGAGGGAGACTACTGCTGGCACAGGTAGAGTAGCAGGAGGGAGACTACTGCTGGAACAGGTACAGTAGCAGGAGGGAGACTACTGCTAGCATAGGTAGAGTAGCAGGAGGGAGACTACTGCTGGAACAGGTACAGTAGCAGGAGGGAGACTACTGCTAGCATAGGTAGAGTAGCAGGAGGGAGACTACTGCTGGAACAGGTACAGTAGCAGGAGGGAGACTACTGCTGGCACAGGTAGAGTAGCAGGAGGGAGACTACTGCTGGCACAGGTAGAGTAGCGGGAGGGAGACTACTGCTGTCACAGGTAGAGTAGCAGGAGGGAGACTACTGCTGGCACAGGTAGAGTAGCGGGAGGGAGACTACTGCTGTCACAGGTAGAGTAGCGGAAGGGAGACTACTGCTGGCACAGGTAGAGTAGCGGGAGGGAGACTACTGCTGTCACAGGTAGAGTAGCGGAAGGGAGACTACTGCTAGCACAGGTAGAGTAGCCGGAGGGAGACTACTGCTGGCACATGTAGAGTAGCAGGAGAGAGACTATTGCTGGCACATGTAGATGTTAGAAAAGCAGGAGGGAGACTACTGCTGGCACAGGTAGAGTAGCGGGAGGGAGACTACTGCTGGCACATATAGAGTAGCAGGAGGGAGACTACTGCTGGCACAGGCAGATGGTAGAGAAGCAGGAGAGAGACTACTGCTGGCACAGGTAGATGGTAGAGAAGCAGGAGGGAGACTACTTTGGCACAGGTAGAGTAGCAGGAGGGAGACTACTGCTGGCACAGGTAGATGGTAGAGAAGCAGGAGGGAGACTACTGCTGGCACAGGTAGAATAGCGGAAGGGAGACTACTGCTAGCACAGGTAGAGTAGCCGGAGGGAGACTACTGCTGGCACAGGTAGAGTAGCAGGAGAGAGACTACTGCTGGCACATGTAGATGTTAGAAAAGCAGGAGGGAGACTACTGCTGGCATGCTTATTAGAGGCAGGGTTATTTATCAGCCTATTTTAATAATTACTTCTCCCATTTGTTAAAAATTGTATAACTGGGATAGTCTAATCCCTGTATGCCATGTTGGAAAATACAGTCTAGAAACAGGTGTAAGTGTTGCTGAAACTATATGAAATGAAGGGGAACTAGTCAGGGCTAAACTATGGCACAGTGTTTCCACATTTCCTAGATTTGATAAAGCGCATGAAAGAGCTGCCAGAGTAGGGAAAAAAATGGTTAAAATGATAAAAAGAGCAAGATAAAGTATTCAGGCAGCTGAGCAATACCCTGAGGATGATTTATGCGCAGAAGGGACTCATTAGGTAGAGAATTTTTGTGAAAACCAGCTTGGTCAGTTACTTTTTCTAGATTTTCTCAAAAATAACTTTTTTTTTTTTTTTTTTGTATTTTTTACTGTGTTGTACAATGATATCTCAAAAAGTTAGTAACATACTGTCTCCAAACTTGACACACATAGGAAAATAACACTGAAACAGAATGAGTAAATTTTCTTTAGTTCATAACGTTTAAAATATAATGCTAAATTTGTGTGCAAATTTTCATTAAGCAACCTTTGTTAGTATTTTAATCATCTTCGTAAATGTTGCGAACTAATTTGGCTTTTTTCCGCATAACATATGACATTTTCAATCAATATCCGTGAAAATATGTTAATTTTAGCCCCCAAAAATTAATTTTCCTCCAATCATTAACTGGTGTGTACCTACAGGAAGTAACGTTTCCAGCAGATTTAATCAAATTCATTTTGAGGGTTCAATGTGTCCTGCAAATACCTTGTTATCTGTCACTGTGGTTGTTAAGGATGTCAAGAGTATTAAGTACTGTCGATGTTGTTGTTAAGAATGTTAATAGTGTTAAGAAGACTAGCACGGTGACGTCATAATAGCAGTTTTAAAATGGCCGCACACTCAGGTTATAAGGCAATGGCTAGGTTTTTGTAATTTCTATCACACTTTTAAGGTTTTCCATTCAAAGCCACATTGTATATGTAACTCGGAAGGCAAATAAACGGGTTGGTGGGGGGGGGGGGAGAGGGGGGGGGGAAGATACATCGGTTTCGCTTATGTCTACATCAGTGGTCGACGTCTGTGGCGACTTAGGCGTTGTGATTGCCCCTTCGACAATTTCGAGGGACCCAGTTCGACCCCTTGGCGATTAGACAACAGAATGTCTCGCCTTGATTTCGACAGGGGCATTGAGAGCTGACCGTTCAATTTTGCAATGACGCACTACTAAACGTAAAATTGACCAATGTAACAAAAAACAGTCAACAAATGCTGAAGCTGGTTCTGTAACCGTCTTAAAGGATACGATACTGGCTACATCACTGAAGCGGATGTAAAAAAAAAACATGCGAAAAAAAGTGGGCGGGGGAGGCTTCAGATTCCGCAATCCCCACACGAAAAATAAATATACACAGTAAGGGTGTGTCATAATCCTAGTTTTAGAACATAATAATAGTAATAGCAATAATGGTAATAATAACAATCATTAATTCATGTACCATTACATGACACACTGGTCTATTATCCTCATGTACCATTACATGACACACAGGTCTATTATCCTCATGTACCATTACATGACACACAGGTCTATTAACCTCATGTACCATTACATGACACACAGGTCTATTAACCTCATGTACCATTACATGACACACAGGTCTATTAACCTCATGTACCATTACATGACACACAGGTCTATTAACCTCATGTACCATTACATGACACACAGGTCTATTAACCTCATGTACCATTACATGACACACAGGTCTATTAACCTCATGTACCATTACATGACACACAGGTCTATTAACCTCATGTACCATTACATGACACACAGGTCTATTAACCTCATGTACCATTACATGACACACAGGTCTATTAACCTCATGTACCATTACATGACACACAGGTCTATTATCCTCATGTACCATTACATGACACACAGGTCTATTAACCTCATGTACCATTACATGACACACAGGTCTACTATCCTCATGTACCATTACATGACACACAGGTCTATTAACCTCATGTACCATTACATGACACACAGGTCTATTATCCTCATGTACCATTACATGACACACAGGTCTATTAACCTCATGTACCATTACATGACACACAGGTCTATTATCCTCATGTACCATTACATGACACACAGGTCTATTATCCTCATGTACCATTACATGACACACAGGTCTATTATCCTCATGTACCATTACATGACACACAGGTCTATTAACCTCATGTACCATTACATGACACACAGGTCTATTAACCTCATGTACCATTACATGACACACAGGTCTATTAACCTCATGTACCATTACATGACACACAGGTCTATTATCCTCATGTACCATTACATGACACACAGGTCTATTATCCTCATGTACCATTACATGACACACAGGTCTATTATCCTCATGTACCATTACATGACACACAGGTCTATTATCCTCATGTACCATTACATGACACACAGGTCTATTAACCTCAGGTACCATTACATGACACACAGGTCTATTATCCTCATGCAATTCTATCCTTTGCAATCAGTTCAATATAATGGATGGAATCCAGACCTGCAGCTTTGGTCTGTCTTATCAACGTTCGTATTAGGGTTTCTTTTTGGCGTCCTCTCCTGCTTAATCACTTTATTTTCCCATTTTAATGCCTGCTTGGCGATTCTCAGCTGGTTTTGTCTTAGGATGTGTCCAATATAGCGCCATTTTCTCTGTCTCATAAATGTTACTAGCGATTGTCCTGACATTTCTTTGATTTATTCACTACTTTTGAATGAATCATATTATAGTTTTATCATTTTTCTAAGACAATTGTTTACGAATGCATTTAACTTTCGTTCCATCTCTTTAGTGGTTCTTCAACTTTAATTACAATTGTTACAATTGAAACAACATTAGCATTGAAAATATGTACCTTGGTTTTAGAACTATACTATTTAGAGTTTCACATTTTGTGGAAGCCTTTAAAATCTGTTGATGCCTGGCCTATGTGTGTCATAATTTCTTTCTTTTTATTTCCTTCGCTAGCAAAATTACTCATCTATATAAGTAAATTGATCTGTTAACTTTAATTACTTTTGTCTGTAGTGTTACATCTGCTTGATCTGTTGTTGGTGTCTTCAAGAGATATATGTATATATAAACTTTTTTTTTTTTGATGCTATATTTGCTAAATTCTCTGTTTTCCTTTGTAAATCATTGCTGTTTTTACTTAGCAGAAAAATATCGTCAGCAAAATCAAGATTTCCATCTTTATGTTCTGCACCCAGTCAATGCCAATGTTTCCACCAAAACATGTTTTTCTTCATCCACTCAATGGTTAAGCCAAATATGTTCTTGCTCGTGTTATCACAAGGGATGAGTACCAGTCTTTCTTGTATTCGTCGTGAAACTGTAGTTGAGTTACGTGAGTTCTAATGTGATTCTTCTTCTTCTTTTGTCGTCTCACTGATACCAGCTTGTATCGTCGGTGTCGGTTTTGTTTCTGCATTTGACTTGCGCTTCTCTGGTGGCTTGAGTGATGGATTTGTTCAAATTTTTTTGTGGGCAGATTTCACTAGGTACATTGGCCCTCAGAACAATGTAATATCGCCCTAGGACTATCCCAGGGCTCTGAAATTTCACCAGTATTCTTCGTTATGTATGTGCAAGCAAGACTGCAGAACTTGAAACACCAGGTGTTGAGAGGATTTTGACATTTGCAGACGATGTTCTTGCATATAGGCAGGGGGGGGGGGGGGGGGGCGATCGGCAACAGACAGCCCAAGAGCTACTGGCAGCTACTGGTGTGCAGAGATGGATGTTGACATCAACTCAGAAAAAGCGGCTGTTTTGTGGTGCTATCTTAACCATAGAATTGTAAGAGCTAATGTTCCAAGCCTCACAATTGATGACAGAAACATCAAAAGAGAAAGCAAACTGAGGTACCCGGGTATCATTTTTTTTTTAAGCCTGTCCTTCAGGGATCACGTGGAGGCAATTGCGTAGAAATATCAAAAAGAACTAAATTATCTCAAGATTATGACAGCAATGGACATGGAATAAAGAATGCTGTTCCCAATGTTCAAGCATGTGATGCTGTCGGTGATAGATTGTGGACTTGGAATGCTTACCATATCAAAGAGTCAATTGATGAAACTTGAACGCATACAGAATGAAGCCATGCTGGTAATTCTGGGATGTACAAGAAATACTCCGGTATATATGTATATAATATACAATTGTACTGTCTACTACTGTAGCAAAGCTCAAAGTTCTGCAAGCAAAGTCATATCTCAGAGTAGCTGCAGACAAGAAGCATCTCTTGCATGAAGCCCTAGGTAGCGCTAATGGTCACAATCTAATGGCCCAAGCTGAAGACACTTGTAGACATGTGTACAAGCATTACAAATTTGGGTGAGGAGAAGAGTGGGTCAAAGTGTCCGAGCAAGAATCAGACATGTGTAGGGTTCTAATCACTTTAGGTCGTGAGTGCAGGGACTGGCCAAAATTAGAAGTCTAACAAGTAGCTGCGTGGTCTCAAGGCATGGTGTCCGCCTGGAGTACTAGAGGCCCCTGTTTCAAGCTACAGTGAAGCTGAGTCTTTTTCACGTGGACTTCTAGTAATTTCCCCTGGTCTATGGGTAGTAAGATCGGATGCCCGAGTGTATTGTTGCGCCGTAAAAGAATCCATTGGCAGTTGGAACTCGAAAAAATACCCTTACGGCGAGATAGGGTGTGGATGGAAATTTTAGAGCACCCCAGTAGGTGGTTGCGGGGTAGCATTAACATTAGCAGTCTTCGAGGTCGACTTCTGGCCCTATTCACGTTTCTCGGCCCATCTACACACTTTCTTAGTCTGGTCTAGGTCAGAGGGGTGTCACAGTGTACTGTTTTCTTTGAAAAGGGTCCCTCGTCGAACCTAGGCTCAGTCCGTGGGTAGTTAGGGCCAGTTCTAGATGTTCTGGGGTCGTTAAAAGCGGCGCCGTCGTGTAATATAAAACACACGCGACATCGGCGCTGATGTAATTGGAGGCAAGACAACGTGACACCGCTCTGATGTAGAACAGTCTGAGAAAGCATGAATGAAAGGTCAGCCAATGTGTAGATGGGCCTGGAAACGTGAAAAGGACCCGACTTATGCTTGTAAAAAAATAAGCCTACGGCCGAAATGCAGACGCTAACGGCGTCCGTGTTACTGTGTGTGGCCTGACGGTTTTGATATGAGATGTATATCCCTCTATGACAAAGTCGTCAGGGCATACATAAATAACCACGCACGTGATCAGAGAATCTGTTTTTCGCCGGGGAAACATGCTAACAAAGACAAGAAATGTCGATATTTGGACAGAAGTTGGTGAATACACGCCGCGGGAGCTTCGCTAGTGTTGTATACTTTGTGTACTAAGACTAACCTTTAAAAAAAAATCACTCGTTTGATATGTCAAGGTTGGTGAAGGTGACACAGTCAATATAACACCTGTGAGTTTACTGAGAGCAGTCAGAGAAATTGTATCTGTGTTATTGTACACGTACATAGAATTTGACCTATTCAATTACACTCGAATAAAATATCTGAATAAATACGTGATAATTAAATTCATATCATCTCCAAACGTTATCCAAATAATTTGCCCAGTCAGGAGCCGTTATGTATCGTGTGTGTGTATTGTGTGTGTGAGAGAGAGAGAGAGAGAGAGAGAGAGAGAGAGAGAGAGAGAGAGAGAGAGAGAGAGAGAGAGAGACTGAAGGTTGGCAAGGTAGAACTGCCACAATATGCAAATCAAGTCACTCATTATAGCAGCCACAAAAGAAACTCAACGATTTGAAGGCGAGACCAGCCAGATCATATTCGCGAACTGGGAAAGATATCTGTCAGAGCAAATTAGTAAAGATAGAAGAGATGACAGAGGGAGAGCTGGCAAGGGACAGAGTAGTTTTCTGTGATGACAGCAAAGATCGGCAATAGCCTTACTAGACCAGCGATATCCAGCACCTTTTCAGGTCCCTCCGCCCTCCCGAGTTCATAGCAAAATCCCCACGCCCTTTCACTATATCGACAAGACTCCACGTCCCCTCCCCTTTTTGAGTATATGGACAAATTCCGCAAGAAGTGAAACAGAAAGTTTGGTTCTACGTTTTGGTCAGAATATGTTCTTAATCTATAACAAAATGTGCGTGTTATCAAATAATTAAAAAGATACTGGATGATAGCCAATCAGGCTTCGGGAGATACAGAAGCACTGATGACCAAACCTTTCATCTCGCACAGGAAATTGAAGATGCTTTCCAGGAAAACAAAAATACAAACTTCTAGCTACTTTCTTCCACCTGATCAAAGCCTCTGATAAGGTCTGGAAGAAAGGACTCTTGCTTAAACTAGCACACCCGTGGGATAAAAGGGGATAAGTTTGCCTGGATGAGAGACTTTCTTTACAGGCGCTGTGCCAGAGTCATATTGTAAGAACACAAGAGCAAGCTAGTCAGGTTACAAGAAAATATAGCTCTTACCCTGTTTATCCTTTTCATCAATGACTTTCCAGAACAGTTCACGACTCACATTCACAAGGCGCTACATGCAGATGACCTGGCAAATGGACCCAAGCTGAACATATAGGAACAACTAAAACAAGAATGCAGGAAGTTATAAATACAGTTAAGGAATTGACAGACTCTTGGGGAGTCACAATAAACCAGACCAAAACCGTCTCAACTTTCTTCTCTCTTTCCACAAAGCCAGAACAAGATGATCTGTACCTAGAAGGCAACATCCCCCCCCCCCCCCCCCCAAAAAAAAAGGATAACCCCACATATCTGGGAGTAAAATTCGACAAAAGACTAACCTGGGGCCCCCACATTAAAGACACAGAAAGGAAAGCTACTCTGCGGTTCAGACTTATGAAAAAACTTACTGGAACAAGCTGTGGCGAAGGTGCAAAAACTGTACGACAAGTATACACAGGATACATACGATCAAAACTGGAGTATGGCATGTGAGCATACTCCACTGCAGCCAAATCAAACATACATAAACTGGATAAAATACAGAGCACTGCTCTCAGAAACATCACTGGAGGTATGAGAAGCACACCAATCTATGAGCTGGAGGCAACCTGTGGTCTCGAGAGCTTGAGCATTCGAAGGGAAGAAAAGGTGCCTACTCTAACAGAAACAATTTAACGCATAAACAACCCCATGCACAGAATAGCAAATAACTAAAAACCGACTGAAAAGACAAAAGCTTTCACCACCTATCAAAATTGTACTACGCAAAAAAAAAAAAAAAACAGTGACATCTTTTTTAAAGATCTTTCAACATGGGAAATGATCCAGGCATACAGCACAGACATACAGCCTAACTATACAGTCACAACATTTGGAGGCACAGACAGACAGGCGGAAGAATGTGACCTAGTACTGCATACAAAGATCCTTGGGGGGGGGGGGGGGGGGGGGCTCTCAACAGATTTAGGAGAAGACCAAGGTTAGTTGCGTATCCTTTACAGGACGTTGCAGAACCAACCCCAACAGCCCCTGGCTGTTGTGTGGTTTTTCTAGGTAAATTTACGTCTAAGGCGCATGGCCCGCAGCTGGGATCGAACTCGGCATTACGAAGCGTTCGCATCGACTTAGTCACAGAGCCGACTAGGAGAAGACCAGGGGGCAATTATTGATTCCGCCAAGATGTGCTTATGGATTGGTTTCCTTTGTGACTGCATGTCAGGCGACTCAGAGGGATCCTGTCAAACAGGACCGCAAACACCTGAGCACATTCTGTAGACATGCCCACTATTCATACAACTTTGAAAAGACACCTGGCCTCAAGAGCAAAGTGTTCAAAACAAGCTATAGGGAACCATGAAGGACCTGCTACTTATATGCGAGTTCATAGAGGCAACTCACCCGATGGTCTGATTTGAGCATACGAAACCTAAGCAAAGAAGAAGAAGAAATTAATAAGATTTTTACTGGTAGCTGTACAAACTGTTCATGAAAACAAACACGTCTTTTCATAAAATAAAAGCAATGTTTCCCCGTTGTGAATTTGAACAAAGAAGACAAACAATAGATTGCACAATTTAATGCCTGCCATATTTGGCTGTATCTCATCAGGTGCATACTACAGTCCATTTTGTTTCAGTTGGAAGGATTCATTTATTTGCTTTACTGTAATCAATTATTGCTGTAGTATTCACCTGACTAGATACTGTCGAATATGCCAGGCAATAGATTGTGTAATCTACTGTTTGTGTCTTCTTTCTTAAAAAATCTCCTTGTCGTTTTGTTTAATAGTTTTTTAAAAATATGTTATTTTTATACCAAAACAAAATATAAGTAAATTGGATTATTATAAGAACATGCCTGTGTGGGTTCCGGGGCCCCTTAGTGACAGGAAAAAAAAAGATTAGACCCACCGCCCTCTAACAAGTATATAGTAAGAGTCTACTAATTAGCAATGTTGGGAGTCGCCGTGGCCGAGCGGCTAGACGCTAGCCGCGGATCGGAAGGTCGTGGGTTCGCTCCCTGGCGGAGACGGACTTTTCTTAAAAAAAAATGACCTTGGCTCCCAGGTCGACCCAGCCTTGAGTGGGTACCGGGTGCAATCCCGGGAAGTAGAGGCGGCCGGCGTGATGCTGACCACATCACCCATCTTGTGCCGTTGGTCTATAAAAATATATGTCTAGCCCTATATGCCCTATACGCCTAAAGGCGTGGAAAGGGTCCTTTACTTTTACTTTTTTTAAAAATTAGCAATGTTTCCTTCAAAGTTGGAGTGCATCGGCTTGAGAAGCAAGGATATAGTCTGCATACAAGTAAACCAGATGTGTAAAACGTATGTGCACGCAAGATTCTGGTTCTGGAACAAGACTAGACAAGTGGATGAGCAACCAGAACTTTCCGTTGGAGTTTACAGCCGGTGAACGCAAAGAAGAAAGAAGAAGAATACAAGTACACATGCACTAAGTTTCAAAACTGATTACAACCCCCACCCCCACTGAAACCCTTTTGAGCCCCCTTTATTAGTTTGCCGTTGCTAACTGAACAGTCGGCCCTCTATACCCCTCTAGACAATGTACACAAAACTGTCTGCTAACAAATCACCTGCAGCATAATCGAACCAAGTATTTTGGAGTTATGAACTGTGTTCATAACCCCTAGGCCACAGACATTGACTCAATGAACAAATACAACGACTACTATTTGTCTAGCAAAACTAGTGAACCTGTTTCATGTCAGAACAAGATGCAACAGACTGATCAGCAACTTATCATACATAACAGTATGGCTCCCCTAATATGTGTGCACATGCAGAACCTACAGGTTACCCACCCAAAAATGCCAACAATATTCACTGAACACAAAAAGAACACTGATCCACACAATTAAGTCTCAAAGTTTTCAGACTTCTTGTTTAGAGATTATTGGACAACAGTACTTGAGCAGGAGGGAGCAAGGGAAAAAGAAGAAGAAGAAGGTTAGATCAACATCCCAATCACTAGGCTCCCCACTCCTCTTGAATGGACCATAAATTTGAGAACAACTGTCAAGCTAATATTTGTATGCGACCACAGAAACAGAAACATAAACGACTTATTCATCACACAAAGATAAGTAAAAAAAAAATTGGATTAAACAATTGTATTGTGATTAAAAATGCAATGAAATCCACACAATGTTGAAGTGAAAGATACAATAGCAATCAGCAATACATGAGAGCAAAGCTTTCAAGTTATTTAAATAAAATGGCAAACCATCCACCAAAGTTGGAAACAAACACAACATATAATTTTATACAGAAAGGAAAAAACTGCACAGATGACAGAAAGGAATTAGCTCATGCAATGTCAACTGTGTTAGCACTTCAGTAGTCACTGGCTGCATGTTTCTCCTCCAAATGTTTCATTACCATAATAGTTTTATTCAACAACAACACTTCACTTGATTCTTCACATGTCTCTTCTACACTTCCACATTTACCTTTTTTTAGTGTTGAAGGAAATACAGGATTCAGGTGCTCACTCTTCTAGCAGCGACAGCCACAGACACTTGATACTACTGTGGAAATTCAACAATTGTTATTTTCCCACCTAGCTCTTGGTCTACCTCTGGTTCTAATTCCTTCTCCTCTTTTAGTTTATGCCTTGTACATTTTCCAGCACAAGTTATTCTTTCTACGTGGGCAAACCATTTCATGTGTAATGTTTATAATTGAGCACTTCTCTTTCATGCCCTCATTCTCGATTTTTTTTGTGTGGGTCGCCTGTGCAGCCTTTTTTCAGACATCTCATGTTTGCACCTGTCTTTAATTATGTTACTTTTAGCTGTTACATCTTGCTTGGATGAGTAAAACGAGTCTAGGGAAACTTTTCTTGGCTGGATGAATTAAACCAGTCAAATAAAACTCAAACTGCAACTTAAGACTGCCCAGATGAGTTAAACCAGTCATATGCACTTCACACTGCCTGGATGAGTTAAACCAGTCATATGCACTTCACACTGCCTGGATGAGTTAAACCAGTCATGCATAACTACTTGGCTGAATCAGTTTTAAAGTCACACATAAAATATGCTTGTAAAACTGACAACAGATATTTGTTTATACTATGCAGTCAGCATGGCAACAAATGATAATATTTATACAGAGGCCAGTAAACCAATTTCTTTGCATCAAAAACATAACACACACATACATATAACAGAGACATATGCTTTCTCTTCATTCCAGGCCCCATTTGGGGTTGAAGGGTGAGGAGGATAGACCCCCTGCCCTTCTAACAACCAACAACCATGTCATACAAGGCGAATGACTAATTAGGGATCTTTCCTTCAAAGTGTGCTTCTGCCTGGAACCAATAGTCTGCATACAAATAAGTCAGATATGTAAAACAAAAGGCGTATGCAAAACTCAAGTTCTGGAACAGGACCAAAGTCTGGAATTGGATGAGAAAATCAGAACTTTCTACTGGAGTTTACATCCGGTGAACACGAAGAAGAAGAAAAGGACAAAAACTTTCCTTGTGGAAACAAACTGTTCTGGTCAAGCAAGGAGTCCCTGCTCCATTTGGTAATGAATGAGTCAGGATTAACATATGCTGATCTTGGCAGTGAGTTTATTATCAAGGAAGATCATTATGAAGTAAGGATAATCAAGTAGAGCTCTGACTGTTTCCTGACAGATAACACAGTGAAGGGCTCAGTTCGGTAAACAATCACAGGGCCAATGGGAAATGAATCATGATTTGGGTTATCTTCACATGTCCGTAGGCGATCAGATTCTCTCTTCAACATATTTATCAGTGTCCCGCGGTTTATAGCACCAGTCCTATGCTGGTTGACAAGACTTCTTGTGCATTCGGTGTGCTTCTCATGCCTGACTGTGCTGATCTTTACATCGACAGCAACTTGATTTTGCTTCCGACAGCTCCTATCAAGCGTGACAACACAGGAAAAGGTGCAGTTGAGCACCTGGGGCACAGGTATCCATTCTTCGCTGAGGTTGATACTCGAAAGACTGCAGACCTGTATGATATCGTCCTTTGCCCTACCGAGCCATGATTTGCCCCTTTTTAGCCTGTTGCCCTTTTTCCTAAAGAGAACATTGTGCAGAGGTGTCAAGGAATGATCCGCCACTACACATAATTGTCGAGTCGGGACCTGGGATTCCCCCCGCTCGACAAAACTTTCAAACTTGGACTCGTCCGGAAAGGTATATATTCCCTTATATTGATCTATACATTTATCGGAGAAAATAATGATGTCTACACCTTCTAGTTGCCTTGACTTATCGTCATTTTCAAATTTGCAACTGTAGGTTAACTATTTCTAGGATTTTAATTGACTATTCCTGGAAACCGGTTTATTCCTTGCTCATGTATACAAGGAACTTCTTACCGCCGCCAAGCTTGATTTTGTGCGGGCATTCTTCTGCCGGCATTCCTAGAGACCAGGGATATTCATCGACGCCTCATAAAAATTTACTTTGAGAAGGCGGCCTGTAGTGTCTAGGACTTTTCCTAAGCTTGGGATGAAACCTCTGTAAAGAGCTGGCAGATTAATCGCAGTCCTACCAACATCCACCAACCAACTATCCACCAGCTAACACCAGTGAATGTACCTGACATCATCATGGTGTGCCATATACACCAACACCTTAACAGGGCCAGAGCGTGTGAGTGAGCTCCAGAGCAGGTGAACATTTGCAGAGAGTATACCCATACTCGAGTGTACCAGTCTTCATGAGCTTGGTGGAGCTCAGAGACAGAATTGTGACCTGACCTGTGGGAAAGACTTGCTTAGTCCCTATACAGTTCCTGTGTCCTCGATGGTGAGGTACTCCTCTATAACCAGTTTCACATGAAGCAGAACTACCAGAGTCAACTACAGTCGAATCACCATGGACTGAGGGGAGCATCAACAATAGAACTCTGATAAGTGCCAGTTTTTGTGTTATAATCATGCTCTACTCCCCACAGCTCCCTAGATTCCTATGATGACACGGTGTTGCTAGTCAAGAGCTTCTGGATGTTTCAATATCTGAGTCGTTGCTCTGAGTTCTGATCCTACAAAAATTCTAAACATTACTCTTTTATTGATGTAAAGAAGTTGAATTGATTACATGCATTCATTTTCATGGCTGACTTAGGTGTCTCTATTTCACCTTTCTAAGTGTTTAGCATTGCTGGGTGTATGTATAATAAATATTATGTGTTAACATGGTTATGATAGTAAACTATCATAACCTGGGAGGCTTTCTTTTTATAGTAGTGGGGGTGTCCAGCCAAGTGTGCCTAGGACTATTGTATTCATATACAGATATATTTTGTAGTGCCAAAACTTGAGTTGCCCTACTCCAGAAATAAGTTGAGCGTATTTTGGCCACGGGGCATCCCTTAGACCAATACGAGCCAAACGACTCAACATAATTATTTCTGAGTGCTGTTGGTTTTTAAGGAGAAATCCTTAAATCAGGCATGTGACAGGAGTGATATGTGACAAGAGGGTACTTCAAAGCCAAGCTTATCTTCAGGTATACAAGAGTCCTCCAGATCTTCATCCTATGGTGCATTGTCGGAAAGTCAAGAAGATATCTCACTGCTATGCAAGAGGTGTCTCTTGTGCTCCCCAGAATAATGTGCATGGCTTCTTTTGGCACCTTTTCCAGACTTTCAATCTAAAGTATCCCTGACAGTGAATATGGCTAAGTATGGGGAATGGTAAGTATGGGCTGATGGTAAATATGGGGAATACCTGACTGGTATAGACTGTTGTATTCAGAATCAACCTCAGTGATACACTAGACAAATAGAAATAGCTGGAAAACAGAGGAGTTGGTAGTCCTGTCCCTTCACGGCTCTCTCACTCTCTCTCATGATCTTTAAATTATTTCTAACACAGATGTTCCTGCATGCCGCCGGGATGCCAAATTATCCAGCATTGTTTGTCTTGGTTTCCACATCCTCTCTGCTCCATTAACTTTCTCACTGGCATGAGATACTCCAGTCTTTCTCACTGGCAGGAGATACTCCAGTCTTTCTCACTGGCAGGAGATACTCCAGTCTTTCTCACTGGCAGGAGATACTCCAGTCTTTCTCACTGGCAGGAGATACTCCAGTCGTTCTCACTGGCATGAGATACTCCAGTCTTTCTCACTGGCATGAGATACTCCAGTCTTTCTCACTGGCATGAGATTCTTTCTCACTGGCATGAGATACTCCAGTCTTTCTCACTGGCATGAGATACTCCAGTCGTTCTCACTGGCAGGAGATACTCCAGTCGTTCTCACTGGCAGGAGATACTCCAGTCGTTCTCACTGGCATGAGATACTCCAGTCTTTCTCACTGGCATGAGATACTCCAGTCGTTCTCACTGGCAGGAGATACTCCAGTCGTTCTCACTGGCAGGAGATACTCCAGTCGTTCTCACTGGCATGAGATACTCCAGTCGTTCTCACTGGCAGGAGATACTCCAGTCGTTCTCACTGGCATGAGATACTCCAGTCGTTCTCACTGGCATGAGATACTCCAGTCGTTCTCACTGGCATGAGATACTCCAGTCTTTCTCACTGGCATGAGATACTCCAGTCTTTCTCACTGGCATGAGATACTCCAGTCTTTCTCACTGGCATGAGATACTCCATTAACTTTCTCACTGGCATGAGATACTCCAGTCTTTCTCACTGGCATGAGATACTCCAGTCTTTCTCACTGGCATGAGATACTCCAGTCTTTCTCACTGGCATGAGATACTCCATTAACTTTCTCACTGGCATGAGATACTCCAGTCTTTCTCACTGGCATGAGATACTCCATTAACTTTCTCACTGGCATGAGATACTCCAGTCGTTCTCACTGGCATGAGATACTCCAGTCGTTCTCACTGGCATGAGATACTCCAGTCGTTCTCACTGGCATGAGATACTCCAGTCGTTCTCACTGGCATGAGATACTCCAGTCTTTCTCACTGGCATGAGATACTCCAGTCTTTCTCACTGGCATGAGATACTCCAGTCGTTCTCACTGGCAGGAGATACTCCAGTCGTTCTCACTGGCATGAGATACTCCAGTCTTTCTCACTGGCATGAGATACTCCAGTCGTTCTCACTGGCAGGAGATACTCCAGTCTTTCTCACTGGCATGAGATACTCCAGTCTTTCTCACTGGCATGAGATACTCCAGTCGTTCTCACTGGCATGAGATACTCCAGTCGTTCTCACTGGCATGAGATACTCCAGTCGTTCTCACTGGCATGAGATACTCCAGTCGTTCTCACTGGCATGAGATACTCCAGTCGTTCTCAGTGGCATGAGATACTCCAGTCGTTCTCACTGGCATGAGATACTCCAGTCGTTCTCAGTGGCACGAGATACTCCAGTCGTTCTCACTGGCATGAGATACTCCAGTCGTTCTCAGTGGCATGAGATACTCCAGTCTTTCTCACTGGCAGGAGATACTCCAGTCTTTCTCTGTGCAGGTAATCAGTTTTCACTGTGAGTTAATTTCTGTCACCACAAATTTTTATTTGCCCATGGTGTTCTCATTTTGTATGCCTCATTGTGGCCTCTCTCTTTCTGTATTTGTGTGTACGCACAAACATTTAAGAAATGTGGTGGCATATAGGTTAGTGTGGTGTCTTACTGATACTAAACTCAACTCTTGGTTCATTTCCCAGAAGCGGTAGAAATTGTTCAGTCACCACACCTTTGGGGTTAACCTCACCTCAATCAAACTGGGTACCAATATTCCATACATTTCCTCAGTCTCGGAGAATGTTTCTGGGAAGGAACAATGATTAGGGAAGAAACTGGCCTACAACTTCATATGCTGTAGCCAAGAATACGTGAAGCCTAAAATGATAAGTGTGTGCATTACACACTTGTGTGTCTCTTCATCCTTGAGGGATAACAAGGCCTCTAGGTAAGGACTAAATCCAGAAAATCCATACCAATACGCAGATGTACCATTCAAGAGACAGAAATTAGCTCGTCTATATGTCCCTAACATATAGATCAGAGATGACAGTTGGCATAACTTAATAAATGGGTCCATATTCCTGATAACCAAGCTGCACATGAAGGGAGGTCGCCTTTACTTCCAAAAGAAAGCTCTGGGACCCAATCATAAATCAAGGTTGACTCCTTGACAATACAGTAGCTGGGATATGGTAAACCCTGCTTCTTATAGGAACATCTAGTGCAGCCAATGTTTTTAGATAAGTAGGTACAATCTTTAGCCTGGTTAAATGTTTCAGATGTTTTTACTGCGTAATTAGAGGTTTTGTGAGGTTTTCCAATGACTGCTTACAGATTTTTATCTTTTATGTGGACTGGATGCAAAATTAAAATGGGAAAACCAATCTGATGAACCTGAAATCTCCTAAACTTGCTTTACGAAAGCAAAAAGACAAATGGCTGGGAGACAGTGAAACATCAAGTTTCAATGTGGCTTCTTTGAGGATGGTCAGTGGTATGATTGAGACATTATCAAAAAAAGATTTGTTTTTGGTGAAAATCCAATCCTGCAAAATTAGAAATGTGCAATTTAAAACAAAATAAGTAAAAGGAGAAAGAAAAATTAACAAAACTAAACAAAACGTTACTGAAATAACAAATACAAATAAAACTGGAAAATGGATATTATTACACAGGTAATATTCACAAAGGCTAAACAAACACACATAAATAATAGGTTTGCAAACCATATTTATGCAGTCCGAAAGTTTTAGGACATTCATTAATATTTTCTGCAAAGAATAATGTATAGTAACAACACAAATAAATAGTGCACCATTTTACAAACTGTTGAGGCAATGAAACTTTTCTGCTTGCTGAGACATTAACATGCAAACAAAGCCGACAATATATATTTCCCAGTCTCTCACTTTGATGGACCAGGCCTAATCGTTGTTAAGCCCAAATCTGAACAATAGTTCCAGGAAAGGTTTTCAAGTGGTTCAGCAAGTGATATCGTTTCTTTAAAAGCACATGTATGTTTCACCTTCTGCCTTTTATACCCCAATGGAGCACAGGACCCAGCCCACTCATGCCAAGTCATTCCATCCTTTATCATATACAGCTTATCCTGTCCTCTAAAACTTTTTTATTTCACTCTGTAGTTCCCGTCTACATGCGGTTTTTGGTCTATGTTTATGTTTATTTCTGTCCCCTTGTCATGTACCAGAGGTCTGACCCTATCATAGAAAAATTATTAGTACAAAACAATACATGCTAGGTTTTTGTGAGATGCTAGTTGAATAACCCTGCTCTAGACAGTGAGCAGAACCAGCCTTATGACAGCCTGCATTACAAAACTTGAGACCTATGGTAAAACAATGGTTAGATCTCTAGCTCATACACCAGTCTGGGCTCAAACACTTGAGGCAATTATCCCCCCAGCCACAGAATCAATATTACATGAAGGTATATCCATTGACACAATACACAATAATAGTATCCCATATCAGATAACTGTTTGGATTTCCAATGATACATAGTGTAGTTGATTCTTCTTCTTCATTCCCTTGGTGCTAGAAGCTACCACCTCAAAATATCAGCTATACAACACTGGAGATACACATGTTTTAGATGATGAGAAGTCAAGGGTTTACAACTGTCAATTACTGTGAGAGCAAATACAAGATTGTACCTCACAAGCTAAAAATATTGATACCCATTTATACATGCAGTGAAGAAAGGAGAGTATTAACAGGAACGAGAGTGGTGCTAAACAGTGGGAGAAAGTAAGAAACTGGGACATAGAAACAGTTCATTCTTTATAAAATGGAATTAATTATTGTTAAAAAGTTGGAATAATGAAATTAGCAACAAACTACTACTAGCAAAAAGTGTAGGAAGCATGTTGATGAGCGATATGTTTCTGGGGTGTGAAAATAGAACAAAATATATTTTAAATTGCAAGCACTAGTCCAAAAACAGAATACAGATAGTAGTGACATAATTAATACCACAAAATAAAATGCTGTTGAATACTAGAGTAGCAGATATACAAAGACAATACAGTATTTAACACACACACAAAGACATTTTTAGAAAAACAACTATACAAAAAGGGGGAGGGGGGTTATTTCAACATGAACATTTGTAAATAGGTCAAGTGTGAATGTAACAAACTAGGTTTACTTTTTTTTTTAGCAAGGCAAAATGCCATTTTTGGTGAGATCTTGAGCATTATAAACTCATGTAACAAATATGTTCTGGCCATGAGACAGAAACAACAATGCATATACAAACAATTTTTATCAACAAGATAAAAAAAAATAATTAATTATTCTCTTAATGGATAATACTCAAGAGTAAAAGTTATTTTATTTATGGATGCAACAGAGGATGTGTTATACCCTCTATACATAAACAAGATAAAAAAATAAAAATTAATTATTCTCTTTATGGATGATACACAAGAGTAAAAGTTATTTTATGGATGTAACAGAGGATGTGTTATACCCTCTATACACAAACAAGATAAACAAATTATTATTAATTATTCTCTTTATGGATGATACTCAAGAGTAAAAGTTATTTTCTTTATGAGTGTAACAGAGGATGTGTTAAATCTAGCTGCGACTAGCTGCAGCCCACGGTCGGTGTTCGAAACTGGGCGGCTGCCTGAATGGAGGAACGTCGCTGTAGCTACAGAGTTACGTGCGGTCGGCGACACAGGCGGACAATTCTTATCAGCTGTCCGCACTGGTGGCAGAGCACTTATGGTTTATAACTGTGTGAAATGACGCCTTTGCTGCCTCTGTATGTAACTCAGAACTGGTTCTGTGCCGACTTTTTTCTCTTATGACTCATTCTTGGTTTGATCTCTTCTGGTTAAACATGCAACCATTCTCAGACATCTCATTTCCATGGTTACTAATTTCTTGTTTGTTGTGAGGGACCACATCTGGCACTGGCAGCATAAGGTGGGAATGAATATGCTTTCTATGAGATGTTTCTTTGTGTTGATTGGAATAGGGTGGTGGTAAGCTGACCCAATACTTGGCTTGCTTTAGTGCATAGATGTTAATTTCTTCACCCAGTTTGCCATCTTTGGTGAATGTTGTTTCCAGATGTTTAAACAGATGTCTCCAAGGAAATGTCACAGAACATGTAGTACTCTCCAAGGACATGACAAAGAACAACTAGTACTCTCCAAGGACATGATAGAATATACATTATTCTTTAAGGAAAAGACAAAAAACATATAGTACTCTCCAAGGACATGACAAAGGACATGTAATGCTCTCCAAGGACAGGACAATGGACATGTTTTACTCTTCAAGGACATAACACAGGACATGAAGTACTCTCCAAGGACATAACAGAGGACATGTAGTACTCTCTAAGGACATATAGTACTCTCCAAGGACATGACAGAGGACATGTTTTACTCTCCAATGACACAACAGAGGACATGTTTTACTCTCCAAGGACATGACAGAGGAATGTTTCACTCTCCAAGGACATGACAGAGGACATATAGTACTCTCCAAGGACATGACAGAGGACATATAGTACTCTCCAAGAACACGACAGAGGACATGTTTTACTCTCCAAGGACATGACAGAGGACATATAGTACTCTCCAAGGACATGACAGAGAAAAAAGCTCTCATCCCCAGGGATAGGACAGATATATTTTTATGAACATAATAAAGAACAAGTTACAATCCCTGTGATAAAGAGACTAAAAAACCACCAGAACCACCAAACCAAATAATGCAGTGACTGCTGCAGCACTACAGTCATCGGCAAACAGAAGCCAAATCATAAACTAATATAAGTACAGTAATACATAGTTATTAAAATGCATGGCTGTCTTCCCATTCTCAGCTGTCAACAAAACCAATAAAAAAAAAATGAAAATACAGAGAGAAAAATACTGCAATGGTGGGTGATATCAAATATAAACCACCATCACAAAATGTCACCAATAAATACGTGCTACGGCAAGGGAAGCAGCAAACAAGGTGAAATGTCATGCAGAGAAACAAGGTCATGCTAACCATACAATGTAGGTCACATAGAAGCACCAGATGCAATATAAAATAATAAACTGAAATGTTTAACAATAAACAAAATAAAACTAAACAACTCACATAACTAAGTATTCTTGGTTACTTTCAACCCTTCATCAACTGATTACATATGTAAACCAAAGACTTGTAGTAATGCTTCCCAAGTTTAAACTGAAAATGCTAAGCAAAACATTGCCTGCCAACTTGTCTGTTTTAATTCCATGTTAATAATACCAACCTACAAAACATAATGCTAATGTTTGTTCACATTTAGGAGAATACAGGCTCGTCTAGGAACCCACAAAAAACACTAAAAGTGAACTCAGATCTTATTTCCACCATGTGCATGAAAAGGCTAGAATTCTCATATAAACACACACCACAGAACACTCATTCAGTTTGTAACATCCATTAAAAGCTGTTTCATATACATGTAAATAATTTACACACACAAGGTCTGATAAAATTTACCACACAAGAGAATGAAGTTTATGACAATTCTGCCTCTTCCTGGTCAGCTATACTGCCACTCATACATTACCTAAACTCTTAAATTTTAATGAGTTAACAAAACATCTCCAACTCTAACATAACAAACAATAAAGAGAACTGGAGACTGATGATTCAGTATTGTAAATAAGTCACAGGAATAAACTTTTTCAACAGACAATACTGAAATATAAACAATAAAACACATAATATAAAGAAAAATTCAACTTTACAAATACTATATGAACACAACACAAAAAAAGCAGTAACATATTATTATAACAAGAAACATTATATTCTGACTCACTTTAACAAATTACAATGCTTACTACAACTTTCCTTCTTGCTTGGGATCTGCTTGTCTGTTGTATTTACTCATCAGATTAATTATGAAAACTAGCGCCATCTGTGGTCGGTAAGTAAGTCAAGGACCCTTTTCATGCCAAAGGGGCATCGAGTATATGATGTCAGACTCCTATTGTATAGACTAATCAACAACTGATGGGTGATGTAGTCAGCATCACGCCGGCCACCTTTACTTTCTGGAAGATTATCGAGTGCCAATTTTAGGCTTGGTCAACATGGGAGCCAAGATCATTAAAAAAAAAATCCAGCCAGTGCTGATTTAAACCCAAGACCTGTAGGCCAGCATCTAGCCACTATACTACCATGGTTTCCATCAGTTGAACATCACATTTTGTTTTACTTATGAAGTTTATAACGCGATAGTTGTAACTGATAGCCGTCAATGAGATGAATGATTTCTTTGTTGTGAAGCAAAATTGTTGTGAAAATTATGAAGAAACAAATAAAACTGTCCCATCTGAAAAAAACATGACCCCACACACACAAAATTGGAAAAAAAAGGGACATAAACACCACTTACGAAATTATAGTATTACTCACATATGAAAATGATACAAGCAGCAAATATGTCTCTAAGGGGAAGATAATAGCCCAAGTACCAAACAAAGAGAAATCATGGGGTGCAAGTCCAAGTGTTTCAACATATATTAGTCAACTGTACCACAAATCTGCAAGTAACATGAAGAATACCTCATCAGCAACAGACACAGTTAAATGCAAACACTTCAAACATATACAGTTGTGGAACTAGTCAATGAGTAGTCACCTGTCAAACTGTAATTATGTGAACAAAGTGTAAAAAAACATAGAAACAAACTTCATACTGAATCCCTCAACAATTTTAATCCCACATATATAATTATGTTGTGACACCACACAGATGACTGTGTTAGAACAACCCAATATATAACTTGTACTGAGATAAACAAATTATCTTGTAACAAGTGTGACATATGACTATGTTGTGACAACAAAATATGATTAACAATAATTGGCAATCTCAAATATATGGTTGTTGAACAATAGAAGAATGCAGACACAATGTAGTAGTCTCTCATATATGTCAGAATATAATACTTTCCTGTCATACATTTCTCAAGTACAGCCAAACATCTAATGGCAGAGGAAATGTGGTTTTTGAGGACAATGCAGATAATACTATAGCCGACACACAAACAAAATAAATCAGCCCTCCAACAAACAGAGGACAATAAAACTATGAGTCAAGAGAAACTTTCCTCAGATAACAGAGAGAGATATGTAACATAGCAGTACACACAAATACAGACCATCAGTTATAGTTTGTAGATAATAGTGAGATAGATGATAAAAGATACCTCTACAAATGTAGACCATTGGAAATTATCAAGATAACAAGACATTAAACTCACTACAAATATGGACCATTAGGCAACAGTGAGATGGGAAAAGGATGAGTCTTCAAATGCAGATTTAGACAACAGTGAGATGGGTAAAGGATACATCTACAAATATGGATCACTAGGAATTATCCAAAGATAAGACAAATGAAAGTTACATCTACAAATGTGGACTGCTAGGAATAATCTGCAGTGATAAAAGTTGCACAGTCACTCTCCATACCATGAGCTACACTGAACTTACATGTTTTCATAACGTTTATGACTTTGCAGTTTAAGTCTGGTTTTAGTTCTTATTTGGATTAAGGTCACCACGGTGGAGAGGGTGGAGGGATGAGAAGAGACTGACCCTAACAAGCATGTCTTAGAGGCAACTAATTTACGATTTGTTGAATATCAGACATTGAGCAGAAAGGTGCAGATTTCAGTCTAGCTGTAAACTAAAACACAATGTGCACATGCCCAGCCACTCATCTAGAGGGCAAACGCAAAAGTAGTAGTTCTACACATGTGTATTATGTGAAGCTGGGTGACTGTCACTGTGAGGCACCTAGATCAAGTACTGTTATAAAACAGTCTACAGCTTTGACTGACGAAACTTCATCATTCATGAAACTAAAAATCTCTCTCAGTTAAATTGTAGTTGATGCAGTTATACAATACTGCTTGCAGCCGGGTTCGCCAGCGTGTAAATAGTTTCTGAAGGCAGAGACATTAGAATTTTCACATTTGGTTTATTATGAATTAAATACAATAAATTCTCAAATAGCTATTGAGACCCCAGAAAACAGAACAGGACCTAAAATGCAGAAATATCATCCAAAACCATAGATATATATATATATATATAGGCTTCAATATATTTATATACACAACAAACATAAAATAGAATTTACTTAATGAAACTTCAAATTAATAATAATTATAAAGATAAAACATATATGACACATCCTAAATTTCTTCTTCTTCTACTGCCTTCTATCTCCCCCAACAGAGTATAGGCCCTTAACCAACCCCTGCCAAGTGGTTCTATCTTATGCTATTGCATTGGATAGAATGTCCTCCCCATTTTCGAAACTTTACTCTCCAGCTTCCTTCTCCAAGCAAACAAGAAAGCATTTTCACGAACATATGCTTGAGGATATATCCTTGTCATTGAGAGTTAGAAAACGAATTCTTGCTTGCTACATACATCCAGTTTTAACATATGGCTGTGAATTCTGGACAATCAGTAGGCAGGCCAAACAATTTTTAGAGGCCTCAGAGATGTGGTTTTACATGCCTCAGAAATGTGGTTTTACAGAAGAATGCTTAGAATACCGTGGACAGCCAAAAAGAACAACCATGAGGTTTTGAAAGAAGCGGGAGCCCGAAGACAACTTATCACAGACATCAGAAGGAGACAGTCATCATTTTTCGGCCATGTTATGAGAAGAGGGAAAATAGAACATGTTGTGACCACTGGAGAGATCTGAGGAAGGAGGGATAGAGGAAGACAACGAGAGAAGATGCTTGACAGTCTTGCTGCATGGCATGGAGGTGTGTCGGCACACAAACCGAGACATGCTGCAGGAGATTGCAGATTATGGAGAGGCATGATCGCCCACGCCAGTCGGCAAGGCACCTGATGATGATGATGATGCTTGAGGAAATTAGACATCTGTATTTTTTTCACATAACACTTATCATATCTAGGACAGTACATTTAAAATCACACTTAAATTATTTTACTATAAAACCCTTCACACCCGATACAAGAAGTAATTGAAGAATGTCATTTACCCCACTTTTCAAATCTAATCACTGATAGGAAATAATTAAGCTTTTCCCAGTTAATTTTTAAAATACCTTAACGTTTTCTAATCAAGCAAACAATCATGTCTATTCTATTTCACCATAACACTCTTCATATCTGATATAAAAGAAGGACAAAAATGTGTATTCTATTTCACCATAACATTCTTCATATCTGATATAAAAGAAGGACAAAAATGTGTATTCTATTTCACCATAACATTCTTCATATCTGATATAAAAGAAGGACAAAAATGTGTATTCTATTTCACCATAACATTCTTCATATCTGATATAAAAGAAGGACAACAATGTCTATTCTATTTCACCATAACATTCTTCATATCTGATATAAAAGAAGGACAACAATGTCTATTCTATTTCACCATAACATTCTTCATATCTGATATAAAAGAAGGACAAAAATGTGTATTCTATTTCACCATAACATTCTTCATATCTGATATAAAAGAAGGACAACAATGTCTATTCTATTTCACCATAACATTCTTCATATCTGATATAAAAGAAGGACAACAATGTCTATTCTATTTCACCATAACACTCTTCATATCTGATATAAAAGAAGGACAAAAATGTGTATTCTATTTCACGATAACATTCTTCATATCTGATATAAAAGAAGGACAACAATGTCTATTCTATTTCACCATAACATTCCACATATCTAATTCAAAAAGAAGGACAATAATTTCTATATTATTTAACTGCAAAATTCCTCATATCAAACACTAAAGAAGGACGACAATGTCTAATCTGTTTCACCGTTAACACTCCTCGTATCTGATATAAATAAAAAGGACAATAATGTCTATATCATTTCATCTTAACACTCCAATATCAGACATAAAAGAAGGACGATATCTATTCCATTTCACCGTTAACACTCCTCGTATCTGATATAAATAAAAAGGACACTATTGTCTATCTCATTTCACCTTAACACTCCAATATCAGACATAAAAGAAGGACGATATCTATTCCATTTCACTGTTAACACTCCTCATCACTCGTCATATCTGATTTAAAAGAAAGACAATGTCTATTCCATTTCACCGTTAACACTCCTCATATCAGATATAAAAGAAAGACAATGTCTATTCCATTTCACCGTTAACACTCCTCAAATCAGATATAAAAGAAAGACAATGTCTATTCCATTTCACCGTTAACACTCCTTAGATGTGATATAAAAGGACGATAATGCCTACTCCATTTCACTGTAACACTCTTCAGCTAGCATGTAGAATGAGTTTGCTAGTCTTCCTTTCATGGCTGCCATAGCTGCTTCTGCTGCTTCATTGTACAAGTCTCCTGTAAACAACAGAACATGGAAACATACAATTATGTCTTCTGGACACTGCATTTCTGGTTTGTTTTCTTTCTTTCTTTTCCTATTTGAAACATTTACATTTTTTCTTTCATAACAACAACATTACATTTCATAAGATATAACAATCAAGACAGTCCAGAGGTAGCAATATTTTAAACAACTGATTTCAGTAGCTAAGCTGCTTAAGAACGTCTATATTATTATTTTTGGGCATGTTGTGCGAAATTGACTTGGAAACTTGGGGCATTTGAAAACTCAATGGAAAAGGAGCAAATGAAGAGGCAGCTGCAAATAAAAGTGTTCTTTTCAATGAAATCATGTTTTCCTCTATCTGTAAGAACTACACTCAAATCCTTGAATAGGCAATGTTCAACTTGAGGACATTTACATAGCAGATACCCCAGAGCAAGTCGTGGTTGATGCCCTGGTGCAGGTTAAGTGATATATGTTATGGCCCTTCCTTGTCGGACAGACAGTTTATGTTGTCTTTGGTGTCACAACTATACACTGCTGTTCTTGCATGTATCTCTTCTTTTCTAGCATCTCCCTTGTCATTACTCGGTGTGTTAGAATTATCAGGAATCCACTAAATTAACTCCCCTATCCTGGTAATGTGATGTGTGGCTGTCTGGTTTTGCTAAGTTAAGCCCTATTATTATTAGTTGTAGTACATTTTACCCCACCATGACATCACACAGAGCGATAAACACCCGATGACACAAAGTGCCACCATATGGATGAGGATCACCGGTGGAGAGGTCCCGGAAACCGCGTTTAGCCATTAGGCCATATTTAAGGCCCAGCTATATCGCTTCAAAACTGCACCCCACAAGGGGATGTCAATGTGTTATGTAGCCCTGTTATGCCCATTATAGAAAAGTTAAATGCACAAAATATACTGAATAAATTACTTTCAACAATTTTCATGTGAAAAGTTTGCATTAAATATACAGAAGCTAGACATTTGTGTTGATGTTTTCAGTGACAGGCTACCAGTATGACCCAGCCTAAAATGTCTACCAAGACAGAATTTGGTGGTGAGGTGAGGAAGGTAGTGTTCTCATCTTACAAAGCTGAGCCTATTGAACAGTCTCTTTACTTCTACTGCCTCAAGATTTCTTATAACTGCCTCAATTTCTTCATACTCACCAGCTTTCTGAAGGTCTCTGTCTAACCCATGTCCTCCAGTCCTGAACATGGCTGCTTGTTGGGCAATGAGCTGGTGCACAGGATCTTCCATAGTAGAATCAAAGTCTCCACCCTCATCGTGATCATTCTGGTCAATGGCTAGCTGGTAATAATGAATAGCATCTTCCCAAGAAATGGATCTGCAATTTTCACAAATGTCTGTGTCAACAACAAAGTACAGCTATCTCTCAATTAATTCACTTTGAGAAATAATCGTGGGATACACAAACGCATAAAGGGTATTAATTATAACATGCACTACATAACGATTCTTGTAGTCTGAAAGGGAGACAATCAGATTTCCATCTTTTTAGTTAAATACTACTTTAACTGTGAAATTACAAATTGGGAATATGTTCTACTCAGATAATAGCCCTTTGAAAGTTGCAGTAGCACCCTGATCCACTGGCTGGATCACAGGTGTGTTTGGTGGTAAAAAAACAGAATACTTTCAAGGGCACACTTATCTCTTCACAGCAAGCATTCAGCTCCCGGTATGGGTTCCAGGGTCCCATGAGCAAAGGAAGAAGGGGGGGGGGGGGGGTCACTGCGCCCCCCCCCCCTCCACAAGCTTAAAAAGGCAACTAATTAAGGATGTTTAAACTGAATTCAGAGCACATCTGCAAATTACCAGCAATCTGCCGAGTGGACAAACAACCATCAGAGTTTCAGGCGGTAAACGCTAAGAAGAAGACTGCAAAAGTAATTTTTAAATATTTAAACACAGTTCCTGTCATCCAAGTCTGTTTGTTTGACTGCCACACAACAGAAAGCTAATCCTCTGAGCAACCCCTGAGTGCTCTTTGATAAACAGGGACTTGGTTTTATAATCGCTAGATGCATTTCCTTCCGACAACAATGTGAGGCGGTCCTTGGAGGCTTCGAATCCCAGGGCATTCTCTTCTTTTTTTTTTCTCCACTGATAGAAATGTTCAATTTGGCATAAACTTCCAGAATAACCCTGTTTCATCAAGACTGAACACTTGCTGGGGCCTGCAACCATGCTCCTCAATTATATCTCGACAATGTGCTGAAACTTTACAACAGCAACAACTTTCCCTGCTGCGATCTCACCTGTCAGCTTTAGATTACTCAAACAACTGTCTGTCCCTTGAAACCATAGAACACTCAAACCAGCCAACAATAACAAAAAAATTTTTTTTAAGTGAACAGAAGCATTTTAAGATCCAACTCTACAGCATTCAATTAATAAAACAAACTTTCTGGCACTGGCTTAGATAATCAAGGTGGATGAAGGAATGAGACATTTAGCCTGATGTTCAATCCCCTGGGCTAATGTTCTTTCTAATTTGTTTCATAACCAGAGACCTAATCTGTTTGACTCAAGCTGTTGTCATTCTTGCTGCACTTTTATACTTTTTATTTGATGTGCTTAATTTCTGTCTGATGCTCAGTATGGCTAATTCTGACAACCCTGTAGCTCTGACAATGTCAACAGTGTGCCTATTATTTCCACATCTCTTTATAACTGATAATTTGTCTTCCAATGTTACATCTTTCCTTTTTTTCTTACATGCGGAACCATTTTTATCAGAACAGGCCTACTTCCTTTTCATTGCTGTGAAAAGAAACTACAACAGGGCTAGCTCAACACTCCCTCTTATACTGATATTGGTAAGATATCACCACATGGTGCGTGCACCACACAGTCACTCCACCACCATACGAGGTAACTGCAAAATTACTGCATGGCTTTTCGCTCTAACCTGCATTACAGCAAAAATGCATTAAGTAAGAAGATCAAGTAAAAGGAGGGATAGGGAATTTTAGCTTCCTCTATCCCTATGAATTGTTAAAGAAAACCAGACTGTACTAGTTAAAACGTCTAAGTTTAGATTCATACAGTATATCACTTGTGCAGTTCCCTACAGATTGAGTCTGACAGTGATTATTTACAGCTCTAAAATAGCTGTCAATAAGAAAGAGTTCATGTAAATAAGGTGTCAAATATAGATCAGAAGTAATATCACTTATGTGCACTTGAAGTATACTGAAGATTGGTTTGATGTCAGTAAATAAGGTACCACATATAGATTAGAATCAGAAGTAACATCACGGATGCGCACTTGAAGTATACTGAAGATTGGGATATGCAAGTATTCTTCTTCTTCTTCTTCTTCGCGTTCACCAGCTGTAAACTCTGGCGGAAGGTTCTGGTTGCTCGTCCACTACTGAACTGCAGTCCTGCTCCAGAAGCTGAGTGTTGCGTGTGCATCAGTTTTACAGATCTCATTCTCTTGAATACAGACTGTTGGTTCCTTGCCTCTCCGGCAGATGCACTCCGACTTCAAAGGAAGCTCCCCAATTAGTCGACTCTTACGACATGCTTTTGGGGAGGCAGTGGGTCTATTCTTGTTTTCCCCACAATAGGGCCCCAGAAACCACACGGGGGTTATACATTATAATATGCTACCAAGGCTGTGTCACTTGAAAGATAACACATCACCTCGACTCGGCGTGAGTCCAAAACATTCGCTTTCGGCCTACGGCCCCTCCTAGGGTCACCGATAGCCTTCTTATAACTCTCGCGTTGTCACTCAGGACAGATTCTTCTTCTTCGTTACGTGCCCTTCCTTTGGGTCACTGTAACATATACACGATAACTGATGAGACTTGGCCCCAGGCAACAGAGTCTCTCGGCCCACAGCCGAATTATCACGAGGCACTGCATTAGCCTCGTCCTCGTAATTCCGCCACGCTTGACTCTTGTCGAATCTTGTGGCTAATAACATGTTGGGTACTCTCCGCCTTATCCCCACACAATTCGCATAACGTGAGCACTAATGCACCAAATTCACTTCCTTGATAAGCTACTAAATGTAATATGTGTTTTTTATGTTAATAGATTCATCAATAAAAACTACACACAACTGTACTTCTTCAATCTTTCAATGTCATAATGTAACTCACTTTCTGGTTTTAAAACAGGTAATTTTGGTTCATACTTTACCACCTCTTCACTTGAGTGGTTTGAATCCTGTCCTTTCTTTAGCGACTCACCTCGCTAAATCTTTAGTCTCTTTTTGTGTAATGGCCAATTCTGCAATATTTTTTGATGAGCTTTTTCTGCAGCTCTCTTATCTCTAGTCGCTTCTTCATTTTCTGCTTGTTTTGCAGCTTTTTGTTTTTCTGTTACCTCTGTCATCCTAAATTCTGTAAAGCTCAGGATCTCTTCAGGCTTAAGTTCTAACTCCTCAGCTATGCTGACAAACTCAGCAAAGGACATTTTGACTTACTTATGTCAGTGTGACGGACATCAATAAAAGACAGTACACGACGTTACGATAACAGTGCTAACTTTTACGAAAACAAGACAACGAGAAAACAAGCTATGTATGACAGTACACTTAAGAAAATGGACCGAAAGCACCAAGGATTAACACAACCGATAACAAACCGTACGTACAGGACTATTAACGCTACCTGACGCAGACAACTAGGTATTCTGGTCTATAAACTAATAGACAGAAATAACTAAAAGACAGCTCCTAAATTATGCAACCTACAAAATGTTACCTAATTAGAAGCGCTCCTCCCAACCTCCCACAATATGCAAGTATTCAATAATAAGATGTAAAGTGTATATAATGTAACCACATCACTGTGAACAGTTAGGTCTGTTTGCTGAAGGAAGAGTGACAACACTCTGTTAGCTAATACACCAAGATAATTCTACACTTCTGTTGCCAGATTGGTTTTCTTAATGTATTAACCAACTGACTACCAGCGTCGCACGTTATGCGAGGAGGTGACGTTTACTTCCTGCCTTAAGGTCGCACCCTTTGCGATTTTAGCATTGGATGCTCGCCGTCATGTTACAATCGCAATTTTTATGATGAATTTAGTTGAAACCTCTAGCTTATTCACTTCTGTATGATTAATTAAGGGAAATAACTTCATAGTGCTTAAAGTAAATAGTTGACACATTTGTAAAATTAGCTCCCATGTCGGTGAGACATTGACAAAAAATAGATCATGGCGTCAAATTCTCTGAACTTTCGTGGTAGTCATATTTAGCATAATTTTTCTAATGATGAATGTGATTTTCTTGATTTTGCTTTAAAAAGTGAATTTGAAGACACTTCTTAACAGTTTGATGGCTATGATAAATTTAACAAAGTGCCATTCAAAACATCGCCGCTTCAAAGTCGAGTCTGTCAAAGACAGTGTTGTCAGCTGCAAGCATTAGTGCGGCACAGTTTATGATGCTGATAGTTCTTGTGAGAGTATTCTGTCAAAGCCCACAGATTATAAAGATCTTGTCCCTGAGTCTGCACATGACGAAGATATTATTGCCGCTTCTGATTCAGAATCATCATCATCTGAAGAGTCCGGGGAAGATTTGCCACGCCCCCCCCCCCCCCCCCCCCCCCCCGAATGGTTGATGACTGGCATTGTGATTTAGAAGGCTTTCCTGGAGTACCCCCCATTTACTGGCACTTTTGGTTTATTTCTGCCAGCAGGAACAAATGAAACACTGAATATTTTCTTCAGTAAAGAAATTCTGGCTGTGTTTGCTAAAGAAACAAACCGTTATGCTGAGGTAAAGATTGGTGCGAAACCAGACAACTGTTTTGCCAAGAACTGGAAATAAACAACCCCAAATGAAGTGACAGGGTTTCTTGTACTCTTGCTTCACATGTGTTGTGAAAGAGCCGTCTGTTTCAGATTACTGGACCATACATCCATTTATCCACTCACCATTTGCTGCCACCATCATGTCACGGGGCGTTTTCTATATATTGCTGTCAGATAAAACATTTTTCTGTTGCTTTTTTTTTTGCACCATGCCTACAGCCACATGATGATGATGTCAAACAGTAAATCTACATTTGTCTTGATATTTGTTATCTATTCAATTTGGTGCAAACAATATCAGATAGGATAAGTGATCTTGACAGTTGCCTTTTTTGCAACAATCTACAGCCACATGATGATGATATGTCAGACAAAGTAAACCCCATTTGTTGTCTTCACATGTGTTCTCGATTCAATTTTGTGCAAAAATACAAAATATATGTTTGTTGAATATTTTTGAAAAAATGACATTTTTATTAGTCTTTATTGTTGTCAGATAAAAGATTTTCAGTTGCCTTTTTTTATTTTTTTTGCAACGACCTACAGCCACAAGATGATGATGACTTTGTCAAAGTAAACCTCATTTTTTTTCCCCCGTCAAATGTGTTCTGAGTTCAATTTTGTGCAAAAATACAAAATATTATACATTTTAAAAAAATGTTTTTTGAAGATAAAGACATTTTTATCAGTCTTTATTGTTGTCAGATAAAAGATTTTTCAGTTGCCTTTTTTGCACCAATCTACAGCCACATGATGATGATGCAAAATAGAATAAACAACTTTTTTTCCCTTAAAATGTGTTTTTTATTCAATTTGGTGCAAAAATACACAATACTGTGAGATTATATCAAATAGTGGTGAAGCTGTGGCATTTTTAGTACACACTAAAATACATGGTATCTGGGGAAATGCAAGGATTAATGGGCTTGGTAGTCAGTGGGTTAAGCATCCACTGTGATATAGTGGATGCTGCACACAGATATGGTCTGGGTCCAGTCTCCAGAATATGATGTATATAGTTCTAAATTTGACATTTTTCTTTTTTTTAGTAATGAAATGGGAACTAGATTTCTCTGGGGAAAATCGACACTAAGGAAAGAAGCAGGTCTCCCAACATCAAATGTCATGACCTACTATATCTTAACTAAACCTTATCAGGTCAGATATCCCTACAGAACTATAACCAACAGAACCAGACTATCTCAGACTGAAGTGGAAAAGTAAGACCTTACCTTTTTGTGCCTAAGCCGTTTCCTGTCTCAAATGCCCTGGCCATAAATATCATAGCATTTCTGTCTCCTGCCTCAGCAGCTTGCACCATGTAGTCGACACCCACATCAATCATTTCTGATCTTTGCTGTTGATTTATGAAATATGATAAAGAAGTAAGACGGTGTCTCATTTCATCCTGCGAGCATAATTCTGCTACATGGAGTTGGTTTTTGCTGATTTCATCCTCTTGTTACTCATGGAAACAAATGTTTGAGAAAGAAGCTTGCTTAAACACTCATAAAAGACTGTGTACTATGTACAGAAGTGAGAGCAGCTGACAGTATACTGAGGCAAGGGAGTTAAGGTTTCAGGAAATGCAGACACAGAACTGCAAAACATTTGCCCACAGCCACCATATCAGAACTGAATAGTTCTGCTAATTATTACTCAGTTCATTGCATCACAGGCCGACAATTAGCTCTACGCTTTCAGTCAACAATGGAAGTGTGATGGCTATCAGTACCACTGCTTTATAGATACTGCCTGGCAGACATATAACACAACAACAACAGCAACCCCCCCCCCCCCCCCCCCCCCGTGTGGGTTCCAGGGCTCTATTCTGGAGAACAAAATCAAAGTGCACATGCCTGACAAGCAAAGAACCAACAATCTGCATACAAATAAGTAAGATCTGTGAAACAGATTCGCATGGAAAACTCAAGTTTTGGGTCAAGAGCATAATCCAATCATGGACGAACAAGCAGAATTATCTGCACATTTCAAAGTCAGTGAACCCTAAAAAGAGGAAGAAGAAAAAGAAGAAGACAGCATAGAAGTACCATTAAAGCTAAATCTTAATGCAATTTAAAAAAAAATATGCCCCCATGAACAGAGAAGGCATGCATGCACTTGTACACTGCTTTAAGGCCACAGAGGCGAATTAAGTGAGGGGACAAACAATACAACAGAAAACAACCAGTTATGTCATGCATGAATTTCCTATATTTACTTTATTTAGTAAATGGTTACTGAGAAAAAAGGGGGGCAATAATATAGCAACTCTTGCAGACAGAGATTATACAGACTTACTTGAACAGCTATTTACAGCACTGTACTGATTAACTCTTAAAAGTTCCCAATCCACCATTGCCCTCTGCTTCTCATCTCTGAGAAGCCTCTAAACTGGCACTGCTGCAGTGGTCAGTCCATAACAAGCCTAGTTAACAGCACTGGTTTTTTGTGTGCCTGCACAGGAGCCCCAAAATATGATTATGTTTATTATTAAGAAAAAAAAAGCGTGGGGGGGGGGGGGGGGGTGTGGTAATTGGCTTTTCCGCAATGATGATATAATTTCCACTTTAGTCTTTACTAATGGGTGAGAAGTCAAGGAACAACTCACAGTATAAATATGTGTGTTTTAAGGCAAAAGGGAAAGACGTCAAATTCTCCAATTCATCCATGTTTACTGATTACACTGCTTCATATATTTTGCAAACTAATTTATACAATCTATTTAAATAACTTTAAAAAAATATATATATATTAATGAATCGGCACTGAGATTTATTTTTTCTTCACAAAGAAAAAAAAACGACTTTGGCTCCCAGATGGACTCAGTCTAAAACAGGTAGCAGGTACACTTTTGGAAAGTAGATGCAGCCAGCATGTTGACGACCATATCACCCACCTAGTGCCCATTGGACTATAAAAAAAAATAAGTCTAGCACACCATGCACAATACGCCACTGGCACAGAAACAAGAGTCCTTTCTTCTGCTTCTGCCCTTTATCCCCTAAAGGAGTTTAGACCCTCAACCAGCTCAGGCAGAGTCATCCTATCCTTTGCTACTGCATGCAGCTCACTCCATGCCCCTCCCCCATCTTTTCAACTTCACTCTCTGTCTTCTCTACGTATTTCTTGGTCTGCTGTTATTTCTATGCCCCTGTGGGTTCAGTGCAGAGACAGTTCTATTGTTCTCAGGTATTCTCAAAGTGTCCAATCCAAAACCTATGTCTCTTCTTTACCTCTTGATTCACTACAATTTTTGTTAGTTCTCTCCCAAAGCTGAACATTAGTAACACTATCATACCAATAGAAAGGGTCCTTCACTGTATTTACACACTACTTATTGCCGTAATTTTCAAAGCAGAACATCCGAGTCTACTCTATGACAACTTTCATTTTAATTGATCAACTTCAAGCTACTGCTTTAGCTCCTACTAACTTCCACATGTACGAATGTTCTGTTCTGCCTGAGACAGAAATGAAACGACAAATTTCTGAGTTACCAACCTGGACAATACAGTTGACAAACATATGTCTTGGAAGACCCATGTACAGCATCGCCATTGTGTTTATAGCTTCTAGGACGCCAAGCTCAGCAGCATGCTCCTCATGGAACAAGGCAGCATCCCAGTCCACTACGTCCTCCTGAAGGCAAAACCGACCCATCTCGTGATACTTGGCCATCTCATGGTGGATCTGTTGACATACACACAAATTTTAAAACTTGAAAAACTTCACAAACACCAAGGATTACTCTGTCATTTGTTAGAAAGAACAAATCTAACAGTAACAGATAAAACAAAAGTAACAGCCAATGAGAGCTTAGTCACGTATATACTGAATAAGCGGCCTTGGACCAAAACAGGTGCTGGTTATTGAGAAGAGATGAGCTAGCTGATGTGGTAGCCAGTTCTATAAAATACCTCAAAACTCTGCGACATAACCATCGGCAAGTAAGAGGCGCCATTACAACCTCTCCACCCTGCTGCCTTGCAGGGTATGTCTCTTTAGACAAAGGCTACTGGAGTTAAAACCAAAAACAAACCGGTGGAAGTCAAGGGGAAACCACCGTTGTATTTTCCCTAGTAAATCATGTGTGTACAACAATCGAATTCAGACGACGTGGGTAGCAAGGATTGGTATGTACAGGTCTCATATAAAAAATGGGAAATGCCTGCGGGGAACTCAATACCTCTGCCAATCAAGTCAACTGTACCTACACTTGGTGCTACTTGTCGTAACTGACACGGCTCTGGCTCATAGAGTTTCTATCGCTAACAAAATGGACCCTGGTGCCTGAAGGGGTAAAATACCAGGCTATGGCTGGAGCAAGCCAGATAGAAACCCCCGTTGAAAAGTGTGACCCCTGTAAGTGCGGCTGATTCTAGGCACACAAGCGTGTGGACACGTTTCATAGACTATATGAAAACATTTAGCCGTGAAACATGAAGAAATAATCAGCAGTTATAAGGGTTCTATCCCAATATCTCCTCCCAAACAGACAGTTGAATATTTTAGGGGTGGTAGATAAGCTGCATGCAGTCATGGGACCTAGGCTGCAAGCGGTTGTGGAACCTGAGCTGCAGACTTTCGTGGGCTTTGGTGGGTTGGGGTTAGGCCCAGTTCCAGTAGTTTTGGGGTAGTTAAGCATCAGAAAGCCGGGAAACCTGCTCTTACCACTCTCAAAAATACTGGACAGTCCTGTGACGTCACCCTGGGGGGAGATATTGGGGAAGCACTGTTATAAGAATCAATAATCATTTAAGAACATTTCAGAGCATAAAGAGGGAAGTAACACAAGGATGTGCAGCGTCCGTGGCTAATGGCGTTGCGAGTCCGACTCATAAGCCAGCATACCGCGATCGAAACCCACTGCAGGCTGCGTCGTGGATTTTTATCGTAGTATGGGACGTCGCAGGTCGACCCAGCCTAAAATGGGTACCAGGATGGGCTGTCCTGGGAAAGTAAAGACAGCCGGCGTAATGCTGACCACATTACCCACAGAGTGCTGATGGTCTGTAAAAATATGGGACGCTCTGCCCATATGCCCGATGCGCCGAAAGGCGTGAAAAGGGATCTTTACTTTTTTTACTAAGACAAGGATGTGGACTCAATATATAATGAGACCCTTCATGGATATGTCAGGAATTGTGGTTGGTGGTCATAACATAAACAACCTGCATTTTGCTAATAGTAGCGACAAGTCAGAAAGAAAGAACCACAGGAATTGATTGATATGGTGGTGGCAGAAAGTGATAAAAAGGGCCTCAGTTTGAATAATGGGAAGACAGAAGTAATGGTGATTACCAAGAAAAGAATTGTGCCTAAGTGTATAATAAAAGTCAAAGGCATTATTGTAGGACAAGTACAGAAATTTAGGTATCTGGGCACATTGATAACATCCGATGGAAAATGTATCACAGAGATAAAGAACAGAATATGACAAGCCAAAACTGCATTTTATCAAATGAAGAACATTTGTATGCAATAAATCCATGTCACTAGAGGTTAGGAAAAGAATTCTTGCATCTTATATAGAGCCAGTTTTAAAATACGGCTGTGATACCTGGACAATGAATAAACAAGCCGAACAATATCTTGAGGACTTGGAAATGTGGTTTTACAGAGGAATCCTTAGAATACCTTGTACAGCTAAGAAGAGCAACCCAGATGTTTTGAAAAATGCGAGTGCTTGGAGACAACTTATCATAAACATTTGAAAGAGACAGTCATACTTTTTTAAGGTCATGTTATGAGAAGAGGGAAAATGGACCATGTTGTGATCACTGGAAAGATCTGTGGAAAGAGAGACAGAGGAAAACAGCGCGAGAAGATTCTTGGCGGCCTTTTGTCATGGCATGGAAGGGTGTCAAGTTACGAACTCACACACGCAGCTGCAGATCAAAGACTGTGGAGAGGCATGATTGCCCACGCCAGTTGTCAAGACACTTGATGATGAATTGCCTATGGCAGAAGTTGCCACAGAAAAACAAGTCTGAATTAGTTCACTCTATACTGGGCAACTAGCATACATGAAGTTCCACCACAAAACTCAACAGATATATTTTCTTACCTTGACACTGAAGGGAAAAACCAATGGAGAAAATGAAGTCAGTCAGTGTTAAAACAAAAAGTACTGCTTTCATGTAATCCAAATCTCAAATCTGATCCAAGAATTTGTCCAAACAATCTAATCTTAAAGCTGTTTCCCCATTGTAAATGTGAACAAAGGAAACACTAACAGATTGCACAATTTTTGTGTGTGCCTGGAACATTTTGCTGTATTCAGCTTATTTAACTGTTACTGTAGCATGCACCTGACGAGATACAGCAAAATATACCAGGCAATATACTGTGCAATCTACTGATTATGTCTTCTATGTTCCGATCTAATCTTAATTTTGCTGTTTATCTACTACGAAGGCAGTTGGGGAGGAAGAGATAGCTGGAGATAGAGGAAGACCAAAGCCCAGCCTCAACTTACCTGGCCCAGAACTGACTGCCCTATCTTGAGATTTGACAGCTTCCTCAAATCCAGCTCATGAAGCACACTTGATGGGCGTGCTTTTTCAGCCTGAGCTTTAGAGAATGCTTTGTTCTCCTCATCCTTCACAGAATGAAACATTTCAGAATAAACATACTATCATAGTGTACAGTTTCTACACTTGTCAACTGCTTCCCATTTGTTCATATATATATATATATTATATAGGGGGCTAACCTCAATGCTTGAAAAAGATTCTTTTTTTATTTTAGATTCACAGTACTAATCCTATGAACTAAACAAACATGTGGTAATGTGTTAATACTTGTATCTCCTTAAAGAAAACATTACTGAAAGCATCTTTCTATTTATCTACTTCTTCAAGGGCCTAGTTTAGAGGAGCCATCATTGATCATCTCTTCAATCCACACTGTCATGTGATATTCTGATGAAGCTGGCACTTCTTGTATTATTATTTATCAATCTGCTAAGCTTCCACGTATATATCTTTATTTCCCCTTGCCTCTCTAGATTAATATTTTCCCAGAACACATTCTTGGTACCATGGTGAGGCTGTCTTCATGTTTTATTCAAAAGAGCAGGAATGCCAACAATGTTTCTACTGAAGCAAAAACGTCTGTGTTGGTTACGAGATATCTCTGGCATGAAGGACAGTCATATTCTAAAGGATCTCCTGTATGATGAACTGGTAACAACAAAAAGATTGCCAAGAAAACCATGGCTACACTATAAGAACATTTGAAAAGGCGACCAGAAAGTTACCAATAGTGGCTGCAGACTGACTCCTGTGGAGGCAGACAGTGAAAGACTGACTGTCTCAGTTTGCAAGAGGCCAAAGACAGCAAGCTATAGAGAGGGGATGTCAGAGAAAAAAACCAGCCTCAGAATAACATAGTATCAACATTTTTTTATGTGGACTACCTGGTAGAGACGGCTTTTTCACAACATTTGTGTGATGTACAAAGAAAGGTATCCCTTTTGCAAGGGATATGGAACCGGGTTCGATTCCATATCCCTTGCAAAAGGGATACTTTTCTTTGTACATCACACAAGTGTTGTGAAAAAGCCGTCTATTTTAGACTGTTGGAGCACACATCCATTTATCCATTCACCGTTTGCTGCCAAAAATGATTATTCCCATAATATGTCAGGAGTCGACATCAGTACCAACTGCTAGCTTATGTTCCTCTTACACGCTGTTCTTTGAAATGGTGGCTGAAATTATTTTGTCATTGCTTACTCTTACAGTTATTCAGAGTCGCTTACTAAATCATTAATTATTAGTGAAAAATGGGAAGCAACCTCTGAAGTTGCAGAATTGTATTTTTCAGCTGGGCACAACGCTTACACCACATCACTTCAACTAAAAGGAGAGGAGCAACACCTTGTGACCCTCCTCCTTCCCCCAAAGCTTAGGGTCCTTGAAGCATATTACAGATTCTTTCCTTCCCTAATTTGACAAACAGCTTCAAACTCAAAACCCAGAAGTAGTAGCCACACTGTGTAGAAAAAGATAAATGTAGAAATACAGAAAATAAAAACGGTCATAAAGGGACAATGACAAGTTACCCGTGTTGGGAATGTCAGGTGCCACTTTTTAGTGAACAATTTTGGCCTGTTCGAGCAACATAATCGTGTTGTGTCTGCATAGCTGCGATTTTTGCGCCTTTCCACCAATATTTACTTCTTCGGACTTACGCTTTTCAGGTTATTCGTCCCCGTTAGTTTAGTGGGGCCACATCTAGTCTAGAATGGTTGTTTGACAACTTTCAGGCACACACAAAAAGGAATAAAATATTGCATAATAAAAGCTGCCCACCAAATTATTTGAATAACATTTTTCAAAGGCATTAAAAGCAGGTAATACAACTGACAAACAGTAGAAATAAGCGATCAATTCCAAACTTTCTTACATTCATTTAATGATAAAACTGACATTGCCTACTTCTAGCTATTACTCACTGTTGTCATGGAATCCTGCTCCGATTCACTCTGCCATCGAACCCTAGCCCGTATGTGACCTAATGGACTGTCCAGGGACATGTATTCTTCTTCACTAGTAGGGGTATTCGCTGAAGATTCATCATCTCCATTCTGAGCAGAGGAATCATCATCAGCAGAAGTGGCAGATTCTGAAGATCGATGTCGACCCAGGATTTCTGTCAGATCAAAGGTATCCATTGGTGATGCAGAGATGCAAGAGTCCTCACTGCCTCTTAACCTCGTCACCGAAGAAAACTTCTGAAATTAAATATTTACCTAATGAAGTAACTTCATTGTTAACAAATACAAAATAGACCAAGTACAAAGCAGCAACTTCCTAAGAATGGAGCTGGATTGTTAAAAGTAGAGAAGCACTGGAATCATATTCTAAACAATTCCTGTGTGGTTTATGAGTCCCCATTATGAGGAAAACAAGAATACACTTACTGCCTCCCTAAAGAGCATGTCGCAAGAGTAGACTACTCAGAGCTTCCTTCGCAGTCGGAGTGCATCTGACTGAGAGGCAAGGAAACAACTGTCTGCATATAAATAAATAAAACGGGTGTGCACACAACACTCAGGTTCTGGAGCAAGACTAAAGTCCAGAGTTTACAGCCAGTGAACGCGAAGAAGATTTTCTAAATTATATACAAATAACATTTATTTTTACATTTCTTAAACTTCACCTTTAGATGATAATATGTTTCACACCAAGGCTGCACAAATTACTTTTAAGAGCACACAAAAAAGGTCAACCATATGCTTCACTTGATAAAACTTACAATCGCACACACAAGGCATGGCATAGCTAAGCCCTGGGAGATGGTGTCATGTCCTTGGCCAAAATATGGTGCAGTGAAGTACACTATCAGAATGCAGAGCCATTCCATTTAGGTAAAATTGAGAATTCTAAAGTAATATTACACAAATATTATCAACAAACAGTGCTTCCTTTATATACTGTTTTAAAAATATTTACAATAAAAAATAAACTGCAGTTATCCACTGATGCTTAACTACTTTTTTTTTTTTTTTTTAACGAAAGAAAAAGAAGCGCATGGCTAATGAAAGGAACATAATTGTATCATTTTTATGATGACATCTTTAAAATTAAATGAGTGAAACAGTTTAAACTGCACCCTTAGGGTTCTACTAATCAATCAACAGTTCTTCTGTATCTGGGTTATCGATGGGCATTCTGGCTTTCACGGCAACAAAAATGCACTATAAGAGCACAATTATCGTGGGTTTTTTTTTTTTTTTTTTTTTTTTTACACTATACATCCTTGCTGGTGTCAATCTTTGTTATACTTCTGCTTTCACTTTTTCTTTAAATTATCTGGACTGAAGAAAGAAACATATGACAAGGAAAGATAAAGAAGTCTGTAGAATCAGTAACCATAATAGCTTACCTGCTTCTCTATGAACTCCCTGCAATTTGCAAGCTCAGACTCCGCCAAATCAAACGGAGTCAGATCAAGACTGTCACAGATAGAGTTGCAGATATGGGAGTGGAAAAATAAGGCCATCCCTTTGGGCCCCAGATTACCATCTCCATACTCTTTCCCTTCAGCAGTGTGAATTTGTGGGTCTGTATACAGATCCCCTACCCCCTGCACATCCACCACTATCAACTGATGACCAGAGCGCTCAAATGTGAAGTGGCTAAATGCCTAAAAGGAATCAAAGACGTTGAAATGAAATTTAAAAACTAAAAACAATATGTAATCAATCATTCCACATTTTCATTTATAGCCGAATGCTGACTGCTATTGTACTATTACAGAGGAGCTTTAGTGTAATCAATAAAGCACAAATACAAGTCTCGATTCATGTCAATCATTCTTTCTGAAAGTGTTCTCAAAAATGTATGACTCATTAAACTAATTTTTCAATGTTCTCCACATTTCACTGCACCAGGTGTTTTTGGTAAAGGTATATAAAGGGGATTTCAAAAGGTATTCAGGTACGTGTCCACTTATATAACTGTATATAATAAGCACATAGACAATGTTTTGATAGGCATCCACACAACAATTTTGTCAAAATTCTAAATCAAGTTCACCAGCAGCTTTTAATTCTTCAATCATGATCTTATCTGGCCCTGGAGATTCACATTTCTTCATGTGGTTTATAGCATCTCCCACTTTCACTTTCAGTACTGGCGGTCCTTCCCAACACTCGCGACTCTCTGTGTCTGGTCTGCTATTATCATCATACAGCTCTTTTATATACTCTTTCCATCTTTCAATTACCTTCTATTTGTCCACTAATATTTCACCTACTTTTGTTTTCAAGCAACTACTTGTTGTATAGTTTCTAAAACCATACAGTTCTTGTATTCTTTTATACATGGGTTGTGTATTCTCTCTTTGTTCAATTTCTTTACATTTACCATTTAGCCAAACTTCTGTCGCATTTATGTACAATCTCTCTATGTATTCAATATTCATCTTGTTTGTATTTAGTTTTTTCTAATTTCAATCAGACGTCAATTTTTTTTTTTTTATCTATCTTTTTTACTTCTGGTAATATTTCTTTTGATGCCTGTTGCAACGACTCTTTTAGCATTTGTCATTGTTCATCTAAACTGCTTATCTTTTCTTCTTCTTCTTCTTCTTCGTTCATCCAAAGATGTAATTTCGGCCAACACATCCGACTTCTGCAGGCATTTGTTGACTGGGTTAGTCTTCCCGGCTGCTGATCTTTTCTTCTTCTTCGTTCATCCAAAGATGTAATTTCGGCCAACACATCCGACTTCTGCGGGCATTTGTTGACTGGGTTAGTCTTCCCGGCTGCTTATCTTTTCAATAGCACTGCATCTATTCTTAACAGTAATGGAGTTTCTCTCACTCATTGCTTGATTGGATTCAAGCACTGCCACATCTAGCTGGGTATTTCTTGGAGCCCTTCTTAGTTGCTTCAGCTTTATCCTTAGTTTTCCAATGACTGACGCATGGTCACTATTAAAGTCTGCACCGGGTCTTGTTTTTTTACTGACAACAAATTGTTTATGAATCCGCTGTTTATAAATATTTAATCAATCTGGTTCTGAAAATTATTTCCAGGGCTTTTCCAAGCCCACAGGTGTCAAGGATGTTGTTTTAAGTGGGTATTTCCAATTTTCATTTTATGTGTCCTAGCCCATTCAACCAGTTTTTCTCCTCTCTGATTTCTCTATACTAGATCATATCCACCTGTATTGACTTTATTCTTTTCTTGCCCAACCTTTGCATTAAAGTCACCTAGCACTACAGTTGCTTCTCTTGTTTTTACACTGTGTTTATAAAAATTGTTGCTTTCTTACTCTGAGCTGTCTGCCATTGGTGCCTAGATCTGCATTATATTCACAACTATAATTTACCACTTAACCTGACTATCAGAACCTGTTCGGATATTGTCATATATCCTTTCACTGTTTTTTTTCTCAATTTACATAAAGAAAACATTATAAAACAAGTCAGAGAATTGTCAGGACTGAATATTAATGGCAGAATAGTAAACAATCTGAGAAATGCTGATGACTGTGTTACAAGCAGAAAGTGAACAGGAGCTACAAGAACTATTGGAGTCAACAGGTGGAGTACAGAGTATGGATTAGACATTACCATTTGAAAAACAGAAACTACCTTAACAATGGAAAAGAGTGCCAACAGCAAATATCCCAGTAAACGGAGATATCAGAAAAGGAAAAACTTTCTTCTATCTTGGATATGTGGTTAAAAGATGGTAGAAGTGAAAAAGAAATCAAAAAGGTAACAGGAATGGCTAAGACTATCTTCAATAAGATGCAACAATTATCGACAGTTTGAGAGATAGACAACATACTAAAAAATTAGAATCACCAAATGTTACGTATACTCAACCCTGCTGTATGATGCAAAACTTGAACAATGAACTCCCTGTGTGGGTTACGGGGCCCCATTTTGGGGAGAACAAGATTCGACCCACTGCCTCCCTAAGAGGCCTGTCGTAAGTGTCGACTAAATGGGGGCTTTCTAAAAAGTGAGTGCATTTGCCAGAGAGGCAAGGAACCAGAAATCTGCATTCAAATAAGTCAGATCTGTAAAACAATCGCATATGCAACACACAGGTTCTGGAACAAGACAAAAGTCCTTCCTGAGGTGGACGAACAGCCGGAAATTTTCACTAAAGTTTACAACTGGTGAACGCGAAAAAGAAGAAAAAGGTCAACAAATAAGCAACTAGAAAATCAGACTGAGTCTTAAACAATATGAATATACAGAAGAATATGTCGCATTTCATCTAAACAAAAACAATTGAAAACTGGGGTTCTGGAAAGACGGTGAATGAAAAGAAATGAATAAAAAAAGAGGAAACTGAAATATTCTGGCCACATTAAAAGACAAAATGTGCTCCAAGACAGGAGTCAGAGCGTGTTTGATATCCATTACAGCCAACCTTCACTGTGGAGATGGCACCTGATTTACTGATGCGATTAAATGTGTGTGCAACTACTGATCTGTTGTAGCTGCTGCTTCCATCAATGACAAACTGCATTTCTAGCGTTGTACTGTTTGTGTTGTCACTTCTGACTGCTGTTTTATGCATTCAATGTGTATGTATGCTGTTAGATTTGCTAAAACTAGTCTGGGTCAATTTTTTTGTCAACAAGGGACAGTGATGGGCATTATGTGTGGTTTTGGTTGGCTCAGGAATGAAGCATTTATGGGTAGATGTGAAGATGGAACTCTGATTACCCCAGTACCTGATCTGTCTGTTAACTTGAGCCAACAAAAAAGGGCATTACAAAATATTTATGTGGTGGATTAATAAGTGTGCACAGTCAAAGTTCACCTCCTTATTTGATCACTAGTTACTCTGTGTGTTCTGTCTCATTTGACACCATTAGGTCAAACTTGTTAGGCAGTATATAAGTGTCATCTCTTTGTTCTCTTTCTCTATTGAAGCAATGAACTCAGTCAAAGTTCACCACCTCATTTGATAACTAGTTACTCTGTGTGTTCTGTCCCCAATAACACCATTAGGTCCTCTATCTCCATTGAAGCAATGAACTATGAGGTAAACACACAATTACACCAAACAAAACTAAACAATCTGATGGAGAAAGAACATTTTAGCATCATACCTGTGGCGTGAAACGGAGACTCTCTTCAACAAAGCCAGAATTAGAGTTGTACTTGATGTATTCCCCTTCAATGAAATGTTCCAAGTGAAACAATGGTTTGCCTGGTCTGTCCGGGAACTCCAGCACATACATCTGGAAAATGTCCACCTGTAAACAGACCGAAAAACAATATCTAAATAAACAAGCATCTAAAGACATTAGACTGGAAGTATGCCAGATATGCAACTAACGAACTAGACAATCATGAGATTAATTAACTTGTTCTGTTGTCTGTTACCAGATGCCAGCCTGAAGAGCTACTTACTCATTGACATTTTAAACTACTTTAAATATTTAGGAACAACATTTGACTAAAGCCTATGCTACAAATTGAATACTGACAATGCCATACAAAGATAATAAGCATTTGAGGCTTAAAAAGCAATGGCTGCCATTCAAATGAAGCCCAGACTCATGTATGACTTACAACATTGAATGTGGTTGGGAACATCTTTGCACAATATGCAGCGTTTCATTTAGGGTGTTACAAGGGTGTTTCTTAGATACACACAGGATACACCCATCACAACCAGGTGACAAATGCGTGGTCATCATACCATGCCATGTTTCTTCTTTATGTCACATCATGTATAGATTAACCACCCCCCCCCCCTCTTTCCACGAAATCACATGATTTTGTTTCTCATTAGGATAAGAAACTGATTTACACAACTAATAAAGCTTTTTATCATTAATTTGAAAGTTTTTCTCTTTCCAATGAATCACTCTAACAAACCACAAGCTTGCCTTCTTTGGTGGATTGTGTCTGTTGTACTCCTCACCCCAAATTTTGGCATCCATTTGTAGCTTGACATCTTCAAAATAGACTGATCTGTCTACATTTTCTATGTAGCTCTTTGCCACATAATTACTTGCATTCTTGTCAAGACCATAAGTAGAATTGCATACAGCAGAGTGCTTTTTCTTCCTGTAGAGAACAAAAAAAACTATAAATATATGATATTCAAAAATTTACAAGAAAGAAATGCACAGAGTTAAAGAATTAGGAGTTAATTAAGAACCGACACCAAAGCACTCTTTAAAATGCTCCACCGTCATCTTCAGCAGCCAGTGCATAGTTCCTATACAAACGGTTCCAGTCGTGGTCTGATTCTATGTCGCTCTTGGCACTTAATGTCTACCAGATCCTCTGGTCATGCCCATTTTGCATAATTTTTTTCCAGACTGTGGCGACCAGTTTTCCCTTTCATGTTTTCAAATGCTTCCAAAAGATTTTTTATCACATATGATTTACCATGGAACTAAACATGGTGAAACATATTAAGCTTCAAAGAATCAATCTGGATTGTGAAGTCTTCATACAATCACAATTCACAAATCTGCTGATTCTCAAGAAAATCAAAACTTACTTTTCTGATTCATTCTGACAGTTAAGATCAAGCCAAAGCTGTAAATATCCTTTTTTTTTCAGCATCTACAGGTTTTTGCTGACATGAAATCTTAGGGGAGTGGCCACTTTGCCTATATAACAGCTTTGGTAGTAGTTGCAACTGATGACATGTTGGGTATGAATATATATTACACAACTAAGTCAACAAAACCATCTTTGTCATGGTCAAAGGGAAGGAAAGTTGTCAAGTCTTTGCGCTGTTTGTATTTAATGATTATTTCCCTTGGCACACACACAAATTTCCCTTCCTGGAAAAAATGAATAACAGTCACTAAACAAACAAGTAAATATCATAAATCTAGAAATTGGATCGTGATGAAGCAGTGGCCTTTATAGCCGGCTGCCTGTCTGAGAAATATTGACATCTTAAAAGATCTGAACATCAAAGAAGATTGGCTAATAAACAGATCCTTTCTCAGAAGCTGAACTATTTTGGTCATATCAAGCGCCACAACGGATTGGAAAAAACTATAGCAGAAGGCATGGTACCAGGAAGAAGGGGCAGGGGCCAACCGACACGAATATGGGCACAGGATATAAGTGACTCCTTGAGTGTGAGTACATGAGGCAGGAGAACTGGCGAGAGACCGAGTTTCTTTCAGGCAGACTGTGATGAGAGCAACGTTCTGCAAAGGACCTGCTACATGATGATAGACTATAACCTCCATGTTCTCAACAAAGAACACACACAAAAAGAACACAAAAATGTACAAATTAAAACGTAATTGCTTACACTCGGAAACACTGTCTCATTGCACCTCTTGTAAATGGCTGTTAATGAGATAAAAAGTAAAAAGAATGTTACATGACAAAATATTACAATGTGTAATGTGTTATCTTGCCAGAACCCAAGGCTTTTAAAACTTGTTTAAGCAAAATAATGTTAAGATTATAGAATAGAGTGCATTTTGATTCACACACAAAAATGGAAGAAAGGAGAAACAACACGCCCATTCACTGTCATTATCATAAATCAGAACACATATCAAAGGAAAATACAAGGAATTGTGGAGAAAACAAACTATCAGTAAACATTCACAAGACTCCATCAGCAGACTCAACAGAAAGCAACATACAACAATTGTCCATCTATGAACAGGACACTGCAGGCTCAACTACCACATTTATAAAATAAAGATTGTACAGTCCCCACAGCGTGCCTGTCAAACAAGACCTCAAACACCTGAGCACAACTCCAAAAAGACACCTGACCTCAAGAGCAAAGTGTGCAGAGCAAGCTACGGGGAACCATGAAGGACCTGCTACTGACATGCGAGTTCATACAGGCAACCCACCTGATGGTCTGATCTGAGCATACAAAACCAAATGCAAAGAAGAAGAAGAAGAAGAAGATTCAACACTTGCTTAGATTGTTTCCTGCTGCTAGTCACTTATCATGTGCTATGCATTAAAGCGGCTACAGGGTGATCCCAATGTAAAATACACCAGGAAATATTTTGGAAAGATAATGGCCAGAAGAGTGGAAAGCCAACTGGAAATTCATCGGTTACTACCCCCCACATATGGCTACATAGACCTGGCATAGTGCTGTTGTCTTTAGGTAGGACACATCTAAAAGTTTTTAAGCTGCCAATAAAACGTGCAGTCACCACAGACCTGAAAGATGCCTACAACAAAACTCTATTCCACCAACTAATGTGTCAATTAATGAAATCAACACTCCCCCCATGTCTTGTTAGAAGGATATCTACTGCACTGTTTCAATGAAAGGTGGTTCTCTGATAGTGTTTGGTCTTCTCAGTCAATAACAGTCATTCCAGGCCTGCCTCAAGGATCTCCCTTGTCTCCAGTCCTGCTTAATATCTACACAACCAAGATCATGGGAGAACATCTGAATGGCAGAGGAAGAACCTTCTCATATGAGGATGACATCCTCATTTACGGACAGGACAAGAATAAAGCTCGTAAAGTCTCTGAACCACACACAAAAGGAATTAGGCCCAATATCATCCTGGTGACCATGGGTTATTCATTTAACCCACAATGGTTTCTTTATAAACTGTCTAAATTATTTTTTGGGAAACAATACCTTTTTCTCCATTTTAACCAAGACGTGATCCTGGATCCAAATCTTTCTGCGGGGATTGTACCGGTGCCTTACAGCCAGTTCTGTCTCCAAGTCATCTAAATGATACTCTGCCCAGTGATCAACTCCCTTGCGAAGCTTCTTCATTATTCTTTCAAACTTTGGTTTCAGTTTAATATGTGGCTTTTTCTGTGATTCTGATTTTGAAGATCTGTACTCTTTAGCCTTGCAGATAGCCAGAGGTTTCAGATTGCTGTCAGGAAGCACTGCTGAGTAAGCCTGGAATATACAATAATGGAAATCAAGTATGTTAATATTAGAAGAACAGTAAGGCAGAATAATATGAGGGGAAGTCAATTAGTAAGTCATAAAATGGTTGTTTAGAAAAAAAACTAAAGATAATAACTTTAAAAATTAATTTTTACAAACACTGTCCATTTATTTTAAACATAATTTCCAACAACATTGATGCACCTGTCCCATCGTTCTATCAGTCCTCCCAATCCTGCTGCACAGAACTGTGTGCTCTGTTTTCTAAACCACATTTTCACTTCACATTCAACTTCTGCATCATCGCAAAATGTCTCCCACCAAGGTGGGAACCAAAAAGTGAACCAAAAAGGTGGAAATCGCTAGGGGCTAAGTCGCGGCTGTAAGATGGATGTTCCAGATTTTCCCCACTCTAGATGGTTAATTTTGTCCCGAGTTAACCGAGCCATATTTGGTCAGGCATTGTCACGAAGGAGTACTACTCTACTCAGCAGGCCTTCGAATTGCATCACAACATTTTTTTTTTACCCAGCTATGAACCACTTACAACATTTCTCAACATAAACAGGAAGCATTTCCTTAAGAATCTTTTTTGCAGGCATCCTTTGCCTCCCCCCCCCCCTCCCAAACCTGCATAGCAGCACCTTGTTCTTTGAGGGTACACTCTTGTGCCATTCTGTTTCTGTGTTGCGAATTTGCTTGCAACATCTAGTACCACCTAACGAACAGAGATAAAGTTCTGGGTGCAAATATTTTCCCTTATCAAATATTTCGCTAAGAGAAATTTGGTGAGCATTTTCAGTGTGAGATTCACAACCCTAGTCTCTGGTACCAGAAAATGTAACTGATAAACATTTACATACAGCAAGCCCTTTATGCAACACTGCTCTTATCACAGTCATCTGGAAACATTCTTGATCACTCCCCAGTTTAACAACCTCATGCATTTTCATGCCAAGGGTGTTTGTAATACCCTGCATCCATCATAGTATTGGTTAACCTCCAACCCTTCTTCCAGAAATCATCTCGCCTGTTAAAGGTTCTTTCTAAATCAATTACTTAGTCACTCCTCTTCTACGTTGGGGTTTAGAGGTTTGCTATTCTTTTTGACTTTGCTCTATTCGAGTCTTCTGTGCGCTGTTGTCCTGCACATGGCTCACATCCATAATCTGTTTAAACCACTTGTTTAATATGGTCAAAGTATTTCAGTTTCTGAGACCTGATGCTGACATAATTTGATGGTATCTTGGTTGAACAAGAGTTAGAAAGTTAAGACTCCCAATGCAAGTAGCGCTATTTCTTCTTCTTTTCTCTCCCAATAGGGCACAGGGCCTCAGTCCTTTGTAGGCTTATTGGAACTTGTTACAATGTCCAGCCCAAATAGAGCGTAACTCGGCTTTCACTCATGCTTTCTCACGTGTGACATGGGCTAGTCTATGTTAGAGAGGTGTCACTTTGTCTTGTGTTTGTGAAGAGGTTTCTTTATTGTGTGTCGTGTAGGCTTCTGAAGCAAAACAGGTTTTTAGAACGCAGCGGAAAATTTAAACAATTGTGAAACCATAGGACATATACTTTGCACTCTCTAGGCTCATGCTGTGGGGGAAAAGGGGGTCGGGGGGGGGGGGGGGGGGGGGGGTGTTCGGGTTAGGGTCAGATGGAGATGTTCTGGGGTATTTAAAAGCAGTGTCGTCCTCTAGTATACAGCTTGCATCATCACCGGTGACAATATAACATGACACCCCGCAACACAGACTAGCCCTTGTCACATGTGAGAAAGCATGAACAAAAGGTCAACTAGTAAGCAGTTGGGCCAGACATCGTAGAAAGAACCGGCTGAATTTAGCAACTAAAGTTGTCTACAGTAAGGTAGTGTTGTGCTGTATATCAACTTTTGTTAGTAATTTCTCATGATATGCATAGATTGTAACAGTGTTACTATTTCTGCATTGCCCCCCCCCCCCCCCCCCCCCCCTCCCGAACATCCTATATAATAAAGGAAAAATATTTAAAAGTAGCTTCAAGGGCAAAAACTTGGGGATTTTAGATGAATCTGCATTGACAGTTCATTCCATTAGGTGTCTGTGAGCCCTAATTAAAAATAAAGTGATTCTCAAGAGACTTCTAGACACTGTTGCTGGAGTGGCTAGATTCAATGGCTGTCTGGATTATTTAACCAGGTTATGCAGGTGTATTGGGAAATGAACAGGCGGACGGACAGACTGGCTGGCTCTGCACAGCTTGGTGGAATACTGATGCACGATAAGGCAGATGTGGTTAGTGCCTTGTGGGAGAGCTAGCACAGTTCGGAGGAGCAAATTGATCACCACAATGTGGTGAGATTGATGCTGTTGGAAGTGACGAGAGGTTCTGGCAGATGCTCAAAGCTAAGAGGAAAGGCAAGACGGACGTTTAATCAGAATGCTACTGGCACCATTAGTATCGGAACTCTTAGCTGGTTGCTGAAGATGGAGACTGAGCTATTATGGGAGTGCCCTGAGTGTTGTGATGTCAGTTCTTGAATCAATCAATCAATCAATGGCTGTCACCATGTTGCCGACACCTTCGTGATCCTGAGAATTGAAGTGCAACGGTACTGATTTAAGAGCACCGTTCTGCACATCCAAAATATGTTTGAACCTGTCAGTCAGTAATAGACATGTTTGTTACAGTGTTACCATTTCTGCTCTACCCCTATAGAAAAAATATTTACAGATGGCTCAAACTGAAGGTTTATGCTGACAAAAATAAACACCAAACTGTGACAGACATCTGGACAACTAGGTCATACAAACCAATTGACATCTGGACAACTAGGTCATACAAACAAATTCTTTTAGCCAGAAATATAATGCATTCTTTTACAATATTTTACTACACACAAAAAATAAAGAAATACAAAAATTACAGCACAGGACTCACCTTGAGAAGTCTTCGTTCCCTCAAAGTGATGAATGGTCTGAGTGGCTCATCAATATCTTCTTGCTTGCTGGGAGTGGTGTCAGTGGTACTGCGCTGATCAGCTAAAGATTCACAAGAGGCATCTATATCTATGTCTGTAATCGGGAACAGCATAAAGTTCTCATCCTCACTCTCACTGCTTCCATCACAGCTTCCATCACTGCCCAAATCTACCACTGAATTCATTTTAAAATATACAATTTACTTCCAACTACCTGTCTTCAAATTTTGTAACGATCTTTCTCCTCTGATGTAAAAAAATAGACCAAACTGTCACAAACTATCCTAACAGCGTTATAAACACTTCAAGCAAACACTTCAAGTTCACTTGTTCTCTATATTCTTGCCCCAATCTCTCTCTGTTACAACTCCACCTGACCAACCTCTCTGTTGTGTTTTTGAATAGGCTGCAAAAGCTCCACCTTTGTAACTGCAAGGCTGGCAGCCTGATGCCCTAAATGGATAATGTAAGTACACAAAAAAACCTGAAATGAAATAACACAACATATTAATGCTTTCTAGTTACCAACATTTTCCATAAATATTATTAACTCTTTGAGTCCCAAGGAACACATCATACGTTCAAAGGTTCCTACCCAGAAGCTCAATGAACGCATGATGCGCTGATTTTATTACTTTCCTTACTACCCCCTGGGTCTGTGATGCTAAACCCCCTGGGACTCAAAGAGTTAAAGGACATTTTGTTTTCTCAAAATAAAATCTCGAAATAAGAAGTACAACTCGTACCCCTTAGTATAAAACTAAAGGCAATTAACACATTAAATTTCTTTAAAGCAAATCAGGTGTAAGCAGTAAAGTGACCTGAACCTTGTAGGAGACAAGTCACTACAGTTATTCAGGCTCTGCATATGCAAGGCTTAGTTTCCTGATTTACAAGAGGTGGTCGTGATCTGATGAGAAAAATTCGTGCAGAGTTCTAACTCTCCAAGTGCCAATTACAGCGATTTCCCTGAGTGATAATAATATTAATACAGAATCCTTGCAGTTTTCGGCTCTCCTGTCAACTACGGCCGGTAGACAACAGTAGACGGCCGGTTAGTCGGAGTTCTGTCCCTTGGCTACAGTGCAATTACGGACTGGAAAAGGAGGGACGAAACAATTGACACAATTACTGTGTGCTGGCGATAAGACGGCGTGCACTGCCCTGTTATAATCATACGGTTACGGTTAGGGTTTGGGTTAGGGTTGGGTTTGAGTTAGGGGTTGGGTTAGGGTTACGGTTAGTGTTGCCGCATCTCGTTGTCGCACAAACTCAGAGTAGCAACCCTAACCCTAAACCTAACTCTACCCCAAACCCTAACCGTATGATGACAGTTGGGCACACAGTAATTATGTCACTTGTGTCGTTCCCTCTATTCCACAATAAGCGGTAATTGAACGCGGTCGCTAATTTGGGTTGCAGCGCGGGATCTGCAAGCCATGTTGACGTCACTTTGTGTTGTGATTTCCACTCTGTAATTGCACTGTAGCCAAGGGACAGAACTCCGACTAACCGGCCGTCTACCAGCCGTAGTTTACAGGAGAGCCCAGCTTTCTCTGTATTACAGGATTTTTTTAAATATTTTTTTTTTAATTTATAGAAGAGCAGTATTCCACCTTAGCTGCTGTTGTAATTCTTTCCATATCTTCAGACTTGCTTATAGCTGATGTGTTTGTCTGGGGATTTTTCTTATACTATGCATACTGTAGATAGCTACTGAGGAGGAGTGACCTGAGGCTGACTACCTCAGCCCATTTACAAGCTTAGCGGCAAAATTCAACCAACCATAAACATATGGCAAAATTCAACCAACCATAAACATATCTTCAAAGTCCGTATTGAGATCTGTTTGTGGACCTACACTTTGATTGTGTGATGAAAATCATAAATTGATTCCTCAGTGCATCTTGTCTCTTGGATGCATATAGTAGGAAACCAGTCTGCAACCGAAGTTTAACAAAAGTAAACGTACAAATAAAAGGGTACCTTCCTCATAAAAACAAAACAAACTGATTTTAAGACCGTTTCCTGGTACCCATTTTACACTGAGACGCTTGCCCGACTCCATGCAGATTCCAACAGCAAAACGCTAGGGCAGGTAGTCGGTGACTGTGTGTGAGTAAACATTCAACTCACCAACTGTCAACTAAATATAAACACATCAGGGCAGGGAAGTCACCAAGCAAGGTCTGCAGCGCTCGACTCGTCTGTTTGAAAATAAAAAATATGGAAAAACTTTCCGAACATCGATTCTCATTCTGCTGTTTCTTTAGCTAATAACCATAAGCGCTTTGTTGAATTTTGTTAAACTTACATGAGATCGACGTGAAAGCTTCCAAGCGGTAACATTTTTTGCAGATATTCCCGACTGATTGGAAGATTTGTAGAATAGCTGACAGGCGCCGTCTCCATACAAGCCGTGCAGACGATCGGTGGTGAGCTGCTGTAAACAGTGTCTGCGCATGCGTGGCAGACATGTCACGTAATCAAGTTCACGCCGCCGCTCCCAAGGTAAAGGAAATACACAGAAATCAGCCCAAGGTAAAGGACATGACTGTTGCCTGCTAAAACGGGAAGGATAACAATAAGAGATACTTCACAATAACATATACAGGAGCCTAGAGGCTAAGGAACCTCTAGGCCACTCACCCCCTTCCTTTTCCCAATCCATAACCCTAGGGAAAATACGTTATTGGGCAGCATGGCAGCCTTTGGGGTGGGGGAATGGGTTAGTTTTTTGAAAAGCACAACAGTGTGAAACAGATCTGGTTGATTTTACTCAATATATCGGCACATACATTTTTTCGTCGGCGTGACAAACGGGCTTTGTAATGCCGGGGGGAGGGGGCGGGTTCGATCCCAGATAAGGGTTTTGCGCCTTGCTTTGGTTTCAACCGTGGTATCGAGAAGCCGACAGACCAAAAAGCAGTGGCAAGCTACTGGACATAAATTTGCCAAGAAAAACCACATCAGCCCCCCCCCCCCCCCCCCCCCCCAATGCTGGGGTTGGTTCTGAAAAGTCATGTAAAGGATAGGCAACTAACTTTTTACACATTTTTCGCCCAAGAGGGATCTCTTCAGCAACAAAACGCCGAGAATGAGAATTTTGATTACAGACAGTGACATTTGCATTGAATGTATCTTATCGTGAGAACGCAAAGAAATGAACATTCGTTTAAACTATAATAACAGTACAAGTATATGTAATAAATAATCTTTAAGATGAAAGAGAGAACAGTAAGATCTAATATATTTATTTAAAAACGAGATTTAGTCTATACTAGTGAGATATTGTGAAATAAAGAGATAGCTCAGTTTTATAATAATTAGTGTAATAAGGGCATTTTAAGTAGTAACATTATAAATAAGAAAAACGGGTAACAATTTGGTTCTTTTTATGTTTTCCGCACCAAACAACTCGTCATTGACCGTTCATTCATGTTTCGTGACCTTTCACACGCGCTAGTCTGTTTAATTTCATAAACTTCAAAGATCCAAGGTTTCTTTGACTCCAGTGTCTGATGAACAATAATATCTGATGTTGGTTTCACAAGGCGTCAAACATTCTCAAAGTCAACTGTTAAAAGATGCTGCACTTCGGATGAACAGGACCTTCTGGACAGATAAGTTGTAACGGCTAGAATTGCGGTTACTCATAACACCAAGTTCCAGTTACCATAATTTAGCAGTTTCATAATGATGAGAATTGCTGAAGCTAGTGGCAAACCAGGAGGCCATCTAGAGTAGGGATCTTATCAATTCCATAGAAATGTTACTTTGTCTTGCTGAATCCATTTCTTTACATTCTTACTTGTGTTGCACTGATCACATGATGTTTTGTTATTTTACATTTTGTGGTTAATGTCAGTCTTTCACAGTTCTTTAGTTATCTGGAATGCATGTTGAATTATTGTATTTCAGTCTGGACTGTGTTAATTTCACTAGCATAGGATTATTATCTGGGCTGAGGGCTTAAAAGTAGTGGGCAGTCAGGCCAAGTTGCGACTAGGAATATTATTAACTCTGTAGTGACATAATTTGAGTCGTCTCACCCCTGAAGTAGCTTGAATGTTCTTTGGTGCTGCGTGATACCCCCTAGACCATTACGAGCAAACATCTCAACACTCAAACTACTTCAGAGTGTCCTTTTGGTTCATTAAGGGAAACTCAAATAAAGACACATGACACCAGCGTTATGTGACACTATGTTACAAGGGTGTCGCGTTGTGTTGTATTCGATGCTCCCACTGCAATGTAGCGTGTTCTATGTTACACGGTGTAACTGCTTTAAACGACCACTGAAGATCTAGAACTGGCCTTACCCCAACCCCTACTCCATAGCCTCAGCCTTCATACTACGAGAGAATGCAGCCTACTTTCCGTGTCACACTGTGTTGTCTTTGATGCTATAACCGCAAATATACCCTCTACCTCATAGCCTCAGCCTTCGTCCCACGAGAGAGTGTAGCCCACGTCCCGTGGTTTCAGAATTCTTAACATTTTTTCAGTGGGTCCTAAAAAAAGTCGTCTTGCTGCAGAAAAGCAAAGCGCTCTTCTTGTTGCTTGTCAACGCTGAAGTAAAGTCATGTCGTACTTGAAGTCCGAAAAAGCTATAATATATGCAATGTCGCCGGCCGCTCACGGCAACGAGTAAAACACAACGTCTCGAAAGTTTGGGGCAGACAACAAAACCGGACATCCCTGTAACATAGACTTGCGCGTGTGAAAGGTCACGAAGCATGAATGAAAGGCCAATCACAGGCATCTGGGGCGAAAATGTTAAAAAGTTCTTTTTTAACATTTTACGGTAAGCCCTAAAAAGCCGTCTTGGTGCAGAAAAGCAAGGCTGCTTTACTTGTCGCTCGCGAAAGCTGACAGCTGACACACCTCAATGCCATTACCCACACTCAAGTCCCACTCGAAGTCCGAGAAAGCTATAATATACACAATGTCACCGGCCGCTCACAACAACCAGTACACGGGGCGCAATATAGAAGGCTCAGAGAATCACATAGAACAAAACACATCTTTGTAACATTGACTAGTCATGAAGCATGAATGAAAGACCAATCACGGTTTGTTTGGGGTGAAAAATGTTACTAGTTCCAACAATTTACTGGCGTATCGCGGATCTGTTATAATAAATCAGATAAAAGAATAGGCCTATAGTGTATTTTGCATTTGAAATTTAAAGAAAAAACATACAAAATTAGCATTTTCACAGAATCACTTTTAAGCTGCTGATTTCGAGTAACTGTTGTAAGACTGTTAAGAAAAGGAATAGACGCAGGAATGTGATGACAATTGGAAAACAAATTAAGTTGCGTATCCTTTACAGGACGTTGCAGAACCAACCCCAGCAGCCCCTGGCTGTTGTTTGGATTCTCTAGGCAAATTTACGTTCAGTAGTTTGCCATTGTTTTCTGGACAGTCGGACCCCCTACAGAAGTTGATAAGACAAAAAGCACGTAATGCAACCGACAGTTTATAAAAACATGTGATAATGTGTACTAGGATAAGACAATCGCTATTTTTATTAATGTATTCTGACGAGAGGGTTCGGAGAAGGTTATGATATCCAAAGAATATTCAGTGTGCCAAATACACGAGTCTAAATGTGGATGCTAGATACCATAAGTTATCTGAGATGCAGCTGGTATTGCAAACATAACACTGCTTGCACTATTCTGTCTGCGTCGGGACAAAATAGATCACAGCAGGTCGGAAACTTCCAAAGGTCAATAACCTACATCTGTCGCGGTCGCGTCACTGCTATAGTATAGACTGTAATGCGTTGTTTTGAATATATGTTGTACCTTGGTTCGCCGACTACACGAATTATCTTTCTAGTGGAGTAGGTCAAACGACACGCCCACACCCACTGAATTACAGGTTACTTCGGAACCGTTTTGTGGTATAGCAATATGTTTAACTGTTGGTTGCGTATCCTTTACAGGACGTTGCAGAACCAACCCAAACAGCCCCTGGCAGTTGCGTGGTTTTTCTAGGCAAATTTACGTTCAATAGTTTGCCATTGCTTCTAGACGGTCGGCTTTCTTGATACCACTGTCGAAACCAACGCTAGGCGCATGGCCCGCAGCTGGGATCGAACCCGGCATCCCGGCATTACGAAGCCTTCGCATCGACTTATCTACAGAGTCGACTACAGCAATAAATGTGTATTAAATGTCTAGACAGTTGCACAGGGTTTCTGAAATTGGTACCAGTTTGATTCCCATCTCGGAGCTCTTAATCCTATGGAATGTAAATCTGGAGGGGCACAAGAAATCGTTAGTAACCCAAGGCATCACAGTGTGGGTTCCGGGGTTCCATTTTGGATCACAAACAAGACACCCACTGCCCCCTCATCTACAAGCTTGTCGTAGAAGGCGACTAATTAGGGGTGTTTTCCTCAGTCGAATTGCATATGCCTGAGAGGCAGGTAACCAACATTCTGCATAGAAATAAACAAAATCTGTAAAACTGAGGTTCTGTATCAAGAAGAAGAAAAAGAAGAAGAAGAAGAAGAAGAAGAAGAAGAAGAAGAAGAAGAAGAAGAAGAAGAAAAAGAAGAAGAAGAAGAAGAAGAAGAAGAAGAAGAAGAAGAAGAAGAAGAAGAAGAAGAAGAAGAAGAAGAAGAAGAAGAAGAAGAAGAAGAAGAAGAAGAAGAACGAACGAACGAACGAACGTTCGAACAAATTTTATTTTTAAAAGGTTGAGAATTGGGCACGCAGGCCCGTCTAACATTCTTCCCTTCAAGATCTCCCTCCGTTCTTACATTATTTCATTCATACATCAAGTAACAGTCAGATAATATTCGAAGTTTCCGATTGTATATACTGGGACTCGGGGCATTTTTGATTCGTTGTGGAAGATTGTTCCACAACTGAGCTGCGGAGTACCCAGGTCAATCATAGGTTTAGGCATGACCGTCTCCATCTGCCTGATGCCGGTCTTGGTTTAGGGATGTGGAGTATTTTTTAGTAATATTTCTATTATATTTAAACAACGGCCATATGCAGCATGGAACCTTTCAGGGTAATATTTTATGAATAAATTTCGATTCATTGAAAAGTAAACGTTCACGATGCTGCAGTAGCATAAGACCTATATCTGTTTCAGAACCCATTGTCCCGTGATTATTACTTATTAAGCGATTGGTTCGCTTTTGCAGTGATATAAGCGGCTTGATAAGAGAACTGGAACAGCCATCCCATAATGTAGAGCAATAGTCTATATGTGTCTGGATGTGAGAAATATAGAATATCTTTTTTGTATTTTCATCAAGAAAGTTTTTAATTTTTGCAAGTTGGTAAACCTTTCTAGCTGTTTGTTTCTAAGTTGAAGGTTAGATTTGCATCAATGACCAACCCCAGTGCTTGTGCTCTGTTACGCTTTTCACTCGAGTCTGTCCCCCTCCCCTCCCCCTCTTCCCTCTCCCCACCCCCAATATAGAGTTGAAGCGCTCTCTGTGAATTAAAACTGTATAGTTTTTGTTTGGTTGTTATTAGTATAGATTTGGTGTTATTGATGTGTTGTTGTTGTTTTGTTTTTTTCGTTCGCTTTGCACTGCGCGATTTGACTACATTATTTAATTCTTGTTGTAATGACGACTCTAGTGCATTACACGTTTGAGCATTTGCATAGATGGTACAATTGTCTTCGAATAAATCACAGGTCGACCACAGACATAATAGAAGATCATTATGTAAATACTGAATAACAGAGGGCCGAGAATTGAGCCTTGAGGTACCCCAGTATTTAAAGCAGTGGCAGGCGATAGTGATTTATTGTAAGAATTTATTTGTTTTCTATTTAACAAAAAGGATTTTTTTAACTTTAATGGCCTAGAGTTAAATTTCGTTGTTTCTAATTTTCTTATAAGAGTGTTATAGTCTATCATGTCAAAAGACTTCCTAAAGCAAATAAACACCCCGCCACATATTTTCTCATCGTTAATATTCTGGTGACACAATTTTGAGGGTGGCAAAAAATAATTAGTACTTTAAAATGTTAACTTGATTATTTTCTTTGATTTCACGTCATCTCGGGGACTCAATCCTTAATCAGTTACATCTTATCCATCTGTTGAGATATCAAAACCAAAACGTCAAACTGAACGTAAGAGTAAACATGGATTGCTTGAGTTAGAAGCAAAACCGAAAGTTCTGAACAAGAAATGGGATTTGATTACTTCAAAGATGACGACGAGCTTTGGAGGAGAAAAATTTTTTTTTTTTTTTTTTAAATATCATACAAACTGTTTAGAATGAGTTACAGTAGATGTTTACAAAGAATATAAAGATTGCGATTTCTCTCAAACATCATCGAACTAGAAGGCGCCCAAATTATGATGCTACAGAGAAAATTCTCCTGACCTAGGGTTATCCTCTGTCAGCTGTTGAACCTCAGTGTTTGCACGTCCCGTCGCCCTTTCCCTGCATTGCTGTCTCAATAGATTACCACGAGTCATTTATGAATACGATAGATAGAGCAGTTTTGGTTAAAAAAGCATCATTTTTAACAGATATCTTTTATAAATTAAAGATGAAGAAATAAGATGGTGTCAAGCTATCATCTCGTCCTTTTCCTGACATGATGTTGGCTTCAAAGAAAATATGTGACTATCCAAATGTCTACTCTATATTCAAGTTTAGGACTACCCAAATGTGTACACTATATTCAAGTTTGTGACTTCCCAAATGTGTACACTATATTTAAGTTTGTGACTACCCAGATGTGTACAATATACTCAAGTTTGTGACTACCTAAATGTGTACACTAAATTCAAGTTTGTGACTACCCAAATGTGTACACTATATTCAAGTTTGTGACTACCCAGATGTGTACACTATATTCAAGTTTGTGACTACCCAAATGTGTACACTATATTCAAGTTGGTGACTACCCAAATGTGTACACTATATTCAAGTTTGTGACTACCCAAATGTGTACACTATATTCAAGTTTGTGACTACCCAGATGTGTACAATATATTCAAGTTTGTGACTACCCAAATGTGTACACTATATTCAAGTTTGTGACTACCTAAATGTGTACACTACATTCAAGTTTGTGACTACCCAAATGTGTACACTATATTCAAGTTTGTGACTACCCAGATGTGTACACTATATTCAAGTTTGTGACTACCCAAATGTCTACACTATATTCAAGTTTGTGACTACCCAGATGTGCACACTATATTCAAGTTTGTGACTACCTAAATGTGTACACTATATTCAAGTTTGTGACTACCCAAATGTGTACTCTATATTCAAGTTTGTGACTACCCAAATGTGTACACTATATTCAAGTTTGTGACTACCCAGATGTGTACACTATATCCAAGTTTGTGACTACCCAAATGTGTACACTATATCCAAGTTTGTGACTACCCAAATGTGTACACTATATTCAAGTTTGTGACTACCCAAATGTGTACACTATATTCAAGTTTGTGACTACCCAAATGTGTACACTATATTCAAGATTTACAACTGTAAACCAGAAACAAACGGTTTTACTAAAAGATTATTTTCTGCTTTAAAACGGAAAGAACGCTTTAAGGACAGCCCAGAATCAAGAACGACTGTTCAGTCTTGAAGTTAGTTGTTAGTTGAGGCTCCACATTACTGCAGACAGGTTACTACTAGGGCTGACCGAATAGTGATTTTCACTATTCGGCCGAATACGAATAGCGGGACAACTATTCGGCCGAATACGAGTAGTGTACAGTGTTTAAAAAAAAAAAAAAAAACATTCATAATGTAAAATTTACGCTCAACGTTTACTTCACATAAAGTAGCACATAATAGTCATCTTCTTCTTCAGCATTCTGAGCCCTTAAGGTTTACTGCTACAGATATCACTCGTCTCCATTCATCTATCTGACTGGCCTTCTCTTCACAATTTGTGACACCAGTTGTTTGCAGGTCCGACTGGACTTTATCTCTCAAACTTCTTTTTTGTCTGCCTCGTGGTCTACGCCCATTCCCCTCTCATGTGTATATACTACATAGTTTCACTTTTCTGACATTCTTTCAATATGCCCCAATCATTTTAGTCTGTTAGCTCTCATGATGCCAGTGATAAATAGTGATTTTAACAGATTATGCGTTACGTTGTTGCTTCTCACTCCATTCCCCGCTGTTAGCATCTATGATGGGTCCCAAGGATTTGTCGTACGACTGTTTTCGAAAACCTGTAATAAGGCCTCATCTATTTTATTTCTGCTTCAAGTTTCAGAGCCATATAAAACGAATGGACTTATCAATGTTTTATATATTTTGATCTTTTTGTTGCGAGACAGCACTTTGACTTTAGCGGATGTTGAAGGGCATAGTATACTTTATTTTTAGATTGTGTTTTAGATTGTATTTCTTCTCTCAGCATGTTGGAACATTTGAAGTTTGCACCCAAGTACTTATATGTTTCCGTTCGTTTGATTTTCACATTATCGACGTGGATGTGGTCGGAGTTTATATTCTTTCCATGTCTAGTTAGTATTCGTACAGAATAGAAAACATTTAAAAACATTTTATATTCTGCATGCTTTAGTCAATATGTGGTAACTAATAACTAGGAATGAAAGAATCCTAAGTATTATAACAAGTAACTAAACTTGGAAATTGTCACTGACAGCTTAGTTAATGCAGGAAAGCTGCATTAGCTTTCAACAAAACCAATCTTTCCATGTTGCCACCAGTGTATGCAGAAGCGGGTGTAAGGTAACTACTATTCGTATTCGGCCCGACCGCAACTATTCGGCAGAATACCGAATAGTCAATAGGTCCACTATTCGGCCCCGAAGCGAATACGAAGCGAATATTCGGTACAAACCTAGCACATACATAACAGAATTTATCAGTGCTGTTCGTGGAATAGGTGCCAAAGGGTCGTAGCCCTTGCTTAAGTGCACAATAACAAATAAATTATTAACATTTATATTATTATCATTATTATCATCTTCACATGTTATAAATGATACAACCTAAGATATTGCATGTGAAAGAAAAAAAAATGATATGTATAATCACGAAACGCCCATTTAGCATCCTTGCAAATATTCTGGAAAGCTTACGTCCGCTTGGGGTGGGGGTGGGGGGTGGGAAGGGGGCGCTCAAGGTACATAAGTTGCAAATTTAAACGCCTCCGACATTCACACACAGATACACTCACGCAAACGCAAACTATAAATATATTTATATTCAATTCTGCAGTCTTTTGTTTTGACCTCAGCAACAAAGTAGCCGATATTTATAATTTGCTTTAACGTGCCAGCTTTCAGTTTAAAGTTAACATTGGTTTAATTTTCGCTGTTCCAACGTGTTAAAAAAAAAGACTTGTTCCTTAGATATTTGGTCTGTCTGTCGCATTTAGTCGGGGGACATTTCTTCTGATCTATCAAAGTCTTACAGTACAGACTAGTAATTACGAAAGAAATTGAAGAGAACACAGAGAGAGAGAGAGAGAGAGAGAGAGTGTGTGTGTGTGGGGGGGGGGGAGACGCTAGTATGAGTAAAAGAAAACTGCCTTTCTATTATACGAACGCGTTACAAGTTAACCGACAGTCATGCTGAGAAATGATAACACAGACATATGTACAGCTCAAATCTGAGTGTTAGATTAATCGACGGACCGACCAGAGAACCCACAAGAAAATAGACATGCCAGCGTGTCAGATACAAGGGCAGACTATCAAATAGACGTTCAGGCAGCATACAGACAGACAGGCAAGCTAGCAGACAGACTTGTGGGTGGGTGGGTGGATGGGTGGATGAATGAACGGATTAGTGGATAAGTAGGTGGATGAAAAGTGTTCTTTTACAAGAAGACTGGTGAACTAACATCGAACTTGGCCAGCAGATCTCACTATTAGGCTGGTGAAACCACATCGAACTGGGGCGAGCAGTGCTCACTACAAGAAGACTGAACAATCAGCAATGAACTTGGACGAGCAGTGCTCACTACGAGAATTCTGGTATACCAGCAATGAACTGGGGCGAGCAGTGCTCACTACAAGAAGTCTGAACAACCAGCAATGAACTTGGTCGAGCAGTGCTCACTACAAGACTGGTGAAACCACATCGAACTGGGGCGGACAGTGCTCACTACAAGAAGACTAGTGAACGAACATCTAACTGGGGCGAGCAGTGCTCACTACAAGAAGACTAGTGAACGAACATCTAACTGGGGCGAGCAGTGCTCACTACAAAAAGACTGAACAACAAGCAATAAACTGGGGCGGACAGTGCTCACTACAAGAAGACTGGTGAGCGAACATCGAACTCAGGCGAGCAGTGCTGATTACAAGAAGACTGGTGTACCCGCCATAAACTGGGGCGAGCAGTGCTAACTACAAGAAGACTGGTGAACGAACATCTAGCTGGGGCGAGCAGTGCTAACTACAAGAAGACTGGTGAACGAACATCTAGCTGGGGCGAGCAGTGCTCACTACAAGAAGACTGGTGAACTGGCAATGAAATCAGGCGAGCAGTGCTGATTACAAGAAGACTAATGAACGAACATCGAACTTGGGCGAGCTGTGCTTACTGCAAGAAGACTGAATGGATGGATATATGGTCGAATGGGTGGGTGGGTGTGGATGGATAGATGGGTGGATAGATGGAAGGGTAGATAGATGGAGGGATGAATGGATGGTTGGTGGGTCTATAGATGTAAGTAATAAATGGGTAGAGGCATTGATGTAATGGATAGATGCATGGATGCACACAGACAGACAGACAGACAGACAGACAGCCAGGCAGCCAGGCAGCCAGACAGCCAGACAGCCAGACAGACAGACAGACAGACAGACAGACAGACAGACAGACAGACAGACAGACAGACAGACAGACAGACAGACAGACAGACAGACAGACAGACAGACAGACAGACAGACAGACAGGCAGGCAGGCAGCCAGGCAGCCAGGCAGGCAGCCAGGCAGCCAGGCAGCCAGACAGCCAGACAGCCACACAGACAGACAGACAGACATTTTCGGTCGCCACGTGTGCCAGGAAGAGAAAGAAGGTCTGTCTTGGATGGGAATGTGTCTGTGGACAGGCTAGGTCTGGATCTTGTTAGTGGTCTTTGTTGTGAAGTGATTAAGGTCGCTTTGTAAAAACTGGGTTCGGTTTTTGATTTTGTTGTGTTCCCTTCCACCCCCCCCCCCCCCCCCGATCTCCCCCCCCCCCCCCCCCCCCATAACGTTTTTCCTTTTCTGGGAAAGCATTTTTAAAGATAAACAGCCAGTGATATTTTCCTTCTCAAACTTGACTGTAGCCAGTATGCGTACGCAGCTAGAATAGTACTATTAGTAACTGCTAGCTCTCACACATTACAGTTTCTACATGAGTGACGTAAGCATGCTACGAGCGTGTTTTGTTTTCGCTATGTCGTTTACATGCTCTGCGAGACGTAAGTCGAGTGACGTATTTGTTAATACCAAGCCAAAGGGTTTACAACTCATGGTTTCTGGATACTTTTTTTTAAAAGATACTATCAAAACTGAAGAAATTAAAATTAGCACGTAGAATCATGAACGATGATTCAAGAGCAGCATTAATTAAATTAAGACCAACTTGTACAACGCATTGTAAAGAACACACCAAATATTCTTACACCCCCCCCCCCCCCCCCCCCCCTTTTTCCCCTAATTCGGTGTAGTAAATGAAGGAAGAGAAAAACGTCATAAAACCACTGAGATGCTAAGTTAGTATATTCTTGTATGTAACTGAGTCCTCCTGTCGAACAGCGTAAAGGGAATAGAAAGTGTAATATTTTCTGTCCAAAAGCACAGTGAAGATCAAAATCTGTTCTTGAATAAAAAAAAAAAAAAACTGGAAATAATGTCCACAGATAAAACTGGCTGTCGCCCAAAAATAGCAATAAATGGAGAAGAAATTGAAAATGTCACAAACTTTGAATATCTCGGCTCTCTAATAAACAGCAATGGAGACTGTTTGAAAGAAACTAAACGGAGGATGGCCATATGCAAAGATTAAACAGCCTAAAAATTCTATGGTTAGGCACCAGCAAGGAGATCAAAATTAATATTTTGAGAGCACATCCCATCCTTTTTAGGATGAAATTTTTCATTATTTGAAACCCTAATCTGTCTCTTGCCAGGGGCCGCAATATAGCCTGGCCATAAATATGGTATAAAGGCTGAACGAGGTTTCTTGGGCCTCTCCACGGTGATCCTAGCCCACATGGTGGCACATTGTGTCATCGGGTGTTTATCGCTTGTGTGATGTCCTGGTGGGGTAGAAAGTCAGTCAGTCAATTTTGAGAGCATGCATCTTCCCTGTAGCAACATACGGATGTGAGTCGTGGACTCCCAGTCCTTAAGAAAGAGAATAGGGGCTTTTGAGCTATAGAAAGATTCTCAGAATATCTTGGACGAAAAAGAGGAGAAATACTGACATTTTGAAAGATCTGAACATCAAGGAAGATTGGCTAATAAACAGCATCCTGTCTCGGAAGCTGAAATATTTCGGTCATATCAAGCGCCACACGGATTAGAAAAAATGATAGCAGAAGGCATGGTACCAGGATGGAGGGGCAGGGGCCGATCAACACGAAAAGGGGCACAGGAAATAAGTGACACCTTGAGTATGAAAGTGCATGAGTCGGGAGAGCTGGCAAGAGACCGAGTTTCTTTCAGACAGACCACGATGAGAACGACGTTCTGCAAAGCACCTGCTACAGGCTGATGATGATGTAACTGTATCATTGTCTGTGTTCGAATGCCAAGAAAATCTGTCTAGCAACGTTTATTTTGTTTTGTTATGTTTTTATAAACTACGTCTTTGAACATTAGGCATTCCCATGCGTGCTTAGTCCTTCGATGCAGCAGCCGCTTCCATGTCCTTGTACTGATCGTTCCCAATGAGACGTTGGTTGTGGTATCTTCTGTTTGGCCTCGAAGATGTCAGAGACGTGCTCCACCAAAGCTTAATTGCCAGGTCACATAATCTTGTTAGTGTCAGAGATTAAGCACTATCCTTGCAATGTGCTCTGCTAGGGGTTTGTTTCTACACACCACATTGCTGTATTGACGTACACGTAGTTGCTAAGACACACCAGAAGACGAACGTTCAGTTATTGACCTTTATTCGCTAATACGGAGTCACCGTGGCCGAGCAGCTAGACGCTCGCCGCGGATCGGAAGGTCGTGGGTTCGCTCCCTGGCGGAGCCGGACTTTATTCAAAAATTACCCTGGCTCCCAGGTCGACCCAACCTTGAGTGGGTACCGGCTACAGTCCCGGGAAAGTAAAGGCGGCCGGCATCATGCTGGACACATCACCCTTTCCGATCATCTTTGTGAAAATTTTTGATGCGCATATCAATCCAAAGGGTAACCGTAAGCTTTGTTTTAAACCAAGTGGAGTTTGAAAACTTGTGTACCGGCTAGCATTTTGGGTCAGTGGAATTTGCCAGTAACCTTTGCAAATATCTAATTTCGTGAAGAATTTAGAATTGTACAAATTCTGGATTATCTACTCTGTTGAGGGAATGGGTTCTGATTCCAAATGGGTTATGATATTAAATTTTCTCTTATCTACGCACAATCTCAAATTGAAATCCTTCTTTTTTACAATTACCATTGGCGAGCTGTTCTCTGATGTTGAGTCTTCAATTATACCGTCTGCTTGTAGTTGTTTCAGTTCATCTACAACTTTGTCAAAATAATGAAGAGGAATAGCATAGTTTCTAGCTTTCACTGGAATGGTTGAGTTCAACTGATGGTCAAACTGGATTACATCTGTTTCCCAGGTTTATTTGTAAATATTTGTTTGTACTCTTGAATTACACCCTCGATTTTTACTTTATCTTCTGGTGTTAATTCCGGGTTTATTTTTACAGACCTCCAGCTGATCTCATCCTTCATTGATGGTGTTGGTATTTCGTCGTGAATTGTATCAGTTACTTGTTCATTATTCATGTTACAAGCATTGACATTTTCTATAATATCATTAATAATATATCTTCTAATGTACCTTTATTCATGTTAATATAAAAAATTTTCAGTTTCTCTTTATAGTCAATTTCATAGTCAACATTTGAAATTTGTCTTACCACAGTATACGGGCCACGCCATTCGATACACAATTTGTCTTAATCTTTTGGTAGCAATATAAACACTTCTTGACTAGGTTCAAAAGCCATCCGTTTGATATTTCTGTTCGCATGCATTCGCTGCTTATGTGTTGCGTGGACACATGCCTTTTTTGCTTCTTCATATGCTACCATTATTTTATGTGTTAGATTGAGGACTGTTTCATAATCCTGTGCTTTCGATTCAGACTCATTTTTTCCTGTGATAAAGTTTTTATATACTTTTAATGGTCCTCTTGGATTCGTGCCATATATTATTTCAAATGGAAACATGCCAGTGGAGCTACGGGGGATCCCTCTGTAAGCAAATAAAATTGCTGGTTATCTTCTTCTTTCGTTCGCATGAAATAAATTGTCTATATCTGCAAAGCCGTCTCTTGTATGAATTTCACTGTCTTTTGTAATTCACTAAGCGGCCCGTAAAGTTTGACTTCCACAAGTGTCTCTTTTGGCCAAATGTTTTGCCTGAAAGCGTTGAATATGGGACAGTCTTGAAGGATGTGATCTGTTTGTTGTTTCAGGTGCCAGTCCACAAGTACACATGGCCGATTGGCCAATCTTAAATTTGTTGTACATGTGGGAGCGAAGTCTATTGTGCCCTGTTCTAAGGCGAAGGATAATAACTTGCTCTGGTCTGTCCATAATATGGTAATCATCTTGTGCCAGTTTCGGTGGCATTCTGATTGATTTGATCATTCTCTTCTGTTGATAAGAGACTGGTATGTCAGGTTGTTCTTCAGTTGCACCTTCCTTAGCTAGTTTATCAGCTTTTTTGTTTCCAGGGACCTCCACAGTGGGAAGGCATCCACTGCATTACTAATTTACAGCGGTTGCCTAGTTCGGATAACAGTGTCCGTATACTTGGTAATTTTCCAGACTGGAGTGACTGAAGTACTGCTTTTGCATCTGTCAGGAATACCACTGGTTGTGAAAAATACCCTGTATTTAGTAGTTTCTCTACCGCTATCTTGATGGCTTGAACTTCTGCATCATAGTTGTGACAGTGCTTTCCCGTTGGTAATTTGGCTGTATCCCTGGTATTATTAGGATACTCAATGTACACTCCCGCACCTCCGTTTCTGACTGCGCTTTCTGCTGACCCATCTGTGTAAACACGGACCCAAAGGTTCTGCGGGTATTCATCATCAAGTAAACTGAGGGTGGCTGTTTTGCGCTGCACACTGTTTTGTTCTTCCTTGTCAAATACCCCTTTCACTTCAGTCTTGATGTGTATTGGAAACTTATACTCCTCTCTCCAGGGGGTCCGTTCTGGGACAGCATTTAAGGATCTATCAGTTGCAGGTAAATCAGTGGTTTGTCTGCCGAGCCGTTTGGCCTGGTGGATAAAACTACTTCTCTTTAGTCGTCCCAAAGCTAAATATTTGAATCTTTCATTCATAGGGTGACTGGGCATACTAAGAAACTTTTCTGCTTGTAAAAGCATCTTGGTGTCTCTGCGTTCACTTAGTGCTTGGGTCATCCCCATTTTCTCCATCACAGCTATAGGTGTTGATTTCATACTGCCTGTGGTAACTCTGAGTGCTTGATTTTGCACTTTGTCTAATTCTTGCAATGTGGTTTTTGATGCCGAACTCCATGCTGTTGATCAGTATTCAAGATGTGGTCGAACACTTTGTTGGTAAACTTTTCTAAGTATTTTCCCGCTAGCACCCCATGTGGTTCCACTTAGTTTTCTCAGAATGGCTACCCTCCTTCTGGCTTTGGTTGCTGCCTTGTTGATGTGTTTTCTCCATGTTAATCTATCATCAAACGTTACGCCGATGTATGTGGGCTCCTTATCCTCTCTCAGGGGTACTCCATTTATGTGCATGGCGCCTGTTTTTGTTTACGAGAAAGGGTAAAGAGAGTGGTGCTGCATTTGCCTATGTTGATGCTGACACACCATTTGTCGGCCCATTTAGCCATTGCATCTATGGCTCTTTGTAGCAGTCTGGTGGCCACTGTCGCATTTTCATTTGTACACCAGAGTACCAAGTCATCAGCATACATTGCAGCTTTAATTCCATGGGGTAGTTCAGAAAGCAGGTCGTTGATATAGACTAGGAAGAGTGTGGGGGACAGGACACCTCCTTGTGGGACGCCATGGCGCAGCAAAACTTTCTTGCTCTTAAGTCCATCTATCTGTACTCTGGATCTTCTGTTATACAAGTATGCTTTGACCCATTTGTACATACTCCTATTCACCCTGCAGTCTCTCAGTTTCTTCAGTAGACCTTCTTTCCAGACCTTGTCAAAGGCTTTCCTCAGATCTATCCATGCCGTTAGCACTAGCTTCTTTTCCTGGAAGGCATCCTCAATTTCTTGTGAAAGGTAAGTTGTCTGGTCTTCTGTGGAGTAGCACTGTCTAAATCCTGCCTGCTGCGGCGTGAAAATGTTTTCACTTTCCAAGTACCATTGGAGTCTAAGGTTGACAATACGTTCCATTGTTTTACAGAGGCAGCTGGTAAGACTGATCGGTCTATAGCTGGAGGCATCAGAACTGTCCTTTCCTGGTTTAAGCAGAGGTATTGTGATTGCTTCTCTCCATATTTGAGGAACTTTGCCACTGGTCCAACAATGATTAAAGATCTGTAGCAGCTTTATTTTGGCAGTTGTTCCAAGGTTCTTGATCATTTCGTTGGTGATTCCATCAGTTCCAGGTGATTTTACCATTCTCAGCTTTGATATTGCTAATTCTAACTCGCTGGATGTAAATGCTGCCACCAGTGCCTCAGGAATTATATCTTTTTGTCTTGTATGTTTTTTTTTTCTTGAACCTCTCGCTGTTTCTCTGGACTGACATTAATGTTGCTGTCTTCTGCAAAGGAATCTGCAAAGTGGTCAGCTGCCTGTTTTCTTGTTAGGATGGCTCCCTCTTTGCACAGTGCATTTCTCCCTGTATTCTCATCATTAATTTGCTTAATTAACCTCCACAACTTCCTTGTGTCTCTTTCAAAGTTTAGGGACTTTGTCTTTTCCTGCCAGCTTCTCCGTCTAGCCTGCAGTTTGGTTCTTTGAAATTTGGCCTTTGAATGTTGGTAGTTGTTAAACTGCTCTTGACAAGGTCTGGTCTCAGCCTGTTTTCTTTCTGTTTCCATATTGTTGTGCAGTTGCTCCAGATCGCAATTCCAGTACGGTTTGTATTGTTTACGCGCACCTCTTGGAACTGCTTCTAGGGCTGCCTGCAGTATGTGTTTGCTCAACCCTTGGACTACTTTTTCTACGTCGTTATCTGTGTTAAGATTTTCCAGCAGAACATTTGTGCGAAGCTGATATAACTTCCATTGCTGGTTATAATGTGTCCCATGTGGACGGATTTTCGTAGGTTACTCTAGCCAACATCGTTTTTATGGATTTATTGGGGTTTTCCGCCAGACCATTAGTCTATGCATAGTATGGGGATGTAAAGTTTTTGCGTATTCCTAACAGCTTGGTGACCGCTTTAGTTAGGGCTAAGGTGAACTGTGTACCCCTGTCCGACACTATTACTTCAGGGAAGCCTATCCTGGAGAAAATTAACAACAGTGCCTCTTGTATGTGGTCACTGGTAATACATTTTAGTGGTATACATTCTGGCCATTTACTTCCTACGTCTATCATGGTGAGAATAAATCTATTCCTTTTTGCCAATGTAACAGGCAAGGGTCTCACAATGTCTACTGCGACCTGTTAGAAGGTCTGTTGGCAGTAAGGCCTAGTTGAACGGGGGCCTTTAGGTTTACCCCTTTTTTGTGTGTGTGTGGTTTTCAAAAAGATGTAGATAGTATTCTCGATGTAGTTTTGGATATTCCTAAATGGCCTGCAAACATGGAATCATGGACCATCACTAATGCTTGATTTCGATAATGGACTGGTAGCACAGTTTGTCTAATCACTCTAGACCCTTTGGTATACAATCTTGTCAAAATATTTTTGTGTAAAACAAATACCCATTTTGCATTTGTACCCATCTTTGGTGTGGCTTTCAGTAACCGAAATAATTTACTGAGTGATTTGTCGCTTTTTTGCTACTGCTGAAATGTCATGCTGTTATTTAACTCTTCAACTGTGATTTCACAACATTACAACTAGAAACATGTAATTCTGATTTTCCCGTTGCGTTAAATGGTTCAGCGCAACGTGGGTTGAGGTGTGTAGGCAGAGATAGTTTACATCTGTTGTAAGGTCTTTTCGAACACGTTGTGAATTTTAATGCATTATTATTTGTGAAGAAATTAGCCTATGTTCGGTGAAATAAACAGATGTTGAATGTGGTAATTATAGTTCCAGTTGTTTTGGTTCAGATTAGGACTTGTTGATATTTTATATACTATATTTACAAGTTTATTTGTTGCTTGGCTGATTAGATTTTACACAGAAGATCTCATGTCTGGACTAGAATATTTATGTTTCTAGTCCCCACCTAACAAACTATTTTTTTAAATTGTTATCTTGGTACTTAGGGCTTTTTACTTCTAATACAAGTGGCATAGTCGGGCAGGTTATGTGGCGATGATTTGTTTTGTGTCTACTCTAGTTAGTTCAGGTTATCCTAGTCCTAGATTGGTTTAGAAAAGCGCCCACGTGTAAAGTCCAAGTACAAATTCAACAAGTCAATTGCAACTGCCAGTTTTACCACGGCAGCCGCAGTGTCAGAATCATGTCTTTTTGTTTACAAAGTTCAGGGCGGATGTAGTGAATCGTGGCGGCTTCAGTAAATCCTAGCGTTCTGCCATTGGTCGTACTATTAGTAAACTTGTTTCCATAGCGAGGTGCACAAGCCATTTGAAAGTGACAGGTGTCAATTCCTGGCACGGTAACTATTGCTTTCGATTGTTGTGTTGTCTTGTGTGTCCGTCTATCTTTATACTTCTTTCTATGAGTGCCAATCAATACATTGTTAGTTTTATATACATATATATATATATATATATATATATATATATATATATATATATATATATATATATATATATATATATATATATATATATATATATAATATTTTCTACGACCTCAAGGACTTCCCCCTCCGTTTATTTATGTGACAAGACATTCGAAAAGTGTTGGAAGCTACAAAGCCAGATGCTTAAGAAAGATCGGCCTAGTGGGAGCAATTCATAGAGATGACGGTATGCTGTTAACCACAGACAGACCACAATGATGGAGATAACAAAGATACGGTTAGAGAAGATCTGCAGCCATCTTAAAGAAGAAACATTATGAAGACATCATACGGGTGGAAGATGTAAAACGTGTTCTGAAAAAGGCGAAAGACACTGCACCCGGGCCCGGAAAAGACATGAGTGACGCAGACCTGGTGTGAGTGACGCAGACCTGGTGGAGATGACTGCCTAATTCAACCAGAGCATTAGGACAGCTTCAGTCCCAGAAAGTGGATGCACATCTATCTAATTCCACTTCCTAAGCCTGGCTTAGGATCGTAACCCTACAAAACACATTTGGTAAAGTGCTGGAGAAGATAGTGGTGGGTAAGCTACAATAATTTTTGGAACAGAACAATCTCTTTCCACGAAGATTGGGAAGTTACCGGCCAGGGAAGGACACATGGTCAAATACAGCCACTTTTTTCTTTGATACCTTCAAATGTTTACAGAACAGACAGGAAACGATGGCAGCGGCACATGATTTAACAGATGCTTACAACAGAATTAGATACAGTATCTTGATAAACGCGTTTATGGAGAAGGGAGTCTGTCCTTGGTTGGTGAACTGGATTGCAGTATTTTGTTTACATGGACTCGTTGAGTAGCTCTTCGACTTTCAAAGCACAGATCTGACATGACAAAAAGCTGATGCAGATAAAGAACAGGCTTTCCTTCAGCGCTTCTTGGACCAGACCGACCAGAAAGACAAGGCAGCCAGAATGAGAGGTCAACACTTTTAGAGTTGTGTGAAAAGGCAGAGCTAAGTGACGATTTCAGTATTACAACTGAGACCATGCGGATAACAATCAATTGTCCAACACCTCACCAGGCCCCAACGGCATCCAGTATGCTGATATGTTGCAGATGTCAGAGGACGATATGTCAGAACTAGCAGGAGAGTTCAACGTCAGCATCAGAAGTTGTCAAATCAGAGAGAAGTGGCTACACAGCTACCTACTACAGTTACCAAAACCAAATAAAAACTATTCTAAGATCAGTGGCTACAGAATCATTACCATGCAGAACACTACAGGCAAGCTTCTGGGGAAAATTGAAACAAGTAGACTCGCTGATGACTTGGAAAAGCATGTCAGGTTACCATCCACACTTGGGGGATACAGATGAGGCAAAGATGCAGCAGTTTTCGTCTATAAAGGTTTTCAGATGAGAGAAGAGACATGTGCAGCTGCACTAGACTTAGAGGATGCGTACAACAGAGTACCATTTGAATATTTGGTACACATACTTCTCCAACTGCAAGTATCTCCCTTCTCATCACCCGCAGCATTGCTTCGGAGACGGGTGAAACTCAGGTGTGGTTGTTGGTCCTCAGAAGCGATAACCATCAATCCAGGATTGCCTCAAGGTTCTCCGATAAATGAGCAGCAGTTGCACGGGAGTGGCAGGACCTTGTCATTTGCCAGTGACGTCTTAGTATATCAACATGAAAGAGATAGCCAGTTCAATGCAGAGTAAACTTGGTCGCATCTCCTCCTGGTCTCCTGGTGTGTAGATTATAATGCTCATGTCAATCCTTCAAAGGCCTCACTAATGTGGTTCTTCTTGAATATAGCGAAGCCAGACATACCAGCAGTGGAAAGCAGCGAGAAAATGTTGATGCGAACAAATCTAATGACAGACCTCGGAGTGTGGTTTGATCGCAGAATGTTCTTTAAAGAACATGTCATAACAAAAGCACGTAAAGTCCTGTCAGCAATGAGGGTCCTGGCCGCAGCTAACACTCAGCAGAGACTGCTTCTGTTCGAGGGACTTGTAATTTCCCTCATCGAATATGCTTTAGCCAACCTCACTGTCAGCCATACTCAGATTGAAAGACTCGAGAAGCATTAAAAAAATGCGTTTTATTCTGGGGCGCACTGGAGACACCTGTTGTGTAGCAATGGGGTACCTTCTTGACTTCCCTACCATGAGCTACAGGATCAAGATCTGGAGGGCTCGTGCATACCTTAAGATAAGCTCAGATCTGAAGCACCCTTTGCACCACATGCTCTTTAAGAAAAAGGGCAGGCAATAGGCTTAAAAGGGACAAATCATGGCTGGGTAGGGCAGAGGATGACATCATGCAGGTTTGCAGCCTTACAGACATCCATCCAGGTGAGAAATGGATACCAATGTATAAAGCGCCTAATTTCACATTCTCCGGTGTCGTGACGCTCAATAGGAGTTGTCGGGAGTAGAATCCAGCTGCTGTCAGCACCGAGGTATGCGCGCTTATCAGTGACAAGACAGATGTGGTGATCTTCACAGGCGGGTCCGTTATTGAGGACATAAGAGTGCATGGGCATTTACAGCTCGCTCTTCAGACAGAACAGTTCAACAAACCAGCAGTGCCTTTTCTATGACTACCAGCAGCATGACTATGGAGGTGACACAGGACTATTCCTACGTGTGTGTGCTGAGTGATTCTTTAAACATGGGTCGAGCCAGGTTGGTTAACGGACAGTGGATTGAGTCATTGCAGAACTATCCTGTGTGTGCAGTTACCTTCATCTTTGTCCCAGGGTGTGCAGGTGTTGTTGGTAATGAAAAAGCAGGAAGACTGGCAGGTGCCGCATTGAGTAAAGATGACCGGCGCATGGATCACGCAGACATTTTCAATGCCCATAGATAGGGAGGACGTAATGAGGATTTTTGGAAGCAACGTGTCCACATCACTGCTAAGAATACGAGAATTGGGAGTAAAGATCGGCACAGCTAAGCATGAGAAGCACACAGAACGTACATGAAGTCTTGCTAACCATCAAAAGACTGGCATTATTAACCGTGCGACGCTGATGAATATGTTGAGAGGGGAATCTGAGCACGCATGGATATGTCCGGAGTGCTGTGAAGATAATCCAACTCATTACTTAATCAACCCAGAAAAGGCAACCATCCTGTTGTGTTTTTTGGACAACTGGATTGTTAGAGCTAATGTTCCTAGACTCAAAATAAATAGCAGGGACATTAGCAGAGACAGCAGACTGCGGTACCCGGGAATCACCTTTGATAGACGTCTTTCGGGGATCACAAAGAGGTTGGGACAAAGGCTTAAAAAGGCCAGAGAGCAGAGAATACTGTTCACACTTTACCAGCACTTAAATCATCTCAGTGACTGATTATGGATTGGGGTTACTCAATGTCAGGAGTCAGATAGAGAAACTGGATCGCATACAAAATGAAGCTGTGCGGGTGATCCTGGGATGTACAAGCGACATCCCGACTTTGTGTATGTGATACACCCTTGCATTGCAGATAGGCCAAAGGTGCTGCTGGCTAAGTCATACCTCAGAGTAGCTGCAGATAAAGAACACCCTCTGTATGAAGCTTTGGCTATAGGTAAGGATCAGAGGCTGAAACGCGAGAAACCGTGGATGCCTCAAGCACAAGACACAATAAGGCAAGATGCATACTGGAGAACACAGGGTGAGAGGAGTGGGTCTGAGTACCAGAGAAAAAGTCTGACCTGTGTAGGGTTATGATCACATTGGTCCGGATGTGCAGAGAGTGGCCAGCCGGTGCTACGGAGTTGATTCACGTCAATTAACGCCAAGGTGATCTGATTATCTATACATATGGTTTGGTGTTAAGAGGAAAGAGAAGTACCTGGGGGTTCTATGGAGGTGGTAACTGCAGCTCTCCAGTGGCTAGAGAACAAGATGCATACAAATGTCGTAATTGTAACAGACTTTGAAAGCGTGCTGAAAGGTGAAGACAGGGATGCTTCAAGCAGAGTGGTTAGCTTCACTGTAGAGGTCACGGGTAGTGAGCATACTTTTGATCTTTTCCCCAGGCCGTGCCCGCGTATGGGTAATAATCAGGCAGACAGATTGGCTGGATCTGCACCACTGTGTGGTGAATCAATACATGACAAGGTAGAAGTGGTCAAGGCCCTTTGGGAACAAGCAACAGAGTCAGTAGAGGGAGAAGATTATTATGGCCTGGAGAGAATGAGGCACCTGGGTGTAACCAGAGGGTCTGGCCGGCTCACTACACTCAGAGTAAAGGCAAGACAGACATATAACCAGATTGTGACCGGCACCATCAATATTGGAACGTGCATGAGGATGCCCCAAGTGCTGGGATGTCACAATTCTTGACTCGACTCACTGAGGAATTATGCATGGATGAAAGTCTGTCTCCAGCCATGTTATTGCTTTCATCATTGCTATGACCTCAATAGTGAGACTACTTGTCAAGGCAACAGCAGCAGAATCATGATTCACAACTCTTCCTTCAACCTGAGCTGTAAAAGGCTACGAGCTTCTCACATGGCGAACAACAGGGCCCTCTGTACAAATGACAGAATCCCCCTCTAGAGAATTCTAGAACATCAAGACCCTTATTTCTGACCAAACAATCAGCTGGACTTAGTGCCTAGTTGGATGCATCCAGAAAAAAGTCGAACACAACTGAAACACTAACAAGATGAAATGTTCTCAAGTGAACACATGTGGAATAATTATAGTTGGCCTGACCCATCCAGGAGTTACCTCTTTTTTTTTTTAACATGCTGCCTTTATCTTAACTTCACTATTCAGCAGGTGTTTTATCTAGAAACCACGAGTTGTTAACCCTTTGGCCATGGATCAGCCAGTAAATCTGTGAGAAATGTAGCTTTTCTGCCTACCCCCGGACCACAAGGAGTTCGTCACAGCGCAGACAGTTTAGCCAACTGCGCTAGTGAGCCAGGCGTAGTGTCTAACGTGTCCACCACAGAAATCCAACTTCTACACCGCCGAGATTAATTAGCTACTAACAAAAATTACAACATTTTAAACTCATGTGACGGGTCGGTTCACAATGAGTAAAATACACAACTGGTTATGAATTGTGCTACCAAAGGCCCAAATCCATAGCTTGTATACTAAGTCTCTGCAGGAAAGTAGTTAGTTGTTGAAATAGCCACACATGACATTTTTTTCTCATCCCATTTTTAGTGGATATAATAATATCCTGCAAGTTACACACTGCAACTGCAACAAAAGCCTCAGTGGTCACTGCCTAAAAAAGATACCAATGCAGGAAAAAAGTAATGTCTGGTCAACAGGGTAAGAACATGAGACAGCGGAGATGTCCACAACAAACTGGTACTTCAGAAGTGGATATGAGAGAGAGGAAAATACAGACCGGCAGTGGGGCAAAACGAATAATATATAGTAGTGATTTTGAATTTGATTTACATCTAGAAGACACCACAGGAAAGGTACACGTTCTAAAAATGTTTACAGTATGCTATAATAGTGGATGCATGTTTACATGCTATAGTAGGTACATTATCTGAATTTTTGCATCTCTTGAACTATTTCTCCTCTGTGTTGAGAATGCCTTGTGACACCATACCATACAAAGCATACATGGAAAGAGAAGAAGGACGTAGAGCACGGGGTAGACCAAGAACAAGATGGAAGGATAACATCATAGAAACTCTACAACAGCACGATGTGCCTATAGTCGAGGCAGCCAGAAACAGAACCTTATATCTCCCTCGACACCCACAGCGGTAAAAGAGGAAGTGAAGAAGTTGAGGTAAAAAAATAATTAGCGATTATAATGGCAGTGCCTGGTCTTATTTATATTAACATTAATCACATTGGTCTACGATGACAAAGTAAGTGCAGGAAACACTTAACCGTCAATTCCAGCCGAACTGATCTGTTAGCTGTGGCTGGATCACTAACATTCTCATTTGGACAGAATGCACAATCGAAGTTTAATGACAGACACAAGATGTAAATGTCCATACTTTATTGAACAGACAGCACTGGAAATACAACAGAATGTAGAATCCACTGAACTTATGCCTTGTATCCTCTGCTCTTTCTGCGACCACGGGCTCTCTCAAACTTGCGACCCTTGGAGCGAACAATAGGCCTGTACAGAAAAGAAAATAACTGTTTATCATGTCCACAGATATAAGTCATACATACTTCTTCGTTCATCCAAAGATGTAATTGTGTTGTCCGTTTACATCATGGCTGCGATATTTGCACATTTTGGCCAACACATCCGACTTCTGCAGGCATTTGTTTTCGGTTAGTTTTCTGGGGACATGGCAGTCTCACTGTTGTGCGGTCATCTTTTTTTCCCAGGTCACAGGAGGTGCCCCAATCAGGCTCATCCAGAGAGGCAACATAATGCTGATCAGCCCTCAAGAAAAGCAGGGGCAAAAAATGAGCATTCCCTGCCATCCAAGGAGGCTTCCACAAAAGCAAAGCTAATACATGGTGCTCTGGTACTGGGCTCACCCACCCAAGAAATCGTCATGTCCTGCTCATGACTCATGTATTGAACATCTCATACATCATGGGCTGTCTCTTTTGTAGCCAACAGTATGCAGCCTGCAGACCTGAGATTTCATTTACCTACACCACAAATTGAGTACTTTGCTTCTCTTGTATGTTAGTCTTTTACTGCAGTGGACTTTCTCATCCACTATAGTTTTACATTGTTTTCGAGCTCTGCATCTCTAGGGACAATTAGCTCAGAGAATAACGGACAGTTTTATTCTTCTTATACCTTCAGATGTCAGTGTGGATATATTTGAAGAAAAAGCAGTTAACTTGAGGTTGTTGACATTTCCAGCTTATCCTCAAAAATTTTGGGTGTTAGCCAGAATAATTTTCTTAGTCATACATACATACAATAACAGATGATCACAAACAATACATCTTAAGTCCCTCTAGTCTTTTACCTTGTATACCAACAATGTGACCTTCAAGCTAACACTAGAACCTAATGCAGTGTGGGACTTTGGTTCATCTCCACTCCTGCCCATACTGATCCCCCCAGGCACAGACAAGAATCTCATGATATGATGCCATTATCTCTGCACAACAGTTGACAGTATGAACTTGAAATAAAACGAGGATCTACGAATGCTAAATGAACAAACCACTATTATATATAATGAGGCCAATATTCTTGTACTAAAATAAAAGTCAGGATAAACAAGAATACAATCATACTTAGTGTGGCTGTGGGGCACACCCGGAGCCAATCCAAAGTGCTTGAAGGCTTTGCGAGCCTTACGTGGACCTGTAGGGGCAAATAAGGGTTGAGTGTATACTTCCTTGGAATAACACAAGAGCAATGGTAAATAATTCTTCACTGACGTATACTATCACCACCGTTCTTTATTCACCCACTCCTGAAATTTGACTGTGTTATAAAACTCAAGAGTTGCTTGCATATCTGGTTTATTTTTGTATGCAAATCGTTAGTTCCTTGCCTTTCAGGCAAAACATCAATCTCTGGTGGTGAGACTGTTGCAGGGGGGAGTGACGAGAGGTTCTAGCAGATGCTCGAGGCTCAGAGGAAAGGCATAATGGACGCTAAATCAGAATGCTAATGGCACCATTAGTATGGGAACTCTGCACTGGCTGCTGAAGAAGGGGACAGAGCGCTTATAGGAATGCCCCGAATGATGTGATGTCGCTTCTTGAATTAAATCAAATCAATCAAGCAGATGCACTCAAATTTTCAAGCAACACCCTTAATTAATGACCTCAAATGTAGCCCTGGAGGATCAATGACCCTGATGTTATAGTTGAAACTACTATATGCAGCTCTACAAAAGTGTTGTGGATCATTAAAAAACATGATGAAGACTACCAAATGAGGACATGGCTATTTCTTTTTCTTATTCGTCCGTGTGACATGAACTGTGCCTGTTTACAGCAGTGCCGCAGTATTTGTGCCTGTCATCTGACGCACACATCACCATCGAGCAAATGTTCACCAGGTTAACTTCTCAGGTTGTTTCGTGGGACAGGGACATTTGGTCTGATTTGTTTGGTGTTCTTTTCGGTCCCTTTACCAACAAATGTAGGCCGGTCGGCAAGGGCAGATTATGGACATTCTCTGCCACACAAGGAGGCTTTCATAAATGCACATAACATTTGGGTCCTGGGCACACCCGCTGGAATCGTCACGTCCTGCACACGCCCCCCAGGTCTAGGATTGCAGTGGCTATAGAAATAGGTGTATTTGTCTTTGACATGCAAGACACCTTTAGCGTTGTTTCATCTTGAAACTTAGCAAAACAGTATGGTAATGCGTGCATCTGGCACATGCCTTTTAGGTCACACATTCTGGCAAGTGTGTGTGTGGAAAGGGGGAGGGGGGGCATGGTAACAGGCATGTGAATCTTTCTCCTAATTAGGTGTTTTTTTCCTTCATACAACTATTTAAAAAAACTAAAAGGCAAAATGTTTCCCCAAAAAAAACTAATCATGATCAAATGACTTGCTGATTGGGGTGGGCAGTCACGTTTGCCTCTGAAGGACCGTTCTAAAATAGTATACTTCACTGACTTGAAAATTTGTTCAACTCATCTTTTTCACGAATGTGGTCCAAATTGTATGGCTATCACTTTTCTTGTGTCACTAACAGTGTGAAAAGGGAACTACCTAGCATATATTACAGGGCACCAATAATTATTTGGCTTAAGTTACCTTGGTGTTTTTAACACACACACATCAGTTTCTCATATGACTGGTTTATGGTGCATTCTATCTGTCGTATATGAACAGGAAAAAGAGATCTTGTGCTGTCTACCACTGCCAGAGGGCAATTACTTACCTTGAACCAAGACAGTTTTCTGTCCCTTGGGAGCAAGCAGAGCAAGTTGGTCAAAGGTCAGAATCTCGCCTCCAGCTTTCAGAATGCGGCCACGTGCACGATCAGTGATACGCAGGGCACATATCTGCACATAAAAAAACAACAGACATGAACATAATATTAGTGATTAAAATGTGTGCATGAAATGAATGAATAAATTAGTTCTCAGAATGAAGAAAGGTGTCACCACAGCAGGTTACTACAAGCACAGTTCGCAGTCAAACTGGCAAACTTTTTTTCTTTCTCCAAGGTTCTTTGTTGTTGCTTTGCTTGTGGGCATATATGGGTACTTTATTTATGCACACAAACGTCAATATTCAAACGCATTTAGCGTTTTCACATCTTTTTAGATGGGGGGGGGGGGCATAAAGACAGATGCTGAAGGTGAATAGAAGAGACTGTGAAAAAGAGGGAGACAAAAAGAGTGGGGGGAAAGGAACAGGCAGGTACTGAGATGGCCAGATGAAGGGAAAGACAGAAAAGGCGGAAAAAAGAGAGATAACGGGAGAGAGAAAGTGAGAAGGGACAAGCCAAGAGAAAGACAGATGTGACAGCATAGAGAGGGGACAAGGCAAAGCAAGAAAATAGAGATAGGCAAAGAAAAGGGGAAAGAGGAAAAGACAAAAAGATCAGACAAGCAAATGAAGATGGGGAGAAGAGAAAGAAAGATAGGAGAAAAAGGAAATAATATATCGAAAAAAGATGGAGATGAAACATGCAGAAAAAGAGATGCAAGCAGAGAGATTTAGACAAAAAAATAAGACAGTATAGAGGGAACAGAGGGACAAAAACAGAGAAAAAGAGAGCCAAAGCAAGAGAGGAGAGGACAGGAGACAGAGAGAAAGAGGAGAGGGCAGTGACAAACAGACAAAGAGAAAAGGGGTGGGTAGGGAGAAAGAGTACAAATATGGACGCTAACAAATAAAACACACCAAAAACAAAATTAATTTTAAGAGTGAACATTAAAAGCACACACAAAAAAAGACATTTATGCCTATGTGTGCAGTTAGATGTCCTTTTCCGCTCAACTTGTGCTATCTCAGTCTGTGTCTGTCCAATGTAGCTCTTGATTTATAAGAAACTAGTTCCCTCCCAAAGGAGCACACTAAAATACCATGTCACATCATCTAATCCCCACAATGCTAGACTTTAAATCTAAGAAAAGACAAAAGAAACATATTTATAATTGTAGTTCTGGCAATCAATATTCTGACCAAACCATGTGGTGAACAGGCAAATCCAATAAAAACCTCGCCATGAAAGAGCTTGGGTTAATTGTTTCTTAATCTCCTTGATTTAAGGTGTTCTTATGGACCACAAAGTCCCATCTGTATTAAGTACAAAATAAAATCAAAATGAATGGAATCACCTACCTTAAGTTTTGGCAGTGCATGGATGCGGATGTCATCAGTGATTGTTCCAACTACCACAGCAATCTTGTCTTCACGGCCTGGCTTCTTCATTAAACGGACCTGGAATTGAAACATCATAAGTTCTAAACATCACTGCATTCTGACTTGTGTATGGTGGAGTTGGAAATAAATATATATATATATATATATATATATATATATACTAGACCTTATATATATATATATATATATACACACACGTGTGTGTGTGATAAAGCTGCCAAAGAGAGAGCATAAGGAAAATCATGAGAGACTATCAGGCTGTCATTCTAAAGTAATTGAGAGTCTAAAAGGATGAACAACTAAAGGATAAACATGCAGGCGTATGACCAAACAAATTCAGTACCAGCCAGTTAGCTACATTATGCACAATTACTGCTGCACAACTTAATGAATTCCCTTCTGTTTGGCAGGAATCCAGAGGTGTGGGAACAGAGACATAAAAATACTATACAGTAAGGAACGCTTTCAAAAAGACAGGAAATCACTGCAAGCAGAATAAAATTTAACCCATCCCCAAACTTAAACTGTACCATCACAATGGAATAGCAAAAACAAGGAAAGAAAGCAGTATTAACTAACTACGAACATTTCCTCCGAAGTCGGAGTACATCTGCCGGAGAGGCGGGGAACGAGAACTGCAAACAAATAAGCCAGTAAAACGGATGTACACGCAAAACTCAGGTCAAGGTAAAAGCCAAAAGTCCATTTTGGACGAACAACCGAGACTTACCGCCGGAATTCACAGCCGGTGAACAAGAAGAAGAAGAACTACGAACATTAAATAATTGCTGTCACTGAATAGAAGGAACTGAATAGACAGAATAACAATACCAGAACTTGGAAAGAGAAACAGCCAAAGATAATGAGGGACCTCAAAACACAAAGAGAATTAGAGACATGAACAATGAGAGATGGGCATCAAGTTAGCTGGTGCATGAAATGACAAATAAAGGTTGTTTTTTTCCCCCAAAAGGGAACAATAAGCTGATAAAGAAAATAAAATTAATTCAGATAAAACACTAAAAAAATCTAGCTGCACCTCCAATGAAGTCAGTAAAATAGATACATGCTTAATTTTATTTCACAAAAGACTCACCAGCTTGGACACCGACAGAGGAGGGCGGTTTGTCCTGCTCATAAACAGTCTTTTCAGGACGACCTTGTTGAAGGTGGAATTGGTGCGTCTTGCCAGAAAGCGGTACAACTGTAGAGTAATGTCTACAATATTATCAAGTCTGTAACAGTGTATAGTGACTATAATAAATGTGAAATTGGGCAATATCTGACTAGTGAAATGATGAAATATTTGGTTACTTCCTAATGTTAACATGATACGGACAGCAAAAATGTTATGCAGACTAAGTGGATAATGGCAGACATTAGAAAACTTGTAGGGGTATAAATGGAGAAATGATAGGCAATACAAGACAATGTCTACCAGCCTCTTTTGGTCAAGTCGACCTTACCTTTATGTACTAGACCTTATTCCAAGCAATCCAGTGGAAGGTTTAGGTCTCAACCCCTTGCAGAAAACTGGATGGGACAACAAACAAGGTGAAGGCAAGGGATAAGCCAACTCTCTAACAAGATCCTGAGGTCAGCAATACTGGTATAGAAGGCAGGGAGATACTCTCTGCGGTGGCGGAAGTCCGCAATTGATACGTGACTGAGGTGCTGTTAGTGTCTATTTTTGGCCTCGATAATTTGGGACCGTTATTCGGAAGATAGCCCTTGTATGTTGATGTAAAATCAATGAAGCCATCACAAAAAAAAAGGAAAAGAAGTGAACTTTCAAACACTTGAGGCTAACACAGATGCCCTCTCGACACAAGCTGCAGGGTGTAGGTAATCAAGTTCCAGCAGCACATTTCTAACCTGAACGTTCTTTTCCCTACATTTCTCAAATGTTGATTTGAGACTAAAGGTACCAGACTAAACAAAGACAAGTGCCATAAACATAACTGGTTGATGCTTTAGATCACTTAACAAATTCCATGTGTGTTTACGGCTAATCTTTATATTAATAAATATACAATAAATGAATGCTTTTGCAGAAGTATTTTTGATAAGCTAGAACTAAAATCTCGGCTCTCCTCCCAATACGGGTCTTGATAACTGTTTAAAAATTTACCCTTACAGGGCCTCAAAAAGGTACAAATGAATTATGGTTAACATTGAAGGGTTATGGATGCAACTTAAACAGAAACAAGCATATTGGGGGCCTGTTAGGATATATTTGTAAACCAAATTACTCAGACCCGTCATTGGGAGAAGAGCTAAAATCTCTACAATCTGACTCAATAAACTGAAGCCTATAATACCACAATAAAGCACAAGGAAATGTCATTCAGGTTTTCTTTAAAAAAAAAAAAAAGGTTAGCAGTCTTCTTCTTCTTTCGTTCGCCTGAAATAAGTTGTCTATATCAGCAGTTTTGTCTCTTGTATAACTTTCACTGTTGTTAATTCGTTCAGTGGTCCATAGAGTTTACGTTCCATTGTTGTTCGTTCTGGTCAAAAAGTTTGCCTTAATGTGTCAAATTGGGTGCAGTCCTGGAGTACATGCTCTGCTGTCTGTGGCACCTTTCCACAGCTGCACATGGCTGATACGCCTATCTTGAATTTTGTGTACATGTGGTTACGTAATCGGGTGTGCCTTATTCTGAGGCGGAGGATAATGACTTGTTCTGATCTGTCAATAATAAAATAAGTCGTCTTGTGATGGGGCTGGTGGTTTCCTGATTGATTTAATGATTCTTTTCTTTTGGTGGTATGTGACTGGTACATCCAGCTGCACTTTTGTCGCACCTTCTCCTGCCATTTGATCAGCTTTCTCATTTTCAGGCACTCCACAATGTGATGGTATCCACTGCATTACAACTCTTCGTTGAAGGCTAAGTTGTGTCAGCAGTGTTTGCAATTCTGGTAGTTTCCCAAGACTGGAGTGCTTCAAGTACTGATTTTGCATCTGTTAGCATTACCACATAATGTGAGCCAAGATTGGTATTTAGCAGTTTCTCTGTTGCTTTCTTGATAGCCTGAATTTCTGCATCATAGTTATGGCAGTACTTTCAGGTTGGTACACTGGACTTATCCCTAGTACCGTCTTGGAATTCTATGTACACTCCAGCACCACCATTTCTAACTGCACTTTCTGCGGACCCATCTGTATAGACTCTGACCCATTGTTCTTGTGGGTGTTCATCAATATAACAGGGTGGCCATTCTGCATTGTACACTATCTTGTTCTTTCTTGTCAAATATTTCTTTCACATTTGTCTAGATTTTTACTGTTTGCATTTCTCTCTCCATGGGGTTTGTTCTGGAATACTGTTAAGTGGACAACCAATTTCTGGAAGGTCTGCAGTTTGTCTACATATTCTTTTTGCTTAATGTATAAAGCAAAGGTTAGTCAAGATGATGGAATTCATTGTACCCGCTTTTATCCTATACGTCTGCGTTTCTCAGCAGAATTGCAATCCAGCTGCAGTAAACGTTGAATAAACCGTAGCTCAGGTGATGGTGCTGAAGGGATCCTGGTAACTAAAAATTGTATACAGGCGTGAAATGAACACACGACCTTTAAGAGCTCAACCACTTCACAACAGACACGCCTGTCTGTATTGATGGTTGTTTGCTTTAAACCTATGTTCAAAATTTAGGAATCAAAAACAAATCATGATTTTTTAAATTTTTTTTATAGTTATGCTCTTGTTTTTAATTTTTACTCAGGACTTGGCCTTAACATTTAACTGGCCCCATTTAAAAAAGAATATTTGGAAGTCTGCAAGTTTTAAAAACTGATGTTTTTGTTTACTCTCCTCCTAGAGATGCATAAAGATGAGGACAGCACAATTTCTATGCCTCACAAACCTTTGAAATATGTTGCATCAGGCATTTTTATTCATCTTATAAATATTCAGTCTGCACTTATAAAATGAGGCTTAAGCTGCTGGTCTGAATTCCATCCAATCTACGACACTGAACTAATTTCACAGGACAGAACGGAGGAACAGAGACTTTCTCACATGTGACTTTACGGCACAACAGAACTAGGTTATCCTCAGAATAACGGGCACAAAAGATGATGGCCGCAAAAACTCTAACAGAGCCTCAGTCACACGACTAGCGAGAGTATCCCTCACGCAGCGTGGATTGGGGCCAAACTAGATGGCTGGGACTCACGAGCAGCAGCTTCTGCATCTCCTGCAGCTTTGCTCGTGAGTTCTAGCCATCTAGTTTAGCCCCAATCCACGCCGTGTTAGCGGCGTAAGGAATACTCTCGGCTGTGGCGGTAGTCGCCGGAAAACCACAATTAGGTCGCCGGAAGTGAGCAATTGACATGTGACTGAGGCCCTGTTTTTTCCGACATTGACCGCTATCTTTTGTGCCTGTTCGGAGGATAGCCCAGAACTATCATGATGAGACCGGCAACTCAGGTTTCCTATTTAGCTGGACAAACACTGACATGTAACCATGCCCTCACACAACTTTCAGCTATCCTCTGAATAATGATCCTAAAATATCGAGGCCTAACCGCGTTCTTCCGACGCACGACTTAGTGACCGTAAACATGTGAGACCTGCGGATCTGTATGTCATAATGAGCGATAAGCTTCCGTCGTTTCCGTGATGTGTCACCCTAACCCTACCCCAAACCCTAGGATGACAGGTAACTATATCATTTGTTTTGTTCCCTCTTTACCACTCCGTATTTGCACTGCAACCAAGGGAGTGAACTCCGACAAAGTGACTGTCGCCTTCCAGCTAGCGACCGTTATTTAAAGGAGAGCCGAAAGCTTCACTTTAACCATAACAAAGGCCAATGTTGGTTGCATATCGGATATGATATCCTTTACAGTAAATTACAGGACGTTGCAGAATTAACTCCAGCATTTTTAGGCTGTTTTGGTTTTTCTAGGCAAAATTTACGTTCAGTAGTTTGAAAGGCCAATGGTTTAAAGAAAAAATATATGGACGCTATACAGCGGCAAATTTTTTGCTTCTGCCGGACGGTGGCCGATGCATTTTTGCTCCATTTGTAGACTGGATATAGTTTCGTCGCCCAGCTTCTGAGTTGAATGCATGGCGTGACCCTGTGAGCTGCGGATTGCATTTAGAATGTTTTTTTTCGACTGTGACCAACGTGGTGGTGTGAATTGTAGATTCCGAAAATGGCGTGATGCCTGTCGTTCAATGCTTGCGGGACCCGTATTAAAATTGATCACGCGGACAACTGCTGATCTGTTGACGACAAGTTCTGCTATCATCAATGATGAACTGCATTTCGGCGCTTCTTTGAATCGTTCCCCAAAATGGCGGCTGTAATATGATGGCGTTCAAAAAGGAGCTAAATTGGCCAATTTCTGGCCATAAAATATCCAAATGCGGGGTCAGTTCTATTAAAAATATATGTGCCGGCTCCGAATAACGAAACAAATGCTCTGAGAGGGTCTGGGCGATACGTTGCTTGCCGACCTGCTTCTGCGAGTGTGTGCCTCACCGCCGAGTGTATCCCCCGCGCCGCTACGCGCGGCGCGGATGGGAGCTAAACTAGATGGCTGGGACTCACGAGTGGCAGCTACCGCATCTCCTGCAGCTTCCTCCAATTACTGTACTCGTGAGTCCCAGGCACCTAGATACGCTCGGCGATGAGTTTAATCGCGTTTGGCGCATGCCAACAAGTCTGACATCTACCGCTTTAATCGGAAGAACACAGTATTGCTAATCGGCTTTCATCGTCTGTAATGTCTCTAAATTGGTCAACGGTCGCTAATATCGTCTGCTAGTATCGTCGTCTGCAGAAACGTTCGAAATTTTTGTCAACGGTCGGTATTTATCGTCTGCTACTAGTACCGTGTGCAAATGTTGATATTGGTTGTCAAGTAATCCTAGTTTTGCCGCGATTTGTTCCTTGGCAGAAAGTCCTTATTTTAGATATACGCGAACACCGTCGTTCGGATATTTTTGGATATTTTATGGCCAGAATGTGGCATGCCGCCATTTTGGGGAATAAATCAAAGAAGTGCCTGCATTTCTAATGTTGGACTGTTTGTGTTAGCACTTCGGATGGCTACCATATGCTTTAATGCCAGTGTATGCTAGATATGCTGAGACAGCAGTCTGTCAATCTTTCCACAAGGGACTGTGATAGTGATAGACATTCTGAGTGTTTTTCGCTGGCACAGGAGCGGAGCAAAGATGGGGCAACCCGTTTGCTATGAAGCTGAAACTAAGACTACCAGACCAGATTGAGGCAGGGGTAACGGCGTGATAAGAGCGACGTTCTGCACAGGACTTGCTCCATAATAATAATTAATATTCTGTTGTTAAATCTTACCTTCACCAAAAGTCGTAGATAGATATCCTCACTTCTCGGCTCGGTCCTACGGACCTTCCTGTCATACTTGTGACAGATGTCAATACCCTAAGAAGAATTATAAAAAATAATGTCAAAATAAAATTTTTAACGCTAGATTTAATAATTTACAAACGATACTGTGACGATTGAAATGTATATAAAATTTTCGACATTTCTTGTCCACCCACCATTTTGGTAGTTTCTCATAAAAAGGAAGTAGGAAACGGATTATTTGCCCTTTAGTGTGAGTTGCTCCTGAGCACTTCCGGCGATGGTCCGTACATCATATCATGTTCCGCAGGCGTTCATACGGTTCTTTATTAATATCCTACCCCAGATGACATCACAGGATAGTCCAACATTTTAGAGGGTGGTAAGACTGAGTTTCCCGGCTTTCTGATGCTTTTCACAACCCCAAATCATCTAAAACTAGCCCTAACCCCAACCCAACCACGTCCCACGAATGCATACAGCTTAGGTCCCACGACTCCATGCAGCTTATCTACCACCCTCTAAAATATTAGGCTGCCCCGTGACCTGTGGATTTTCCCTGTTTGGGGTAGGATATTAATAAAGCTCCGCTCATATTCTTACAGCATTATAAACAAAGTCGCATATATTGATTATGATATACATACATACTTACATATACATACATACTTACTTACATATACACACATGCATACATAGATACATACATACATATACACACACATGCATACATAGATACACACATATATACGATTTAAAAACTTGGGCTAAACTTAAGCCTGAGTCAAAAGATTTTCAGCGCAGTGCACGAACTCCGCAGCACCCGTAAGGATCCTGAAAATACTTTAGGTAGATTTGTAACTCCACATTTGTGCCCGGGCAGCGCTGTTTTGCCACGCTTTTCAATTTCCCGCTGCCAACGGATTTTTTTTTTTATGTGCGCAACAATACACAGGGGCGTCCGATCTTACTACACAGAGACCATGAAAACTTACTAGAAGTCCACATG
>CAJHNH020002358.1:285444-467944 GCA_905116865.2 Candidula unifasciata | reverse complement strand
GATGATCTGGTAATCTGATGGAGGAGGATAAGGCAGAAGAAAATGCTAATGGTGGTGAAGCCCCTAGTGGAGATGAACAAGGTGTAGATGACTAAATGGAGAGGGCGGTGCAGACTTTGGGAGTTTTGAAAGAGTTGCTGAAATACCACCATCACACATATGGGCTGGTCATGGAGGCACCAATTGTGAAGATGAAACCAAGAAACTCTCCAAGGTCATCAACATTTTAGTGGCAACACCAGGCCGCTTGCTTGACCATCTGCAGAATACAAAAGACTTCTTCTACAAAAACCTGCAGTGTCTGATCATAAACGAGGCAGACAGGATCCTGGATATGGGCTTTGAGGAGGAGATAAAGCAGATTATTCAGCTGCTTCCCAAAAAAACCACAGACCATGCTGTTTTCTGCCACACCATCACGGAAAACCGAGGATTTGGCCAGGATTTCTTTAAGAAAGGAGCCATTTTATGTGGGAGTTGATGACAAAAAAAGATAAGGCAACAGAGGAAGGTTCAGAGTAGGGTTATGTTGTGTGTGAACCAGACAAGCGGTTTCTTCTGCTCTTCACATTTCTGAAGAAGAAGAAGATCATGTTGTTTCTATCCTCATGTATGGCAGTCCGGTTCTACAGCGAGCTGCTCAACTACATTGACCTCTCTGTTATATGCATACATGTCAAGTAGAAACAGACAAAGAGAACACAGACATTCTTCCAGTTCTGCAATGCTGACTGCGGCATCCTGCTATGTACGGGTGAGGCTGCTCGAGGCATGGACATCCCTCAGATGGATTGGATTATCCAGTATGATCCTCCAGACAATCCCAAGGAATGCATCCACAGAGTTGGCAGAACAGCCAGAGGAGAGGGTGTACATAGCAATGCTTTGCTTTTCTTGAACCCTCAGGAATTGGCTTTCTTGAGGTTCCTGTGACAGGCCAAATTTCAGGTCAACCAGTTCCAGTTTCAATGGAGCAAGGTGGCCAACATACAGCCACAGCAGGAGAAGTTGATCAGCAAGAACTATTACCTTGCACAAGACAGCACAGGAAGGCTTCAAAGCTTATGTTTGTGCGTACGCTTCCCACAAACAGAAGGCTATATTTGATGTGACCAAGTTGGACATGACCAAGGTGGCAAAGTCTTTTGGGTTTGCTGTTGCTCCATATGTGGATTTACAGGTCTACAGCAGCAAAGGCCCGCAGACTCCACCTGGACGATACAATTAGGGAGGAACTGGATACAAGAATAACAAACAGGTGAAAAAGTCAAGAATCTTAAAAAATGTCAAGTCCAGATGATGATGATGTTTCAGAAAATGAGATCAGTTGATGAAGAGGATAAATACACATTTGAATCTGCTTACTGTGAAAAAAAAAAAAAAATCAGTGCATGTTGCAGAAAGTTGCACAATGAAAAAGCATCTAGAAAATCTCAGGAGATGTCAATATTCAGAAGTTACGTTGTATTTCGTGAGCAAGAACAATAAATACAGAGGTTTTGGAAAGACTGCGGAAGAAAAGAGAATTACTAAAAGACATTGAACTATTTTGGCTACAATAAAAGATATAAACAAGCTAGATACGTATCCTTTACAGAACGTTGTAGAACCAACCCCAGCATTTTTTGGCTGTTGGGGTTTTTTGGGCAAATTTTACGTTCAGTAGTTTGCTATTGCTTCTAAACAGTCAGCTTTTTTCACCACTGCTTATTTGTTACAACATCACAGGACAGACAAACTTTGCCTGCTACATCTATTGCCGGCCCACAGAGTTGTTTAACACATGAAGATGTACATCATACACAATATCGTGACATTTCTAATGACTTATGATTCCATACTGAGTGACTTCTAGAAGTCAATAAACCCACCATCTCCATTGTCCCATCTGCAAGCAGGTAATACAATCATATCTGTCAGAAATACAAAAAAAAATGTTTTTGCTCATTGAATCCAATCAGCTGCAGTAGCACTGTAACAAGACAGTGGCTGCTGGGTCCAAAGTCTCTGGATTGAGTCTGCAGTGGGAAACATTGCTATGACTGACCGAAGTGCCGCAGGTTGATCCAGCTTCAAATGTCCTGGAAAACACCGAGCAGCCAGATATTGACCATATCATCCATTAAATGCCAATTGGTTTTTACAAATATAGATCAAGCAATCAATCAATCAATCATATGCCGCCTCCATTCTGAAGGTTGGCTGCACACACTCTGTCTCTTTTCTTGGTTGCAGACTTTCTCAGACTGCTGTTCGCCCATATCTTGATGCTGTCCTCCCACTTGTATCATTGTCTTTCTCCTGCTCTTATGCCTTTTCCACCCCAGTAGGTCTAGAACCATATGTGCCAATGGCTTGACAAGGGTCCTTTACTGACTTATACTTCACAAAGAATCTAGAAAATTAATGAACACACTATAAAGAATGAAAACTTGTTTTCTTTGAATGCCAGTTCTGATTTTATTATAAACACATATTGAAGTGTTCAAGCCGCGGTATAAAACATATGTAAGCCAGACTTCAGCTAAACACCACAACTGTTGCGCTAGACAAACACACAGAATCTCTTGTTGACAAGCTGCTCTCTGTTTCTGAATTATGCTGATTTGTCTTTCTAGAGAAAAGTTAATCATCAGTGACATAATAATATACCAGACCACTGGCTTCTATACAATGGATCACAAACATAGAACATATCAGGTATTTTGTCACAGATCAATGTTTGACGAGTTGGTTGGTACAAAAAGTTCATGAATAGCAATAATGGCAGCCATAACTTAAAAGACAATCTGGCAAGTAGACACAATCAGGTGATTTCGTAATTGCAGTTCCAGCTTCACAGCAAAGGGGGTCAACCCATAGCTGCTGCATTCCTGTGACAAAGAAAGCCACACAGAATCTCCATCACTGTCCCTTGTGACTCTGTTCACAAACAAGTCATGGCCACTGATTTACAAAAAGGTGTTTCAACACGAGAAGATTAACTTTAGTGCTCTGTGTCTGATCCCTCAGGCCTATGGCTCAGTCTCTCTCTCTCTCTCTCTGCATTCACCTACTTAGCTTCAGTGACAACCCCATAGGGATCTTCAAAATACCTACACCCAAGAACTGAAGTTAGGTATCCACAGTCAAACCCACAACCTTCAAACTGTGGAGCAGATGGCTGAATCATTTCCCCATGGCTACCCCTTAGATGTATATATCAACAATCTCATAAACTGACACCAACAAATATGAACAGTTTAGGAACACATGACTTCAAAGTGTTCCTAAAGAAAAAAACTAGGCTTATTAATGTGTCTAAAACTGTGTCTATTGTCTAGTGACAGATGTGCAGACTGTGTAACTACAGCTGCCTCAAATCTAGTAACACACGTGTACATGGTGCGTCTACAACTGCCTAATGTCTAGTAATGCATGTGTACATGGTGTGTCTACAACTGCCTACTGTCTAGTAACTCATGTGTACATGGCATGTCTACAACTGCCTACTGTCTAGTAACACGTGTACATGGCTTGTCTACAACTGCCTACTGTCTAGTAACACACATGTACATGGTGTGTCTACAACTGCCTAATGTCTAGTAACACACGTGTACATGGTGTGTCTACAACTGCCTACTGTCTAGTAACACATGTGTACATGGTGTGTCTACAACTGCCTACTGTCTAGTAACACATGTGTACATGGTGTGTCTACAACTGACTAATGTCTAGTAACACACTTGTACATTGTGTCTCTATGGCTGTGTAATTTCTAGTAACACACTACTACACCTACATATCATACATATGAACTTCCCATACAAACAGACCATACATACAATACTTGTACTGAGATCTTAACAGAAAAAGATTTTCAATTACACTTTCAATTCTAGTCATAATACATCCTAATGTCTTGTTTTTTTTTCCATGCATAAAAATGTCACAACATGAGAAACAATGATTTCCTCAGGCAGAATCACTTCTGAAATACAGAAGGCCTTAAAATATAATCACTGAAAAAAGAATCTGCTGAATATTAAAAACAGAGTAATATCACACATAATATTTGAGAAATCTCTTACTTACCCGAATTCATACAAGTCTTGTTAGAATAAATCAAGTTAATGGTACTCAAAAGGAGTGACTTCGCTGCACTAGGGTTTTTCCATATGGCTTTGTCTCTCTCCACAGCTTGGCTAGCTGATTATCAAGAGTATCGATCAAAGAACAAACTCTGTAGCTCCAATGATGATCCCCAGGGATCTCCATAAAAAGTGAACCCAATGACGTTGCTGGGAATGAGCACCCAACTTCACAGTGTGAGGCAAATGGCTTGACCACTTTGCCACGTGACCCTCTGTCAGAATAAATAAACTCATTCAGATCTGTACACATCCTACCTGCAGTGGTGCACCAGGGCCAAGATCATACTGGCCAACACCTGCCTTCATCTTTATGTGATCCTTCCATTATTGGGTCCGATTCTCTGGCTTCACCTCTATGTAATCCTCCCATAAATGGGTTCACCACCAGGGACCTGGCTACACCTCTATGTGATCCTTCCATAAATGGGTCCACTACCAGGGACCTGGCTACACCCCTATGTGATCCTCCCATAAATGGGTTCACTACCAGAGACCTGGCTACACCTCTATGTGATCCTCCCATAAATGGGTTCACTACCAGGGACCTGGCTACACCTCTATGTGATCCTCCCATAAATGGGTTCACTACCAGGGACCTGGCTACACCCCTATGTGATCCTCCCATAAATGGGTTCACTACCAGGGACCTGGCTACACCCCTATGTGATCCTCCCATAAATGGGTTAACTAACAAGGACCTGACTACACCTCTATGTGATCCTCCCATAAATGGGTTCACTACCAGGGACCTGGCTACACCTCTACGTAATCCTTCCATAAATGGGTTCACTACCAGGGACCTGACTTCACCTCTATGTGATCCTCCCATAAATGGGTTAACTAATAGGGACCTGGCTACACCTCTATGTGATCCTCCCATAAATGGGTTCACTACCAGGGACCTGGCTACACCTCTACGTAATCCTTCCATAAATGGGTTCACTACCAGGGACCTGACTTCACCTCTATGTGATCCTCCCATAAATGGGTTAACTAATAGGGACCTGGCTACACCTCTATGTGATTCTCCCATAAATTGGTTCACTACCAGGGACCTGGCTACACCTCTACGTAATCCTCCCATAAATGGGTTCACTACCAGGGACCTGGCTAAGTCTAGCTACTGGACATGCCAGCTGCACCTGGAACAAGATCAAGGTCAGCTGCAGATGACCAGCCTGCACTGTCCAGCAAAGTCTACAGCTGGTGAATGCAGAAGAAAGTGAAATCCGCTTTATATTTTGCTATGTCACATGTTGTGAAAGTCCAGCAGACTGTTATGTATTGTTTGTAACTATCTCTTTCTCAGGGAGTCATGATGTGTTGTTGGTCTGGTTCCATGTATGAGAGACTACACGATACAGAAAGAATGAAGAGAATTAAACCAAATGAATAGATGTAGATTTTGTACAATGTAGGATAGTTCACATGGCACAAAATTAATTCATGTAAATTACACGTATCTTGATATAAAATGACTCAATACCTCTAGTGTCTGTCTTCATTTCTTGCCATTTCTCAGTGTCATCAACAAATGTAATTAAAAATAACCTGCATAGCTAGCAACTATTGATGTCTATAGACGATATACAACAACGACCATTTGTCCAACACATACTTTGTACAACCAGATATGTAAACAACAATGCTATGATTTCCTTGCCTCCTGCCTAATGGCATGGGAGACTACCTCTCAGCAGCCTCTAGTACTTCTTTCCACATAATGATGTTAGGCTGTCTCTCTTTTCTCTGTTGTCCCCCATTATTTCATCTGTAAAAGGCTCTTCATGCTAAAGTGATTCTGACCGTTTCATGCTTTGAAGTAATGTTAAAAAAAAAAGTTAAGGACCCTTTTCCACACCCTTAGGCGTATCAGTACATAGGTCTATACCTATGTTTTATAGACCAACTGGTACTCATTGGGTTGTGTGTTCAACATGGCCACCTTTACTTCCCAGGACCTTGTGCTCAGTTTACCAGGAAGCTAAGATAATTAAAAAAGAAAAAAGAAAAACCAAAACATGTGAGCAAATGATTTTGGACTCCATCCACTGAGTGCAGGTGTTTCAGATATATGTAGGGGTCATCACTGGAGCTATGGACTGGTTGCTTGCAGCAATGCTCTGGGTGGGATAAAACAGTCAGTTCATGGAGACAAATTCACCCACACAGGATAACACACTGTGCAACAAAGCCAATCTTTTAGTCCCAAGGAACGTATCACACGTTCATATGAACGTAAGTAAGACTTGTCAATTTTTGCCTCTCTTTAATATCCCTTGGGCATCTGAATGCTAAACCACCTGGGACTGAAAGAGTTAAACACTTTTTCAAATCAGTTAGTTTATTTCTTTTTGCTTTCAACCCCCATAATGGGGCCCTGAAACCTACACAAGGGATATTACAAGACATCTTTTTAAGCTTTGCCAGAAATCTCTCATCCTATAGATACTAAGGGCCTTTTGTTTGTGATGTGTAACTACTGGTAGCAGTAATAAAAAATGCGACAGAGGACTGTGCAGAGAGAAATAATGCTGGACAGACCATGTCTCGCTACAGCCGATGTGAATGCATCCCAGTCACAAGCAAGTGATCCTGTATTCACCAGGACTACAATCAGACCAACTGTGATGTCTTGAGTCATCTCCTGACTCCGGTGCTGACCAAGTTGTTCTCTCACATGTTTGTGTGTTGCTGGGTCACCAGTTTCTGTTGATTGTCTGATCAGCTCCCTCTATCTCTGACAGTCTACTGTGATCTAAAGCCAACTGTGTTTGATGTTTAAGTCTTGTAAACAGCCACAGAAATGCCTCAGTACACAATACACAGTGGTATGAGAGGACAAGTTTTTTTAACCCTAACCCTTTCATCTCACACAAAGCTTATAAAATGACCCTGTTCACAATCTCATTAAACAGAAACACATCCTGATAATTCTCTGACCCTCTACCCTAACAGACCAGAGGAAGAGAAGAAAAAGCAGAAGCGATTTGGGCTCTTGGTCAGTTTTTAATCAAAATCCAGGGGGTTGAAACTTATGACTATCGAGCAGACAGGCAAGCCAACTAGCTACTGTGTCATTGCAACCCTTAAGATGGATTTTTCCTTTCATATTTATGGTCATTATTTTTTGCGCAAAAGGATTTTTATTAATAAAGGGAAGCAATCACTAAATACAAATGGAGCAAAGAAATGAGTTAATTATGACATCACAATAAAAAAAAAATTCGATTTAAAAAACCCCCAAATAATATCTCACAAATTCTTTATTTTGGTAAATATAATCATATAGACCACATCTACACACTATGCAAATGCAACCAATACCAAAGCTGTGTATATAGGAGTAATCGTCACTGCCCAACGATGTCTTGTCACAAAAATCCCATAAAAGTCAGAAAACTGACTTTCTCATGTGACAGGGTTAACAATTACTATTCAAAGACAAGAACATAAAAGGTAAATCATAGCTACGCTATAGAGATTACAAATCTATAAACTGACTCCATTCTGAAAGACTGACCGATAAATTTCAAGATATTGCTGTATCTGGCCCTTTAAGCTCAAATGTACACAATATTAACTATGACTTGGACACAGTCTGCATGTTTCAAACCTGAACTCTTCTGGTATCAAGCTGCTCACAATACATTTATGAATGGCTGTATACAGGGTATACTCTTCCTAGCTTCTTATATTCTGATCTTCTTTTATATAATCTGTCTGTGTCTATTGTTATTTTATCTTGTCCTTTCTTATCTGTGTATGTTAACTCATTGACAGCTAACAAGATTCACAGATTGCTGTTCTAGAGTACTACAAATTTACTGGGATAGAAGGTGTTGAAAGTTTGAAACCCTGGGTCAGAAAGAGTTAACAACTGATCGTCCTGGCAAAATGTGACTTATATCCCAATGAATATGCCAGTTTGCAATCCCTAGACACAAAAATCTTTATTTTGAAACATAAAAATGAATTTTCAATGAAATGAAACTATATAATAAAAGATGATATAATAGTGTCTACTGAAATGTCAAAGTTAACATTCTAAAAGCATCAATACACAATCTGTTAGGTGATCTAAATAAATGACTGTGTATACAAGATCACAGAACAGAGAATACAAAATCAGTTGTGTGTCCTTTACAGGGCATTGCACAACCAATCCCCACATTATTTGTTTGTGATTTCATTAGGCAATTTTACGTTCAGTAGTCTCCCATTACTTCTGATGGTCGGCTCTCAATATCACTGTCAAAACCAACACAAAGTGGTCTGTTGCCAAATCACCCACAGCTAGGATTAAACCCTGCAGGCTGGAATTATGAACAGAGAATAATATTGCAATTTTGAAAAAAAAAAAAAAAAAGCTGAAATAAACGACATTTAAACTTATACTGAATATGATCACAGGCATTACTTTATTTGATTTTAAAATTGGTAAAATCACATTTCTTATTAAGTGCTAAGTAACAGACAATAATAATAAACACCCTAAAAATGCTTATGTTAAATGATGGTGTCAATCGGATAATTACAGAAAACATAAAAATATTCACCAACTGTACATAAACTCACAGACAGAACATTTAAATACTGAAACATCCAAATCCAAGATAAACACTGTTATATATTATCAAGAATCAAATGGTGGCAGCCTGAGTTTTTTTTCATATACAGAACACATATGAGGATGCTCACTAGTTTGTACATCACTGTACATTTGCTTGGTCAAGTGTAGGTAAACTGATAACTTGTGAACATATATGAATGAAAACCTCACAACCGTGGACACTTTCGAAACACACCTGTGACACTGCCATATGTCCATCTCATGATATGATACCCCATAATCTGTCTGAGATACCTCACAGCCTGAGATACCTCGCAGTCGGAGATGGTGGTGTGGGCAAACCTTGCCTGAGATACCTCTCAGTCAGAGACGGTGGTGTTGGCAAAAATTGTCAGTTACACTACACAAGCAAACAGCAGCATGTCATATTATAAAGGCTAACATTGTCGTTTGTGATACCAATCTAGACAAACTTTTCTGTCTATGATCCTCTTGTAGGCAAACCTCTCCATTTATGATACTGATCTAGACAAACCTCTCTGCCTGTGATACTCTTGTAGGCAAACCTTGGTCTATGATACATGTTTAGGTACATTTATCTACTTATGATACAATTCAAGGTAAACCTCATAGCCTATAGTAGCACTTCTGCAGGCAAACCTGTCTGCTTATGACACTTTTTCAGGCCAACCTCACAGCCTGCAACGTCTTTATAAAATACACACCTGTTATTCACTGTTCCATGCAACTTTCACAACCTTTGAGACAGGTCTACACAAACCTCACAACCTTTGATACTTACTGTTCAGTGTAAAACTCACAATTTGTGGTATTCTTGTATGCAAACTTCACAATCTGTGCACCACAAAACAGTGCACAGCATACATGTCAATAATTCAGTAAAATGTATCACAATAATCCATCAATTCATTAAAAAATATCACCTTGTAAGTAGCTTCCAGTCCCAGTATATCACTCAATAAAAAGACAATGTGTTAATATAAATACTACTGAATATTCAACAAAAACTGACCATTAACATTCTGAATTAAAAAAAAAGTCTGATATGTGCAAATTATCATGACAAACAATATAGGACTATAACTGCAGTAGCACTGACTGTGCTTTGTCAGTCTCCGTAAGAAAATGAATTAAAATGCACCTTGGTTTCATGCACTACAAGAAGTCTATACATTCATAGAAATGATAAAATGCTCCCTACAGTGAACATCACATGTTTTCTAGGTGACGACACACAGATGAAGTTTTCTAGGTGACAACACACAGATGAAGTTTTCTAGGTGACAACACACAGATGAAGTTTTCTAGGTGACAACACACAGATGAAGTTTTCTAGGTGACAACACACAGATGAAGTTTTCTAGGTGACAACACACAGATGAAGTTTTCTAGGTGACAACACACAGATGAAGTTTTCTAGGTGACATCACACAGATGAAGTTTTCTAGGTGACAACACACAGATGAAGTTTTCTAGGTGACATCACACAGATGAAGTTTTCTAGGTGACAACACACAGATGAAGTTTTCTAGGTGACAACACAGAGATGAAGTTTTCTAGGTGACAACACACAGATTAAGTTTTCTAGTTGACAACACACAGATCAAGTTTACAATGAAAAATGTTTCAGACAAGAAAACTGACAGTACTTATATAATGTAAAGCAACATCTGGTCTACTTTAATAATATGTTAATACATAAGATATTTCAGTGAAACGCCTACACACGTTACCAGGGACATTACCCACAAAAATATACCAGCCTCTGTGGTTGATTTAGTCCAGAAATGTTTAGTTCTACTGAAACTCTTTCAAGTTTACAGTCAGATCTGCTTCCGGTATGGCCGTGCTAGCAACCATGATTATTTCAAAGCGAGAATTTTGCTTATTGGATCAGTTTTCATAACGTAAATCAAACCTCTTACCAGTTGAAACACATGCCACCACAGGGAAAATAATTTTTGTGTTAAACACTGTGTAATTATTATTTGTTTAATTTTTCTTACAACCAACATTACGTCACAGTCCTTAGTGCCCTTAGGAAAATGGATAAACTTAAGCGATATTATTGTGCACCGGAATACACAAGGATCAGAGAGATCTAGGGCTGTAGATATCCTATATCTTGCGCAGTGGAGCACACCAGCTGTTCTGCCTTGAGAGCTTGGTTAAATCCTTGATCAGGAAAACCCTTCTACAGTCAAGACCGTTGTGCGTGACCGACGATGCACAATACACAACGGATCTATAGATAACCTCAATAAAAAAAACCTAAGCCTACGGTGTACCTATGTGCCTATTTGCTAAATGACTGCGGGATATACAGTTGTGAATATGGAACGTCTGTTTAGCGGGTGGGGGGGCACCAGGCGTATGGACTCCTTTATGACAACCCCTGCCTCTTCCCTAGCAAGCAGGCAATACTAGGGTGACTGTTTACTTCCTGCATTGAAAGAATACCTTCAATGGATTCTGAACTCAATAATAAAAAGAATCATCGCCGGAGTTACAGAGTGCATACTTGATACCATCTTCAAGTGACAATGGAGAGAGTGGGCGGAGGTATAGAAATAGGAGAGCCGGAGCCCGGAGAGTCAGGCGAAAAATGGAGCATCTGGAATGAAAGCAATTTTATCAGACAGTTACTGGTGCCATTGGAGTTGGAACTTTATGCTTGCTGCTGAAGATGGGGACGGAGCACTTATGGGAGTGTCCCGAGCGATGTGATGTCAATTCGTGAATCGGCCACCATAGGAGGCCAAGGACCAGGGAACCAGACCAACAGGGTGATCCAGGGTTCAATGGGAAGTCAATATACAGCAGTCCCTGACTGAGAGAGAGGACTGGAATGGAACGAAGCCAAAAAAAAAGAATACTGCAGATGGAGAAGTCTGGCGATCTTTCTGACAAAACCTGATGTGAGGTAGGAGATGGTCGACTTAAAGTCAGTCAGTAAAAAACACTTTCAGTGAGTGGACACTCAAGTCAACCCGTTCATGCAGAAACCAACACGGCTGGACTCCACTTTGCCACTGTGTGAGTTTGTATTTGATGGAGGTGAAATGTAACTATTTCATTTGACCCCAAAGCTCAGACTATCTCTCTTTCTTTTTTTCTAGCACACAATGAAACAATCATATAATTTTTGTAAGCTAAGCAAGTTAAAAAAAAAACACACACGCCTTAAGCACCTAGTGCAGTGCAACAACATGCTGTCAAGTCAATGATGGTGACTATAAAAGTCAGTATAACCCCCAGCAGGTCAGCTCACTGGTAAACAAATGTCTCTTCTGATGTGCCATGTTACTGCAGTGGCTAAACACTTTCATTCATCAGGGGTTTGACTCAAGACATCTTATAACTGACCTTGTGTTCCAGGTCGACCAAGCCTATAACAGGCTCTAGGAAATATATTGGGAAGTAAAGGCAGCCAGTGTGATGCTAACTCTACCACTGAACGGGTGCAATCGGTCCTTACAGCCACGGTCTTCTAAGATTTTAAGTCATTAATCATTGGATAAAAACATATTTTGTTGTCTACAACTTTAATCCATTAATCAGTGGATTAAAAGAGAAGTTACAGGGGTCCTGTAGTGATCTCAAGAAGACAACAGTTCCCATCCTGGCAAAAAGGATATTACAAACATCCACTGACTATAGCCTAGCATGCCAAGACATCCCAGCCCCACTAGTCAATGTGAAAGGAAGAGGTTACAGATCAACAAGGGAATTGAGGTTACAGATCGATGAGGGAATTAAAACATCTTCATCTGGCTGAAACAATTTCAAGTGCTGCAACAGCAATAAGAGCAAGATCTAGACAGATGACATGGAGAAACAGCAATGCACAGGGATCTGATAAAGTTAAAAACCAAGATATAGAAGATCTTTTATTGAGTGAGCCTGATGATCTTCCATGGAAGAGCTGCAACAACCTTCCTTCCTGACTTTCTACCCCACCAGGACATCACACAAGCGATAAACACCCGATGACACAATGTGCCACCATGTGGTTGAGGATCACCGGGTAGAGGTCCCAGAAACCACGTTCAGCCTTTAGGCCATATTTATGGCCAGGCTACATTGCGGCCCCCGGCAAAGCCGGAGTAGGGCTTCAATTAATGAAAAATTTCATCCTAAAAAGGATGAGAAGTACAAAAACAAGCTTCCTAATGAGGCGAACCTTTAATAGAGTTCCTTGTGCTGTGGGAACCTTCTTCTTCTTCTTCTTCTTCTTCACTTCCTCTTTTACCGCTGTGGGTGTCGAGGGAGATATAAGGTTCTGTTTCTAGCTCTTCTGGCTGCCTCGACCATAGGCACATCGTGCTGTTGTAGAGTTTCTCTGATGTTATCCTTCCATCTTGTTCTTGGTCTACCCTGTGCTCTACGTCCTTCTTCTCTTTCCATGTATGCTTTGTATGGTATGGTGTCACAAGGCATTCTCTCTAAGTGGGCAAACCATTTCACTTGCTGTCTTTGTATGTAATCCAGAATTGGTTCTGTGCCGACTTTTTCTCTTATGATCTCATTCCTGATCTTATCTCTTATGGTCACTCCTACAGCCCTTCTCAGACATCTCATTTCCGTGGTTACTAATTTTGTGGGAACCTTCACCCTTACAATTATTTTTGTTACTGCTTCATAACTTCCGTGAATATGTGTTTTCCTGTGGTCTTTGGTGACCTTTATGAAAGGGTTATTTGACCCACAAAAGGCTCGCGACCCACAGGTTGAGAACCGCTGCTGTAAAGGATAAGCAACTAACTTGTTTATTGGTCAACAGCAGTGGCACATTTTTTTTTGGGTCTATCTATTTATTCAATGTTTATTATTTATAAACACAGTAATATGATTACTGTTATGATCTCATCTTCCTGGTGTATATTACTAATATGAAGATTATGAGTGTTGTGTCCTGGACTGTATAACCGCTCCGATTGTAGTACAGTTAGCTTCATATGAGAGTTCTCACTACCGTGATGAAGGAGAAATGAGTTTAATTCTGATGTTTTGCTACACACACCCCCCCCCCCCCCCCCCCCCTGGCTGATTGGTCTATGAACATATGGGCATAGCACCATATACCTGATACACCAACAGGAGGACAATGGTCCCTTACAGCTGACTTGTATGTTTCTGCAACCACCATCTAGTCACTTCTAAGTCTGTACATCTGTGACATACTCTTTTCTTCTGAGAGATGAATCACAAGAAGTGAACAACAACAAAACTCACAGTGAGGATCATGACAAGGGTAGCAACCACCACCTAGACATCTGCACTAAGTACACCTATGACTACATGACAATATCATACACATGACAAACATGCATCTGCTGGACAACAAATGATCTGAGTCGGCACAATTCCAGGCTGGTCCATCAACTGCCCATCTCCTCCTCCAGCATGGCATCCAGCTGGTCTGTTAGGCCCTGCAGCATGTTGTCAATGTCACTCAGCACATTACCCGTCTGTGACTGCCTGTTGGGCAGAGACAAACACCATGTCAATAGCTTACAGCAACTACAGACCATACTAATCATTAAAAATTGACCTTCTTTAAATGATTAAATAATGGAATAATCCGCATATGGATCCCAGCTCTCCGTTTTTGAGAATGACGAAAAATTAGGGGTTTTTCCTTCGAAGTCAGAGTGCATCTGCCTGAGAGGCAAGGAACCAACAGTCTGCATACAAAAAAAGCCAGATCTGTACAACAGATGTGCATGTGTAGGATAAGAAGTCAATAGGAGGGGTAAACCAATGTAAAGAGGAATTATACACTGAGACCAGCATCAATGCCAATCTATCACTTCTTCTTCTTTTTCTGCGTTCGACATCAGGCATGCTAAACATTGAGTCCCGTCTGGGTCACAAATAGGATTGCAATGTGGCTCCCTTGGGTCAGATCCACAGTCTTTGCTGGGAGAGGTTAGGGCAGTACTGTAGTATGTGCTCAGGGGTCTGTCTTTCTGCTCCACAATCACAGGCAGCAGATTCTTTTATGCTTATCCTGTACAAGTGGGCTCGAAGACCATAGAGTCCAGTCCGAAGTCTAAAAATTGATGTTTGTTCTTTCCTGTTGAGTTTTTTTATGCTGTCACTCTCTGGTCTGTAATATCCATTCTGCCTTCTCCACTCCCGCTTCAAAGACTGCTTTAGCGCTGTTTTGGTTTCCTTGTAGCTGTGTGGTGGATGAGGTTGTGGAAGATTACTCCCAGCTTTTGCCAACTAATCTGCTCTCTCATTTCCTTGAATACCACAGTGGGCTGGTATCCACTGCAAGACCATTTCTGCTTCCTTGGAGAGTAAGCCAATGTTGGTCCTTAGATCTGCAATTAGTTTGTCTTGTTTTTTGCTGGATAGTGCTTGGAGAACAGACAATGAGTCACTAAGTATAACAATGTGGTGCCCTCTGTGTTCTTGAGTGATGAGATGTTGGACTGCAGAAAGGAGGGCAGTTGCCTCAGCTCTGAAGTTAGTGCAGATGTCACCTGCTGGTAGAGAGAGAGTTTTTGCTCTACTGCTAGGGGGTTTAATGTATATTCCACAACCCCCCTTTCTGACTGCATCTGTGGCAGAGCAGTCGGTGAAAATCTGAGTCCAAGTGGTGTTAGGATACTTCTCATCAAGCATAGCAAGAGCCAGGGTTCTCTGTTGTGTCTCCGTCTGGGCATCTTTTGAAGTGATTCCTAGTACCTTTAGGACTACATCTGCTTTCTCTGGCTTGCTTGTCCATGGTTCTGGCCTAAGTTGTTCGCACAGTGCAACATCTCTTTCAAGCAGATCTGCAGCCCATGCAGTGGAGGCATATTCCATGACTGGCCTGACTGCTCCAGTATATACTTGTTTTAGGATTCTGGAGTTAGCGCCCCATGTGGTACCCGCTAATTTTTTCATCACTGCAAGCTTCTTGAATGTGCTTTACCCTGTACTGCTTCTACATGTGACCTCCAAGTTAGTTGCGAATCAAGTGTAACGCCCAGAAAGGTAGGAGTGTCAGTCTGTGGAATGAGCTGGTTTTTTATCCAAATTTTGATTTTTTCTTTTTTTGGGGGAGAGAGAAATCTATCACTAAATGACATTATAGCAGGCACGCCAGGAACTAGAACGCTGGTCGAACAACGCCACACCAGATACAGGACATTAATCTTGCCGTCAGATAAGAAGACATCCCACGAGTATCTAGGGTGCAGGGGCACCAGGTTTTAGATAAGACGGGACCAACAGATAGATGACAGCGGTGTGAGAAATCGCCCAGGCTTGGAGGGAAAAAGATATAACAAAATAATAAGGAATGGGCGACGCGGAGAGAAGGGGGAAAAAGGAGGAGAATGTAAGGATGGGGAAGGACAGGGTCGAGAGAGGAGTTGGACCAGAGGCGTGAGAACGGCATGTCGCAAAAGAAGTCGAGGTAGAAAGGTAGTTTGTGAACATGGCAGTATAGTTAATTGATACTGTATAACAGAAATTAGTGTCGTATCTGAATTGGCATTACGTTGTTATAATAAATTATCTTAAACTGATTTGAATTATTTGATCAATCACTGGCCATATTGTTAAACACAACAGACGCATGAACATTTTCTTTTATACTATGTTCCGTTAAGGCATGCTTACGCTTGAAAGGGGGGGGGGGGAAAGAACAGATTATGTCACACACGCAAAACTCAAGATCTGGATTAGGACCAAAGTCCAGGACTTGAAGAACAACCAGAGCTTTTCTAAGAAGAGTAAGGATGAAATAAAACTAAAGATACTTTCAACAACAATAAAAAATTCACAGAGTATTCTTACCACTCCATAAATTTGAGTATTAGATGTGTTTGTTAAATATAATACTTCTAACATGGCCTCTTCTAGACTAGAGCCAGTTTTTATAAAGGCCGGTGATGTGGATTCATTTTAGGCTGCAATGTAGGTAAAGACAGAGGTACCAAACTTATAATCATAATGACCAACACAGTTACCAAATAACTACAAACATTCTTTACCTGATACCTGTGTAGAACTGAGAGAATTCACTGAAGTGAAAGAATCAGTGATGTGAATGGCAGAGAAAGAAATAACAAGCTCCACTGAATCAAGCACTGAGGGAAATATGTTGGCACATAGCCAGAAAAATATCACAATAGTATAATGAGAATGTCCTTACAATGGAACTCACAGAGTTAAAGAAATAAAGGGAGACCATACACTTGGAGAAGAGAATTAGCCACAGGTGGTGAACAAACTGGAGAGGTTAATGGGTGAGCTGCATGTGAGCAAATGATAGGGGAAACTTGGTGAGAGTTGGCTGATGACCTGTGCTGTACTAGGGACAAAGAGCAGAAGAAGAATCAGATCTTATGAGAGAAAATCAAACTATACACAGAAACTGTCATCTGATCTAACTGTCCACACACATTTATATCAGTGTTTTTCAACCTTTTTCATGTGGTGCTCCCCTTTGAATATATGGCAAAACCTCCACACCCCCCAACTTTATATAAAAAAAAAAGTGATTTAAAATGTGAACAAACTGCTGTTCCTGAAAACACAAACGCCCCTGGTTTGGTTGTTGTTTTATCAAGCGAACAATATTTTATTTATAATCAAACTGGAACAGAAATGTTACAGAATAACAGATTATTATGAGTTCATATGCACTCAATTTCAAAACTGGTTGTCCACCCCCTCCCCTTTCTTTTGGCAACCACTGCTCTATTTGGTCACATGATTTGGACAAAACTCCTACCCTTCCTCTGTGGCTGGTTCCTGTTTCTGACTGATTTCTGGTGCTGCAACTGGTGCTGATGATGATGATGATGAAAGTGAAGACTGTTCAACTGTGGGTCGTGCTGGTTTTGGACTCAAAGCAGGCTTCTTGCTGGGCACTGGAGGTTGTAATGCACCTGTATTTGTCAAAGACAATCAATCTTTTCAGATAAAAACCCAGAACCTGTGCTCATATGTTACTGACATTGAATATTGTTTTTGACAGAAATAAAAGTCTGTGCCACTGTTACAAGGGGATGCTCAAATGTGTGTATGTGTGGTTGGGTGGGTGTCTGTCTATGTGTGTCTGTGCACCTGCGTGTGTGCAAACAATTGTTTTAATGGGAATGAGCATGCGCTCTGACTAAACTTTCAATGATACAAATACAATGAGCATGGACTTTAAAAGTCCACAGAGCTGTGAGGTTTCAATATGATCATATCTGGCACCATCTTTATAATGCTCTTCATTGCCTCGTAGCCAGTATCCACCAGATCAAAGTGGTTTCATCATTACCTCAGATGAGGAGCGTAGGACAAAGCCTCTTCACCTTTTAGTGACTCAACTTCTAATCTTATCTCTGCCTCTTCACCTTTTAGTGACTCAACTACTAATCTGATCTCTGCCTCTTCACCTTTTAGTGACTCAACTACTAATCTGATCTCTGCCTCTTCACCTTTTAGTGACTCAACTACTAATCTTATCTCTGCCTCTTCACCTTTTAGTGACTCAACTACTAATCTGATCTCTGCCTCTTCACCTTTTAGTGACTCAACTACTAATCTGATCTCTGCCTCTTCACCTTTTAGTGACTCAACTACTAATCTGATCTCTGCCTCTTCACCTTTTAGTGACTCAACTACTAATCTGATCTCTGCCTCTTTAACTATCTGACACTTGACTATCAATCTTACTTGCCTCTTCACCTTTTTGTGACTCAACTTCTAATCTGATCTCTGCCTCTTCACCTTTTTTGTGACTCAACTTCTAATCTGATCTCTGCCTCTTTAACTATCCGACTTTTGACTATCAATCTTACTTGCCTCTTCACCTTTTTGCTATTCAACTACCAATCTTATCTTCGTATCTTTAATGTTAAAGCGAAAGGATCCAGACAATGCCAACGAGGAGGAGATTATAGTGTTTGATTTTGGCACACACACAGGTTATCAAATCCAGTCAAAGGCCAGGAAGTTTTTTAAGAGCCAGTTGTTTCTACTATCATATTTTTCTTTTCTGTATATAGAAATCAAGTACCTAACTGTATGGGATGGGATTGGGGGGTGTATCTAACTGAATGGGATTGGGGGAAGGAAGGGAGATAGAATGAAATTAAGCTTCCTTACCGTTTGCTTTGTCTGTGTGTTCAATCATCCACAGAGAATAAGAACAGTTATATACTGTAACATCTCAGAAACAACAATGAAAGACAATTTTAGAGAAAGGAAGAATGAACAACTGGTTATCTCTCAACAACATGCCTCAGATAAAACCAGCAACACCAACAAGTTTCTCGTTTTGACAGGACAAAGCTACTTATTCAACAATCACTTCACCAATACCAATGCCCAACACACCTCCCCTTGAAATGTTCTCTCTACAAGCTCTGCAGAAACAAGAAACCTCCTACCTGAAAACGAAGGATTGGACAGCTGGCGTTGATGTGAGCGCTGACGGTAATGTACATCCGAGGAATATACTGAACTGTTGGTTGACTCACTCATAGAAGAGCTCCTGTGTCGAGAACGTAGTGAAGGTGATGCTGATGAGCAATATGAGTCTGAATAGCCAGAAATGTTTCTGTGTATGCTCCTATCCAACATTTGTGAGTTCTGGTCTAGAATTCTCTGCCCATTTTCCTGTTCCCCTGACTGTCCTCCTACTGACTTCACAGTGACTACCCTTTGCTTGATGGTTCCCACATTCTCATTGGCAAATGGAAGAGTGTTGGAGTCTATACTGGAGGAAGAGGAGTTCGATTCAAAACTACTGGTTGATTCACTGCGTTTCTCCTTGCTTATTGCATTCATAGAATCCAGCTCTGGGGTGTGATCAGGTTCAGCTAAAGGAGAGGGTTGGCTAGAAGATGAAGAAACAGGCGGCTGTTTCCGCAAGTGAACTGCTGCCAGGTGTTCAGGTAGAATCTTTGCAGGCGCTATAACGATTGAAGAATGAGTTTGGTGTCCCTGATTCACATTTCTCTGTGCAAGTTCTGGGTGGACTCCTTTGACTGGGGAGCCACACAAAGCAGCAGCTGTAGTGGGTCTAGCTTTATGTGTATAGTCCCTGTGGTGTTGTAAGCCAAAGTCTGGTTTCCTTCTGTCTCTTGAAGATGGAATCCCATAATTATGGATTTTGGGGGTGATGATGTCCATGGCAATGGGAGGTGGGGGAGGAGGGAAGTCATCACTGTCTGTGGAAACATTGTCCGGAAACTGGTCGTCTTCCTGTGTGTTTTTCCCAAATTTTTCAGACAAGCTTTTAACACAGTTAGCAAAAGCTTTGACTTGTGGCTCTTCACTGTGACCTGGCAGTGAGGATGTGGGCACATAATGATGGGAGGGCTGATGGGACATGCCTAAAGACTGAGATGCGGATGCTGGGTGGATTTTGTGGATAGGCTGAGGTAAAGGCTGGTGGTGTGGAAGTTGCTGTTGTTGCTTAGGCACACTGGTTACCATGACTGTAAGAGGAGCCTTAGTGAGTAGCGGAGATTTCGGCTGCATGTGCTGCTGAGGTGTGTTGTGTGGTTTACAGAATCCAGGCATCTGTTGAGTTCCTGGACCTGGTGTCGGAGAGTGCAGGTGTGGGTTAGATGTTGGCAATATAATCACTTTCTGTGAAAGTGGGTTTGGTGATTTGAGCTTCTGAGAAACCAGCGGGCTGAGTGAGTGCTGTGGTGGCTGAGTACGCTCACTGTATTGAAAATGTGGCTGGCTGGCGGCAGCTATAGGTTTCTGAGGTTTCTGCATCACAGGGGGAGGGTGCTGCTTAGGGGTAGTGACAGCTGTAGGATGCTGATGTGCCGGAGATGCTGTGACAACAGCAGCAACAACCGGGGCTTTCACTGGAGAGCTTGGTGTTCTTTCAGCAGCTGTTTCTGTACGAACAGAATTGGTGCGCACTGGTGGAGGTGGGGGTATCCTCTTGCCGCTCTGTCCTCCTGGAGAGAGGTTGGCTTGTCCCACAAAAGAGGACTCACTGGCGGTACTGACATGCAATGGCCCAGCCATACCAAGACATGATGATGATGATGATGGCTTCGGCATAACTGTTGGCTTGGGTGATTTTGGTGATTGGGAAATCTGCGGTGTGTCATAAATGTGCTCTCCAGTGTCTACTCTGAGAGTTACATTATTGTTGATGTTATTATTTAAGCCATACTTTTGGGCATATGAATTTGTGCTGCCCTCACTGTGAGCTTCTTTCTCAGAGTTCTCTGTCTCAGTCTTACCTGTAACTTTAGCAACAGGTTTGTGTCTATCATCATTGCCAGCACCAGTTATAGTATAGCCCCTTCCATCAGTTTCAAAGCTTCTTGGGCTATAGTTTTCCAAAAACATCTCACTGTCTGAGACTTTCCCCGGGGAACCCTGAAATGAATGATACATCAGCTGTTGTCCATTTGCTGATTCCTTCTTGTCATCAGAGGTACATGATCTTACATTCTTTCTCACTTGGACTGTGATGATATCAGGTTGTAAGCTACTGCTGCCACTGCTACCTGTGGAACTGTGACGATAGGGTATAGCTCCTGCTAGACCAACATCCTCTAGTGGCAGGGAGATAGCTTTAGCATCAGCACTGGTCCCAGTGTTGCCTCCAGCACAGCTCTGAGCCCCACTTCCAGCACTGCCACCACTGGTGCCACTACCGGTTGTGCTGATGCTGTCACCAGATGGGGACTTCTTGGGCCGAGCCCCATCGTACACATGCAGAGGGATGGCTGTTGCCTCCCCATCTGACCACCGGCCAGTGATAGGTGGTGCTGGAGGAGGAGGTTCGAGCAATTCTAGGGAAGCAGTTCTGCCATCTACAAGTGACAGGTGCTTGACGCCAGCAGTAATCCGCTTCAGTCTGTCAATGGCAAGCATGATTTTCTTCTGATGACCTGAAAATAAAAAACCAAGTACAATGTTGTTATTATTGTTATATACAATATTGTTACTACAGCAATACTGGAGCTGATATAGTTGTTTGTTTTAGAATCCAGAAGCCATAAGTTGAACCCTTAGGCTCGGTATTATGGATATCGCAACCTTTCGGCCTTTATTCCATTGTAAATACTGTAAATCTGGGAGAAATGTGGCTTTTCTGCCTACCCCCGGGAGTGAACCCGGACCACTAGGAGTTCGTCACCCGCTCACCGCGCAATCCGGTTTAGCCAACTACGCTAGAGAGACGGGCAGCTGATATAGTTAGTACCATTTTAATCATTTACATAATACTGGAATGACTTACTGTCTCTGTTTCAGCATAATTTCCTTCTTCACATTGTGCTGGGTTTCCAGCTCTTACTTACTGATGATGGCTTGCTTTTGCAATAATTTTGTTTTTATAAACGGTAAAACTGACATCCACTGAATGTTTTCCCAATATTTAAGTAAAGTAATAATTGTTGTAGTCATTCTCCATATTCCTGGCCTAAGTAACAGCTACATTCATATGACTGCAGCATAAATGTAATCCAATAACATCTTTCAAGCTGTCCTATTTGAAATATTTCAAGAATATTCATACTGTTAATGTGGAAAGAAGACAAGACAATAACCTACACTGTTGATGTGGACAGAAGACAATAGCTCACACTGTTGATGTGGACAGAAGACAATAGCCCACATTGTTGATGTGGACAGAAGACAATAGCTCACACTGTTGATGTGGACAGAAAACAAGGTAATAACTCACACTATCGATGTAAACAGAAGACAAGACAATAACCCACACTGTTGATGTGGACAGAAGACAAGACTATAAACCCACGCTGTTGATGTGGACAGAAGACAATAGCCCACATTGTTGATGTGGACAGAAGACAATAGCTCACACTGTCGATGTGGACAGAAAACAAGGCAATAACTCACACTATCGATGTAAACAGAAGACAAGACAATAACCCACACTGTTGATGTGGACAGAAGACAAGACTATAAACCCACGCTGTTGATGTGGACAGAAGACAAGACAATAAACCCACACTGTTGATGTGGACAGAAGACAAGACAATAAACCTAAACTGTTGACATGGACAGAAGACAAGACAATAAACCCACGCCGTTGATGTGGACAGAAGACAAGACAATAAACCCACACTGTTGATGTGGACAGAAGACAAGACAATAAACCCACACTGTTGATGTGGACAGAAGACAAGACAATAAACCTAAACTGTTGACATGGACAGAAGACAAGACAATAAACCCAAGCTGTTGATGTGGACAGAAGACAAGACAATAAACCCACACTGTTGATGTGGACAGAAGACAAGACAATAAACCCACGCTGTTGATGTGGACAGAAGACAAGACAATAAACCTAAACTGTTGACATGGACAGAAGACAAGACAATAAACCCACGCTGTTGATGTGGACAGAAGACAAGACAATAAACCTAAACTGTTGATGTGGACAGAAGACAAGACAATAACCCCACACTGGTGATGTGGACAGAAGACAAGACAATAAACCCACGCTGTTGATGTGGACAGAAGACAAGACAATAAACCCACGCTGTTGATGTGGACAGAAGACAAGACAATAACTCTTACTATCGATGTGGACAGAAGACAAGACAATAAACTCACACTGTTGATGTGGACGGAAGACAAGACAATAAACCCACACTGTTGATGTCGACAGAAGACAAGACAATAAACCCACACTGTTGATGTGAACAGAAGACAAGACAATAACTCTTACTATCGATGTGGACAGAAGACAAGACAATAAACTCACACTGTTGATGTGGACAGAAGACAAGACAATAAACCCACACTGTTGATGTGGACAGAAGACAAGACAATAACCCCACACTGGTGATGTGGACAGAAGACAAGACAATAACTCACACTGTCGATGTGGACAGAAGAGAAGACAATAACCCACACTGGTGATTTGGACAGAAGACAAGACAATAAACCCACACTGTTGATGTGGACAGAAGACAAAACAATAAACCCACACTGTTGATGTGGACAGAAGACAAGACAATTAACCCACGCTGTTGATGTGGACAGAAGACAAGACAATTAACCCACGCTGTTGATGTGGACAGAAGACAAGACAATAAACACACACTGTTGATGTGGACAGAAGACAAGACAATAACCCCACACTGGTGATGTGGGCAGAAGACAAGACAATAAACCCACGCTGTTGATGTGGACAGAAGACAAGACAATAAACACACACTGTTGATGTGGACAGAAGACAAGACAATAAACCCACACTGTTGATGTGGACAGAAGACAAGACAATAAACCCACACTGTTGATGTGGACAGAAGACAAGACAATAACCCACACTGTTGATGTGGACAGAAGACAAGACAATAAACCCACACTGTTGATGTGGACAGAAGACAAGACAATAAACCTAAACTGTTGATGTGGACAGAAGACAAGACAATAAACCCACACTGGTGATGTGGACAGAAGACAAGACAATAAACCTAAACTGTTGATGTGGACAGAAGACAAGACAATAAACCTAAACTGTTGATGTTGACAGAAGACAAGACAATAAACCCACACTGTTGATGTGGACAGAAGACAAGACAATAAACCTAAACTGTTGATGTTGACAGAAGACAAGACAATAAACCTAAACTGTTGATGTTGACAGAAGACAAGACAATAAACCCACACTGTTGATGTGGACAGAAGACAAGACAATAAACCCACACTGTTGACATGGACAGAAGACAAGACAATAAACCCACACTGGTGATGTGGACAGAAGACAAGACAATAAACCCACACTGTTGATGTTGACAGAAGACAAGACAATAAACCCACACTGGTGATGTGGACAGAAGACAAGACAATAAACCCACACTGATGATGTTGACAGAAGACAAGACAATAAACCCACACTGTTGACATGGACAGAAGACAAGACAATAAACCCACACTGTTGACACGGACAGAAGACAAGACAATAAACCCACACTGTTGATGTGGACAGAAGACAAGACAATAAACCCACACTGGTGATGTGGACAGAAGACAAGACAATAAACACACACTGTTGATGTTGACAGAAGACAAGACAATAAACCCACACTGTTGACATGGACAGAAGACAAGACAATAAACCCACACTGTTGACATGGACAGAAGACAAGACAATAAACCCACACTGTTGACATGGACAGAAGACAAGACAATAAACCCACACTGTTGACATGGACAGAAGACAAGACAATAAACCCACACTGTTGACATGGACAGAAGACAAGACAATAAACCCACACTGAAGTAAAACATTCCAGAACATTCAAACCTAGACTGGCAGAAAGCATGATGTGTCAAGTACTAGGCCTGCATTTACACTAGGCAAGCATGATAGGGTTGTCAGTATGATGGGGTTGTAAACATGATAGGTGTGAGCATGATTGGGTTGTGAACATAATAGGTGTGAGCATGATGGGGTTGTGAACATAATAGGTGTGAGCATGATGGGGTTGTGAACATAATAGGTGTGAGCATGATGGGGTTGTGAACATAACAGGTGTGAGCATGATGGGGTTGTGAACATAATAGGTGTGAGCATGATGGGGTTGTGAACATAATCGGTGTGAGCATGATGGGGTTGTGAACATAATAGGTGTGAGCATGATGGGGTTGTGAACATAATAGGTGTGAGCATGATGGGGTTGTGAACATAATAGGTGTGAGCATGATGGGGTTTTGAGTATGATGGGGTTGTGAACATAATAGGTTTGAGCATGATGGGGTTTTGAGTATGATGCGGTTGTGAATATCATAGGTTTGAGCATATTGGGGTTGAGAGTATGATGCGGTTCAGCATGACGGGGTTGTGAGTATGATGGTGCTGAGATTTGACAGGATTCAGCATGAAGTGGTTCAGACCTGCCCTGAGTTGAAAACTACTAAAAACAGAGGACAACTTGGATGACTCAACATCAGCCTTCAGACTGACTGATCTTATGATGGTGGTGATAATACAGGATGACCACTGTTAGCCCTGTCCTTCACACATTTACAAGATCCAGAAAATATAAAACAGGTGCCCCTACAAGAGACTGACCCTGGGTCACTGTACGCTTGTTCACTAACCACATTCCTGACATATTTTCCTAACAGTTCAGCAAATGATTCATGATGATTACAGCCCAAGTGATGTTATTATCTACACAGATGGCTCTGTGCTGAGAGGCAGATAAAGTGCATGGGGGTTCACAGTAAAAGCGAATGGACGTCACTTTGTGCAACAAATCACACTGTCTAAGTTTGAGAATCGAAGTTAAGGAAGTCACTGCTGCCTTCCGCTGGATTGAGAATCAGCTGCACACACATGCCATGATTGCAACTGACTCACAGAGCATGCTAAAAAAGGTGGAGACAGGCATGCTCCATGGAGAGTGGCAAGTATCATGTCAGAGGTCCCTGGCAGCTAGCATCCTTTGGATATTTTCTCCAGGTCATGCCGATGTGTTTGGAAATAAGCAGATAGACTGGCTGGTTCTGCACGACATAGTTATGAACTGATGTATGACAAGCTAGACATTGTGAGGGCCCTTTGAGAGTGAGTGAACAACGCGGAGGCACAGACAGATCATTACGGTCTGGGGAGAATGGTGCAGCAAGGAATAACCATGAGAACTGGAACTCTTCGGTTACTGCTGAAGATGGGGACAGAGCACTTAGGGGCATTCCCAGGTTGCTGTGACGATGATTTTTAATTCAACATTTGACACATTTCCTGACAGAAACTAACCATATCCCTCAACAGGGCTGAACAAGACTTCACCTTTTCGTTTGAGTTAATTAAACAATTCGATGGAAATACAAACCTATTTACCACAGGCGTGTCTGTGTCTTTTACCATAGTGTGTCTATTTACCAAGGGTATGTCTGTGACTATTTAGTGTGTCTATTTACCAAGGGTATGTCTATGACTATTTAGTGTGTCTATTTACCAAGGGTATGTCTGTGACTATTTAGTGTGTCTATTTACCAAGGGTATGTCTGTGACTATTTAGTGTGTCTATTTACCAAGGGTATGTCTGTGTCTTTAAAAAAAAAAAGTAAAGGACTCTTTCTCAAGCATTTAGGCGCATAGGGCGTAAAGGGCTAGACCTATATTTTATAGAACAATCGGCACAAGATGGTTGATGTGGTCAGCATCACGCCGGCCGCCTTTACTTCCATGGACCGCACCCGGTACCCACTCCAGGTTGGGTCAACCTAGGAGCCAAGGTCATATTTGAAAAAAGTCCGGCTCTGCTAGGGAGCGAACCCAGGATCTTCCGATCCGAGGCGAGCGTCTAGCCGCTCCGCCACGGCGACTCCCTGTGTCTATTGAGTGCATCTAACTACAATCTGTGTGACTAGATCTGAGCCTTGCTGGAGCTGCTAATTGTTTCAATGGTCTCAGTTTGGTACAGGAAGACTGTGTGTGAACATACAAATATCTGTTCGCTTGTACACTTCATATTCTTTGAAATGTATTATTATATTTATCTGCATATTATTATGCCCGTAATCTAGTCAGCATCAGTGGCTTTAGCATTGTGAACGTGATTCATAATTCCAAGATAACAAGTTTCAATCCCAGCTGTGGGCAATTTGACAGCAGACTGCCTAGTGTTGGTTTCGAGTCGTATCGAGAGCCGAGCGTTCACTAACCATGGTAAGCTACTGAATGTAAAATTGCCGAGTGAAAGCACAAACAGTTTAAACTAAATTTATTCTTAGGGTGGTTTTGCAGTGTCCCGTAAAGGATTCACAACTAACGTAAAAACTAGGATTAAGTCTCTTAGCGCTCGTACCAGAGGAGAAAATCTGTAAAAAGAACAAAAAAAAAAAGGGGGGGGGGGGGGGGAGGCGCTGGGGCCAAAGCTTTCTTGTTGTCACTGCTGCTGTGCAATAATTACGGATGCTCGTTAGGATAGTCGCTAGAGCTTTGGGGGTCGTTCTCTGCGAGGTTCTAAGCAGTCGGCTAGCCGTTTGTTGAAATAACAGAGCCTGAGGAGATAAGATCTGACGCATGTAAAGCCGACACTATGGACTTTTCTCTTTCTTAATTTACCCAACCAGGACATCGCACAGAGCGAAAAACACCCGGTGACATATAGTGTCACGAAACAATGCATCCCACACACAGGGACACCATTAATAAACTACAGACTTGAAAACTGTTCAACTTGCAGAGAAATTGTGTTAACTACATTTCACATACTAAACAATTACGGATAAAGTAAATATATTCTAAACATTAACGTGAACCAGAGGGGGAGAAGAGATGAGGGAGAAGGGGAGGGGGGGGGGGGTTGTGTGGTCTCGGGGTATGACATCCACCTCGGGTGCTGGAGGTCCCGGGTTCAAATCCCGGTAAAGGCTAGGATTTTTGGCTCTCCTCCGAACTTCTACCCGACATTATGGCGGGCATGCAAATAGTCTAACAGTGCCTCAATCGTGTGGAAAATGCGGACTTTCTGCCAAGGAACAAATCGCGGCAAAACTAGGATCAGCTCTGAATAACGAAACAAATGCTCTCACAAGGTCTTAGCGATATGTTAATTGCGGACCTGTTTCTCTGACTATGCCGCTACGCGCGGCGCGGATTGGGGGGCGGGGGGGGGGGGGGGCTTAACTAGATGGCTGGGACTCACGAGCAGCAGCTACCCCATCTCCTGCAACTTCTTCTCATTTATTTGCTCGTGAGTCCCAGGCATCCGCGCCGCGCGTAGCAGCGGTTTAGTTTAACCGCGTTTTGTGCATGCCGAAAAGTGTGAGGACAACGACGACGCTAATCTGCGTCGGAACGCGTAGTCTCCCCGCCATGTGGCTATTATCGACTGTAATGTTGCGTGTCTCGAAATTGTCAGTTGTCGCTATTATCGTCTGCAGAAACGCTCAAAATTGTCGACGGTCGCTATTATCGTCTGTTACTATCAACTGCACTGTTGCGTTTCTTGAAATTGTCAAGTAATCCTAGTTTTGCCGCGATTTGTTCCCTGGCAGACAGTCCGCATTTTACACACGACTGAGGCCCTGTTAGGATATTAGCTTGGCCGCTATAATATCGGGTAGAAGTTCGGAGGAGAGCCAGATTTTTTCACAAGGACTTTTAGTAATTCCCCCCTGGTCTCTGAGTAGTAAGAACGGACGCCTGTGTCTATTGCTGCGCACGTAAAAAATACCTTGGCAGTTGGAAATCGAAAAAGAGAAGCCTAACCGCGCTGCCCAGGAAAAGTTAAAAATCTACACATAAAAAGTATTTCAGGATCCTCGCCGGTGCAACGGAGTTCGTGCACGGCGCTGGGATTCTTCACACTCAGGCTTGAGTTAGAAGTATAACAGAGCACTTTTGGGTTTACAAACGTGTGCCATGATGTTGATCTGTCGACTAAGCTAAATATTCACGTGGACATTTGTTTCTAGCCTGAACCCAAAGCATTTTTCTAGGCTGAATAACCATAACGCATTCACTCACCTGTTACAGAAAGCCTTAATATTCAAAATAAGCTGCATATAGCAGACATGCACACGAACAGAGAGCCTACGATAGAAACGTTCGGAACAAGATGAGGATTCTTATCACCCCCAGGTATCAGTCGGCATCCATAGAGATAGTCGGCAGCGATTAAACCAGCTCGTGTTACGGAAATGGAGTACGGACGCGTAGCCACCACCTGCCCCTCCCCCTCCTTAGTTGTCTCAAGTTTTTATCTTTTACCAGCCAAACTTGTAAATGTGAACAGTGGCACTTTACTGAAAAAACGGTTAAAGGGCATATCGGTTTTGTTTATACAGTTCAGGAAAATAGGTCGTATAACGCAAAAACAAAAACAATTACAGGGGTCACGGAGAACTTTGAGAAATGGGGGGAGAGAAAGGGGCAGACAAGTCAAATATTTCGGCCACATTGAAAATAATGACGATCTTACAATAAAAACCAACAGCTGCCTTTACGTTCCACGAGATTTCCTATCATTCATTATAAACGGTGTCAATCTGGAAGCCCAATTAATTTATTAAAATAAAATATCCCTAATGCTGTTTCGAGCCTCGGGACCGTATGCACAAATAACGTAAAAAGGTTACTTCACTCATCCCCCCTCCCCCACCCCCTTTTTTCGCTATTACATGCATTGGCAAAGATAAACTGCATAGAATATTATCCATCCTGATAAATGTTACTTTTGCCACGACTTCTGTTTGTGTTACTTTCCGCTGCTGCAACTAAGACCTTTGTTTTGACTTTCTGTTACAGTTATGCTCATTGTCTAGTCACTGCTCCACCGCGGCTAGCAAACTCAGCTATGTTTTCTTCAATGCCAGAGCTTCCTTCTTTAACTGGCTTAGTCCCAGACATTTGTGGGTTTAACTCATCATATCCCACGTTTGAGTTGCTCAAGTAATAACTGTTTGGATGTGAAGGGTTTCACCAAGGGACAAACAAGAACTAAAGTAACAGCATGAATACAAGTGGGAGTATATAGCTAGACTGGCGGACATAATGTGAACAACGTGAGATATACTAACAGTGCAGTACTGACTGTCGACAATCAAACTAGGCAGCTACAAGATATAATGAACATAAAAAAAAGTCAGTTCCGTATCCTTTACAGGACGTTGCAGAACCAACCCCAGCATTTTTTGGCTGTTGTGGTTTTCCTTGGCAAGTTTATATCCAGTAGTTTGCCACTGCTTTCTGGATAGCCGGCTTCTCGATACCACTGTCGAAACCAACGCAAGGCCCGCAGCTGGGATCGAACCAGGCACCCCGGTATTACAAAGAGCGTTCGTAACGCCTAGGCCACAGACGCCGACATAACTGTATTTAATAGAAAGTCAAAACATAGGTCCTAGCTGCAACAGCGGGAAAACCCCAAAACAGACGTAATGGCAACTACAAAGAAAAATTACATCCTCCAAAATGTAGCATCAATGTAATTGGGACAAGACTGAAACCAGTCAATATGCTGAAATACTTGGGTACATAGATCAACAGCAGATGACGTACCCATTGAAGAAGTTAAATGTAAACTAGCTTAATCAAAAGCAACATTTACCATGATGAATAATATTCTATGTTGTTATCTTTGACAACGGAAGCGAAAAAAACAAATACTTCTTAAGAGCTACGTAGAGCCAACCCATATGTACGGATGTAAATTAAGGACATTCAACTGGTTAGTGAAACATTACGTGCACGTCAGAAACACTGTCTTTGAATCTGGGGTTTAAAAAAAAAAAGTTAGTTGCATATCCGGTACAGGAAGTTGCAAACCGCAGCATTTGTTGGCCATTCGCGGTTTTAACCAGACAATTTTACGTTCAGTGGTTCACCACACCACAGGCAACTCTTTCAAACTGCATTCGTAACCAGTGAGTTCAAACTGTAATCTTAACCACTGAGCTGAAACTGCATTCTTAACCACTGAGCTCAAAATACATTCGTAACCACTGAGCTCAAACTGTATTCTTAACCATTGAGCTCAAACTACATTCGTAACCACTGAGCTGAAACTGCATTCTTAACCATTGAGCTCAAACTACATTCGTAACCACTGAGCTCAAATTACATTCGTAACCACTGAGCTCAAACTGTATACTTAACCATTGAGCTCAAACTACATTCGTAACCACTGAGCTCAAATTGCATTCGTAACCACTGAGCTCAAACTGTATTCTTAACCATTGAGCTCAACCTACATTCGTAACCACTGAGCTCAAACTGCATTCTTAACCATTGAGCTCAAACTACATTCGTAACCACTGAGCTCAAACTGCATTCTTAACCATTGAGCTCAAACTACATTCTCAATCACTGAGCCATAGGCCCACCCTTTTGACGTTTTCGTTGACATATATTTTCATATGCCGAGGGACTCATCATGTGTACAATGGATCCTTCTAGTCTTGAACCATGTCAGCGAAGCTATGTGTCTGATTACCCCCCCCCCCCTCCCCCTCCCCTTTCCCCAAACCCCCAGTATCGGCATGTGGAGCGGGGCAAGTCAACACTGACACATGTCTAGCACTGAAGCAAACACATCTCAACACCGATAATTACATCGAGTGACCGCTGACGACACGATATTGGCCGGTATTAATATTATCAGACAGAATATGGCGATATACTGTGCACATTCGGAGACGAAGTTGGCAAAGAATCGCAAATCGACACTACAAGGGAAACACACAAACTAGAGACGCGAATTTACACTCGATATATAGGAGAACGTTTAAAAGCAATGTTACTGAATTCTCCATATTGTGCCATGTTATCAGAGAAGGCATTAAAACCACTCTCAGATGCTAACAAGTAAAAGACAAATCACATCCTCCACAGAAACAACACGCTTTTGTACCTCCCTGTGTGTTTTGTCCACAACACTCAATGGGCTTATATGGTCTGACGGTAGTTAATGCCTGTTCCATGAATAAGTATTTGTGTTAAGGTTGAATCTGGAAGTGAAACAAGTTCTCCAGTATCCGTCTAAACACAGGGACGTATTTGTTCTAGCTATGCCATATTTAAAATGTAAAACCTGGAGAAGTGTAGGAATAAAGGAAAACCCAAGCGGGCACCGGTTGTCTGCCCGTTTCCTCAAGGCATCTATGACGTAAATGGGAGTGTGATAGTGTATGTAAACCAAGGTATGATGGGGAGACCTCTTGACCTTTCAATCTGGCAATCTTGGCTGTTGCAGGATAAGGACCTTCTGGATAGTGAGCTCTTCTATTTTCGTCAACTCCTTATCATGAAATCATATTCAGGCCCGGGGAGTTTGAGGGGCATCGTTCGCGCGCGCACGTCTTCACTGCATTTGCTACTGGAATCAATGGCGCCTCTATAGAGGGAACGAGAGAAACATTTCAGGTGCGTGCAAGTGCTTGCAGAACGGGAGGTGTATATGTTTACAGCCACTCCCCGCCCCACGATGTGCACGCTAAAACAACGAATCTATATCCCTGTTCAAGTTGGTGGATACGACTGTGCAATATGCAGCCGCCAGACGAACATTTAATTATGAAACACTTATGAGCACACTGCTCAAGGATGACTAGAAGAAACTTAAGTGAAGTCTACAAGCTTGTGACATCAGCACACTGCTCAAGGATGACTAGAAGAAACTTAAGTGAAGTCTATAAGCTTGTGACATCAGCACACTGCTCAAGGATGACTAGAAGAAACTTAAGTGAAGTCTACAAGCTTGTGACATCAGCACACTGCTCAAGGATGACTAGAAACTTAAGTGAAGTCTACAAGCTTGTGACATCAGCACACTGCTCAAGGATGACTAGAAGAAACTTAAGTGAAGTCTACAAGCTTGTGACATCAGCACACTGCTCAAGGATGACTAGAAACTTAAGTAAGGTCTACAAGCTTGTGACATCAGCACACTGCTCAAGGATGACTAGAAGAAACATAAGTGAAGTCTACAAGCTTGTGACATCAGCACACTGCTCAAGGATGACTAGAAGAAACATAAGTGAAGTCTACAAGCTTGTGACATCAGCACACTGCTCAAGGATGACTAGAAACTTAAGTGAAGTCTACAAGCTTGTGACATCAGCACACTGCTCAAGGATGACTAGAAGAAACATAAGTGAAGTCTACAAGCTTGTGACATCAGCACACCACTCAAGGATGACTAGAAGAAACATAAGTGAAGTCTACAAGCTTGTGACATCAGCACACCGCTCAAGGATGACTAGAAACTTAAGTGAAGTCTACAAGCTTGTGACATCAGCACACTGCTCAAGGATGACTAGAAGAAACATAAGTGAAGTCTACAAGCTTGGGACATCAGCACACTGCTCAAGGATGACTAGAAACTTAAGTGAAGTAAGTGAAGTCTACAAGCTTGTGACATCAGCACACTGCTCAAGGATGACTAAGAAGTATTTGGCCTTTCCTTGGAAATCACCCACAGCACAAAGTCAACAGCCGGAGCTGGAGAGTACTCAATGAGAGAGGTCAGGATTATCATCAGAGCCACCCACATTCGACTACAATTTCATCACTGTTTTGTGGTGCCCCAACACAACTGTGCGGTATGGCTATAGGACTAAACAGGGTCTCTAGGATTTGTATCTGTTTGATTGTTATCATTGAGATCTTGACCTTACAGACTGCAATCACAGAGGGAAGACAATAAGGCCAGGAAGTCAACAGTAATTAATTAATCTTTATCACTACCGTGAGACATGATGCTTGTTCTATATGTGTAGACCAGCTGGTCTGACCAACAGGAGGTGGTCAGTATCACCACAGATGCATTTACTTCTAAAAACATTTTATGGAATCCATATGCATAATGAATACATCCATGAGAAACCCTGAGATGAACATTGCTGAGAGAGACCAATGGTTCTGGATGGAAGTCCATGATTTTGAAAGGACTGCAGAGGATAGAATGGAATGGAGGACTAGGCTGTGAACCGTATATGACATAGAACATCATTTTAGGCGTGTAATGGGGTGAATTCCCAGGGAAATCCCAGAGAGTTCCTGTGAAACAAGAGGAAAGTGAGATAAGCATGTCTCGGGTATCCTGTGTTGGGTGAATAGAGGTATGAGGAAAGCATGAGACTAGAACGGAAAGTGTGAACCCAGAGAGGATAGGAAGTTTGGACCTGGATGTGTGCGGTCGAATGCATTAGAACAGCTGAGAAGAATGCAGACTGTCTGACTATGTGTTTAATTGTGAGAACTGAGGAATGAAAGTCTACTGACTGCAAGCTTGGACTGTGTACAGGTACCAGGAACAAGATGTTAGCCAGATCCAGATGTATGGTCCAAGAGGTAACTGCAGAGAGATTCAAAGGGTGATAGCTAGACTGGCGGACATAATGTGAACGAGAACACAGAAGAGCTACTGGACAGTGTAGTGGTTGGAATAGCTAATAAAGATCAATAACTGCATGTTTCTCCTCTGGTGTGTTCATAGTAACTTTATATAAATAAGAACGTAGGTACAACAATGTGATGAGTTTAATCAAACCCTAGACAGAGCAACATTGCAAAGCGGTACTGAAAGTGTGCCAGCCACTGCACTACAGTGGCTTTAAATGGGATAGTAGAACATGCTTAATTAACTCATCTCACTTTTAGCACACATTTCTTGGTTAATGTACACACCACTCACACAAGTTAACTCTTGCTGTGCCACACTTTAAAGGGCTTGGCAGTAATAAATTCCTAGTGCACAAAGAGTTATCAAACAAACAGAAACAGAAGCGTGTTAGGTAACAACTTTTTAGACAGAACAATCCAATTTGTTGTTGTTAGCAACTTTCTAACTGTTCAGATGAAAATATGATATTGTGCTATATGGAGGCAAGGGAATATCAGCCCATGCTGACAGAAGTGGGATTTAGCAACCCTGCTATTTATAAGACAAATCTTCCTCTTGATAGTATACACTCTGGGTAATACTGTAGTGACCAAGTGTTGCCCATGCAGCACAATCTCTCTCTCTCTCTCTCAGACTGCCTTGTTTACTCCATAAGAAAGGTAACACAGATGCATTAGGTCAAAAGATGTATAGGCTGAATAACAGAATTAGTCAGGGCCACTAAACCTCGTTCCCCATAAAAAGTTAATACATCACTGAAGAACTGTCTTTATCTTTCAGTTGCAATCTCTGTCTCAAAGAATAGTTTTTATCTTTCAGTTGCATTCTATGTTTCAAAGAACTGTTTTTATCTTTCAGTTGCAATCTCTGTCTCAAAGAACTGTTTTTATCTTTCAGTTGCATTCTCTGTTTCAAAGAACTGTCTTTATCTTTCAGTTGCATTCTCTGTTTCAAAGAACTGTCTTTATCTTTCAGTTGCATTCTCTGTCTCAAAGAACTGTCTTTATCTTTCAGCTGAATTCTCTGTCTCAAAGAACTGTCTTTATCTTCAGTTGCATTCTCTGTCTCAAAGAACTGTTTTTATCTTTCAGTTGTATTCTCTGTTTCAAAGAACTGTCTTTATCTTTCAGTTGCATTCTCTGTCTCAAAGAATTGTCTTTATCTTTCAGCTGGATTCTCTGTCTCAAAGAACTGTCTTTATCTTCAGTTGCATTCTCTGTCTCAAAGAACTGTCTTTATCTGTCAGCTGGATGCTCTGTCTCAAAGAACTGTCTTCATCTTTCAGCTGGATGCTCTGTCTCAAAGAACTGTCTTTATCTTTCAGTTGCATTCTCTGTCTCAAAGAACTGTCTTTATCTTTCAGTTGCAATCTCTGTCTCAAAGAACTGTCTTTATCTTTCAGTTGCATTCTCTGTTTCAAAGAACTGTCTCTATCTTTCAGTTGCATTCTCTGTCTCGAAGAACTGTTTTTATCTTTCAGTTGCATTCTCTGTCTCGAAGAACTGTCTTTATCTTTCAGTTACATTCTCTGTCTAAAAAACTGTCCTTATCTTTCAGTTGCAATCTCTGTCTCAAAGAACTGTCTTTATCTTTCAGTTGCATTCTCTGTCTCAAAGAACTGTCTTTATCTTTCAGTTGCATTCTCTGTCTCAAAGAACTGTTTTTATCTTTTAGTTGCATTCTGTCTCAAAGAACTGTCTTTATCTGTCAGCTGGATGCTCTGTCTCAAAGAACTGTCTTTATCCTTCAGCTGGATGTACTGTCTCAAAGAACTGTCTTTATCTTTCAGTTGCATTCTCTGTTTCAAAGAACTGTCTTTATCTTTCAGTTGCATTCTCTGTCTCGAAGAACTGTTTTTTATCTTTCAGTTGCATTCTCTGTCTCAAAGAACTGTCTTTATCTTTCAGTTGCATTCTCTGTCTCAAAGAACTGTCTTTATCTTTCAGTTGCATTCTCTGTCTCAAAGAACTGTCTTTATCTTTCAGTTACATTCTCTGTCTCAAAGAACTGTCTTTATCTTTCAGTTGCATTCTCTGTCTCAAAGAACTGTCTTTATCTTTCAGTTGCATTCCCTGTCTCATAGAACTGTCTTTATCTTTCAGTGGCATTCTCTGTCTCAAAGAACTGTTTTTATCTTTCAGTTGCATTCTCTGTCTCAAAGAACTGTCTTTATCTTTCAGTTGCATTCTGTCTCAAAGAACTGTCTTTATCTTTCAGGTGCATTCTCTGTCTTTAAGAACTGTCTTTATCTTTCAGTTGCATTCTCTGTCTCAAAGAACTATCTTTATCTTTCAGTTGCATTCTCTGTCTCAAAGTACTGACTTTATCTTTCAGTTGCATTCTCTGTCTCAAAGAACTGTCTTTATCTTTCAGTTGCAATCTCTGTCTCAAAGAACTGTCTTTATCTTTCCGTTGCATTCTCTGTCTCAAAGAACTGTCTTTATCTTTCAGTTGCATTCTTTGTCTCAAAGAGCTGTCTTTATCTTTCAGTTACATTCTCTGTCTCAAAGAACTGTCTTTATCTTTCAGTTGCATTCTCTGTCTAAAAGAATGTCTTATCTTTCAGTTACATTCTCTGTCTCAGAGAACTGTCTTATCTTTCAGTTGCATTCTCTGTCTCAAAGAACTGTTTTTATCTTTTAGTTGCATTCTGTCTCAAAGAACTGTCTTTATCTGTCAGCTGGATGCTCTGTCTCAAAGAACTGTCTTTATCCTTCAGCTGGATGTACTGTCTCAAAGAACTGTCTTCATCTTTCAGCTGGATGCTCTGTCTCAAAGAACTGTCTTTATCTTTCAGTTGCATTCTCTGTCTCAAAGAACTGTCTTTATCTTTCAGTTGCAATCTCTGTCTCAAAGAACTGTCTTTATCTTTCAGTTGCATTCTCTGTTTCAAAGAACTGTCTCTATCTTTCAGTTGCATTCTCTGTCTCGAAGAACTGTTTTTATCTTTCAGTTGCATTCTCTGTCTCGAAGAACTGTCTTTATCTTTCAGTTACATTCTCTGTCTAAAAAAACTGTCCTTATCTTTCAGTTGCAATCTCTGTCTCAAAGAACTGTCTTTATCTTTCAGTTGCATTCTCTGTCTCAAAGAACTGTCTTTATCTTTCAGTTGCATTCTCTGTCTCAAAGAACTGTTTTTATCTTTTAGTTGCATTCTGTCTCAAAGAACTGTCTTTATCTGTCAGCTGGATGCTCTGTCTCAAAGAACTGTCTTTATCCTTCAGCTGGATGTACTGTCTCAAAGAACTGTCTTTATCTTTCAGTTGCATTCTCTGTTTCAAAGAACTGTCTTTATCTTTCAGTTGCATTCTCTGTCTCGAAGAACTGTTTTTATCTTTCAGTTGCATTCTCTGTCTCAAAGAACTGTCTTTATCTTTCAGTTGCATTCTCTGTCTCAAAGAACTGTCTTTATCTTTCAGCTGCATTCTCTGTCTCAAAGAACTGTCTTTATCTTTCAGTTACATTCTCTGTCTCAAAGAACTGTCTTTATCTTTCAGTTGCATTCTCTGTCTCAAAGAACTGTCTTTATCTTTCAGTTGCATTCCCTGTCTCATAGAACTGTCTTTTTCTTTCAGTGGCATTCTCTGTCTAAAAGAACTGTTTTTATCTTTCAGTTGCATTCTCTGTCTCAAAGAACTGTCTTTATCTTTCAGTTGCATTCTGTCTCAAAGAACTGTCTTTATCTTTCAGGTGCATTCTCTGTCTTTAAGAACTGTCTTTATCTTTCAGTTGCATTCTCTGTCTCAAAGAACTATCTTTATCTTTCAGTTGCATTCTCTGTCTCAAAGTACTGACTTTATCTTTCAGTTGCATTCTCTGTCTCAAAGAACTTTCTTTATCTTTCAGTTGCAATCTCTGTCTCAAAGAACTGTCTTTATCTTTCAGTTGCATTCTCTGTCTCAAAGAACTGTCTTTATCTTTCAGTTGCATTCTTTGTCTCAAAGAGCTGTCTTTATCTTTCAGTTACATTCTCTGTCTCAAAGAACTGTCTTTATCTTTCAGTTGCATTCTTTGTCTCAAAGAACTGTCTTTATCTTTCAGTTGCATTCTCTGTCTCAAAGAACTGTCTTTATCTTTCAGTTGCATTCTCTGTCTAAAAGAATGTCTTATCTTTCAGTTACATTCTCTGTCTCAGAGAACTGTCTTATCTTTCAGTTGCATTCTCTGTCTCAAAGAACTGTTTTTATCTTTTAGTTGCATTCTGTCTCAAAGAACTGTCTTTATCTGTCAGCTGGATGCTCTGTCTCAAAGAACTGTCTTTATCCTTCAGCTGGATGTACTGTCTCAAAGAACTGTCTTTATCTTTCAGTTGCATTCCCTGTCTCATAGAACTGTCTTTATCTTTCAGTTGCATTCTCTGTCTCAAAGAATTGTCTTTATCTTTCAGCTGGATTCTCTGTCTCAAAGAACTGTCTTTATCTTCAGTTGCATTCTCTGTCTCAAAGAACTGTCTTTATCTGTCAGCTGGATGCTCTGTCTCAAAGAACTGTCTTCATCTTTCAGCTGGATGCTCTGTCTCAAAGAACTGTCTTTATCTTTCAGTTGCATTTTCTGTCTCAAAGAACTGTCTTTATCTTTCAGTTGCAATCTCTGTCTCAAAGAACTGTCTTTATCTTTCAGTTGCATTCTCTGTTTCAAAGAACTGTCTCTATCTTTCAGTTGCATTCTCTGTCTCGAAGAACTGTTTTTATCTTTCAGTTGCATTCTCTGTCTCGAAGAACTGTCTTTATCTTTCAGTTACATTCTCTGTCTAAAAAAAAACTGTCCTTATCTTTCAGTTGCAATCTCTGTCTCAAAGAACTGTCTTTATCTTTCAGTTGCATTCTCTGTCTCAAAGAACTGTCTTTATCTTTCAGTTGCATTCTCTGTCTCAAAGAACTGTTTTTATCTTTTAGTTGCATTCTGTCTCAAAGAACTGTCTTTATCTGTCAGCTGGATGCTCTGTCTCAAAGAACTGTCTTTATCCTTCAGCTGGATGTACTGTCTCAAAGAACTGTCTTTATCTTTCAGTTGCATTCTCTGTTTCAAAGAACTGTCTTTATCTTTCAGTTGCATTCTCTGTCTCGAAGAACTGTTTTTATCTTTCAGTTGCATTCTCTGTCTCAAAGAACTGTCTTTATCTTTCAGTTGCATTCTCTGTCTCAAAGAACTGTCTTTATCTTTCAGTTACATTCTCTGTCTCAAAGAACTGTCTTTATCTTTCAGTTGCATTCTCTGTCTCAAAGAACTGTCTTTATCTTTCAGTTGCATTCCCTGTCTCATAGAACTGTCTTTATCTTTCAGTGGCATTCTCTGTCTCAAAGAACTGTTTTTATCTTTCAGTTGCATTCTCTGTCTCAAAGAACTGTCTTTATCTTTCAGTTGCATTCTGTCTCAAAGAACTGTCTTTATCGTTCAGGTGCATTCTCTGTCTTTAAGAACTGTCTTTATCTTTCAGTTGCATTCTCTGTCTCAAAGTACTGACTTTATCTTTCAGTTGCATTCTCTGTCTCAAAGAACTGTCTTTATCTTTCAGTTGCAATCTCTGTCTCAAAGAACTGTCTTTATCTTTCAGTTGCATTCTCTGTCTCAAAGAACTGTCTTTATCTTTCAGTTGCATTCTTTGTCTCAAAGAGCTGTCTTTATCTTTCAGTTACATTCTCTGTCTCAAAGAACTGTCTTTATCTTTTAGTTGCATTCTCTGTCTAAAAGAATGTCTTATCTTTCAGTTACATTCTCTGTCTCAGAGAACTGTCTTATCTTTCAGTTGCATTCTCTGTCTCAAAGAACTGTCTTTATCTTTCAGCTGGATGTTCTGTCTAAAAGAACTGTCTTTATCTTTCAGTTGCATTCTTTGTCTCAAAGAACTATCATGATCTTTTCTTAAATATTTTTTTGGTTTTTTCAAAACTGGGACGATAACTAGCTATGTTCCCTCTGGTTAAATTGTCAGTCCTTAACAGGACAATAAGTTGGTATAATAAAATAATCACTCACTGAAACGAGCACAAACAAACAGAGGATCATACCAAGCTTGCGGATGCCTATGTCCTCCAGGTCCTCCCATGTGATGTCTGTGACATAGTCAATGCTGTCATATCCTTGGCCACAAAGGGTGTCCAAGTAATCACCCAGCCCCAGCAGATGCAGCCACTCCATGAGGTCATTCTGATGAGACAAAATCATCCATGAGGTCATTCTGATAAGATAAAATCATCCATGAGGTCATTCTGATAAGATAAAATCATCCATGAGGTCATTCTGACATGAGACAATCAGTCAGGTAATTATAGTATTAGACTGCACACTGTGTATAAATGTAGAACTGAGTCTTCTTTTCTAGTTTTGTTCTGCCTTTCAGCGTCAGGTTTAAAAAGGCATGGAGTGCTAGCCTGTGTGTGTGTGTGTGTGTGTGTGTGTGTGTGCGCACGCGCGCTACATAGATATTATTAACGGCCTCAGATACTATATCAGTCTGTTTTCTCTTTTTATAGTTTTTTTTTAGCAAAACTTACTCTACTGCTGGCTTGCTAGACCTGTCGCACTTTATGGAAGTTTTTTTTTTTTTTTAAGTATCCAGAAACAACGAATTGTTAACCCTTTGGCTTGGTACTATGGATATCCCAATCCTTCGGCCTGGATTTCTTGATAGGTACCATAAATCTGGAAGAAATGTGGCTTTTCTGCCTATCCCCAGGCACGAACCCGGACCACAAAGGGTTCGTCATCCGGTCACCGCGAAAGTCAGGTTTAACAAACTACGCTAGTGATCTGGGCAAGGGAGCATTTAACCCGATGGATCCCATCCAACCTGGCCACCCACAGCACCATTAGCCTGGGACCTTGCTGATTCAGTTTTCTGGTGTACACTGCTTGGAGGTGGGGTTAGCTTGGGTGGCCTACGGGTCATTGGCAGGCTACTATTTTCACTTGTCACTCTTCCAAAAAAGAACTAGCTAAACTTAACACTGCTGAGCCTAGAGACCTATACATGGATGCAATGTCTACATGTGAATATAAAAAACAAACAAGCATCTACGCTTTACAACAGATCTGTCAGGGGCAGAGTGGCTCAGGTGGTTGCCTTATGCTCTGAAGATCATGGGTTATTTCAAGGACTGCATGCTTCAGCTCATAACTTCAATTTTTATGGACATCCCAAGGGACTGTCATGGGAGCTATGGAGCTCTCTGTGCAATGCTCTTGGTTGGCAGCTAATTGTTCTGTGGAGAGAGGCTGGACCATATGGGATAAAACCTGGTGCAATAAAGTCGATCTTTTCATTTTTACTTTTAAATTGTGTATTTTAACTATGGGTCCCTCCACAGTGTGATTAGAACCCTACATAGACTTGTATAGAGTTCTAATCATACTTTTTCTAGAATGCAGGGACTGGCCAGCAGGCATTAAGGTGTAGCACTAAGAAATTCAACAACTGATTCATGATAATTCCCACCAAGGTGATGTGATTATCTATAAAGATGGCTCTGTGTTGAGAGGCATGAGAAGTGCAGGGAGGTTCACAGCAAAAGAAAATGAACAATTAGTGCAACAAAGTCTAGCATATGATACTACAACATCTAGCTTGAGAAGTGAGGCAATCACAGAAGCTTTCTGCTAGCTTGAGAAGTGAGGCAATCACAGAAGCTTTCTGCTAGCTTGAGAAATGAAGCAATCACAGAAGCTTTCTGCTAGCTTGAGAACCATCTGCACAAACACATGGTTGTAACCGACTCATAAAGCATGTTGAGAAATGTAGAGTCAGACATACTCCATGCAGAGTGGCAAGCAAAGCTTCAGAGGTCCCTTTATAGGTTTTGAATATTCTTGCTATTTTCTACTGAACCATTTAACATTGTGTCAACAAGAGACGGTCAGTTAAGTTAAAAATATATATATTTAAAAAAAAGACACTGAGTTCAGCTGAGTTGATTCAAGAACCGACATCGAAACACTTGAGGCATTCCAATAAATGCACCATCCTCATCTTCAGCAGCCAGCACAAAGTTCCAATACCAATGGTGCCAGTAGCAGCCTGAATATACACTGATCTTACTTTTCCTCTGAGCATCGAGTAATGGCCAGACCCCTCGTCACTCCCAGCTACATCACTCTCACCAGACTGGTGATCCATTTGCTCCTCTCAATTTTTTCTCCTATAAGGCCTTGACCACATCTGCCTTATCAAGCAGCAGTATTCCACCAAGTTGTGCAGAGCCAGCCAGTCTGTCCGTCTCTTCATTTCCCACACACCAGAATACTCAGGAGAAAAGATCCAGAGATTGCTCCTCACCCATGACCTCTGCAGCGAAGCACGCTCTTCTGCACAAAGCATGCCTGTCTTCACCTTCTACAGCATGCTTTCTGAGTCAGTCACAATCACGATGTGTGTATGTCGTGTTCTCTAACCAGCGGAAAGCTGCAGTCACCGCCTACACCTCCCTTCATAAGCTGGATGTTGTGGTATCATATGTTAGGCTCTTCTGCACCAAACGTAGACCATTAACTTTTGCTAAGAAGCAGAAACAATTATCACAGCATACCCATCAGAGATAACCAAGGCAGACTGCTCACCACAGAACAAAAACAAGACATGCAGTGGACTAAACACTTCTCCGACCCCTTGAACAAACCTGATCCTGAAAATCCCCCAGTTATTCAACCAGCCTCTCAGGATATTGACATTATTACTGAACCACCAAGCAAACAAGAAATCCTTAAAGCTATCCACACTTTAAAGAACAACAAAGCACCAGGCAAAGACGAACTGCCAGCAGAATTTCTCAAAGTAGATCCCAACACAACTGCTAGCATTCTAGAACCATTGTTCAAGGATATTTGGGAAAAAGAAGTGTTGCCTGATGACTGGACCGAAGGAACAATAGTCCAAATCCCCAAAAAAGGAGACTTAACAGACTGCAATAATTGGAGGGGAATTACTCTACTCTCAGTACCAAACAAAATATTTTGTTAAATCATCATAATGAGGCTTGAAAAAGGAGTAGATAAATGCCTACGAGTAAAGCAAGCATTATTCAGAAAGGGCAGAGGAACAACTGAACATATCTTCGCCATACGCAACATCTTAGAACAATGCAATGAATGGCAGATAAGCATATATATTAATTTTGTGGACTTTGAGAAAGCTTTTGACAGCGTACATAGAGACAGTCTATGGAAAATTTTACGACATTATGGAATTCCAGAAAAAATTGTCAACATAATTGCTCTCTTCTATGAAGACTTTTTCTGCAGTATAAAAAATTACAATACATCTTTCCCGGTAAAGACAGGTGTAAGACAGATTTGTGTTATGTCATCTCTCCTCTTCAACCTTGTGATTGATTGGATACTAAAGAACACAGTAGACAGAACACTGAGAGGCATACGATGGACTCCATTCACCATGCTTGAGGACCTTGATTTTGCAGATGATATAGCACTTCTATCACATAAACATGAACATATACAAGAAAAAAGTAACAGACTAAACAGCACAGCAGAAATGGTGGGACTGAGAATAAATACAAAGAAAACTAAGATCACGACAAGCAGTCTAAACCAACAACCAGTGACCATAAATAACCAAACTCTAGAAAATGTAGAACATTTCACATATCTTGGCAGCGTGGTGTCCCTGTCGGGAGGGACCGAAGAGGACATACAGTCATGTCTGAGCAAAGCTAGAGCTGCTTTTGGAAGGATGAGGCAAATCTGGAAATCCAACAATTACTGCAGAGGAACGAAACTCCGACTCTACAAGAGCATCATTTTGCCAGTTCTTCTTTATGGAGCGGAATGCAGGAGAATGACCAAAAAGGATGCACACAAGCTGTCTACCTTCCACCACACATGTCTACGCAGAATTATCAAAATTTTCTGGCCAGATACAATCTCAAACTCTAAACTACTTCAAGTCACAAACCAAGAAACTTTAGACAATATGATAACCAAGAGAAGATGGAAATGGCTTGGCCACGTTATGAGAATGAATCCTGATATACCTGCCAAAACAGCTCTCACATGGACACCAGAGGGAAAGAGAAAACAGGGGCGCCTAAAAACAACATGGAGAAGAACGATGGAAAGTGACCTGAGTGCGGCATCTTTGACATGGAAAACTGCACTGAAGATTGCACAGGACAAGAAAGCATGGAAAGTCCTCTCTGAAGCCTCATGCGCCACTAGGCACAACGAGAACTGATGATGAATGAAAAAACCCTAAGCACTTCTTTTGCCTCTTGACCCCGAACCATCTGTATAAATAATTTTCTTGAATTAATTGCTGAATTTCAATTTATGTGGCACCTGCTGGCCAGTCTCTGCACTCCTGGCTCAATGTGATTTTATGACTTTACACAAATCTGATTGTTCCGTTGGCACTCCTCTCCTCACATATTGTTCTCGAGGATGCAAACCTGTCTGATCGTGTCCTTTGCCTAAGCCATCCAAGACTTCCCTCTTATCAGCTGCTGACCCCTAACTGCGTTCAGAGCTTCGTCCAAAAGGCGATCTGTGTCCGCAGCTACTCTGAGGTAGCTTCACCTGCAGCACCTTTAGTCTATGCGCAACAGTCAGCAAACCAAGGATGTATAGCACACACACCACTGGGGTGTCTCTGGTACAACCCAGAATGACCCACATAGCTGCGTTCTGTATGCGCTCTAGTTTAACCATCTGACTATGTAAGACAGTGAGCAGTCCTAGTCCATAAACAATCGCTGAAAGGATCAATTGATGATATAGCGTCAGAAGAATTTTCTGCTCTATGTCCAATGCAGCCATAGTCACAGTGAACGTTTTCGATGACCAAACAGGCAAAACACACTTTGGGTTTAATCTGGACTGTTAAAACAGATGAAGTCAAATATGACTATTTTCCTGGATTAACTTTATATGTGGCTAGGTTTTCGATCATTCAGGTGGCATCTCCACAGTGAAGTGTGGCTCTAATGGATGCCCAACACTCTCTGCCTTTTATCTTGGTTTACAATCTCTCAGACTGCTGTTTCTATGAATGTGATAGAAAAGATCAAAGCCGGATCCATACGAAAAGAATGGTATCATTCATTACAAAAAAACAGCGCTACACTTTATTACATTCATATTTGTCCCAGGACATGCCTGTGTAAAAGGCAACAAGAGAGCGGATGATGTTGCAGGCAAAGCCACTCTAGAAAATGGAGCTTCTATGGACAAAATCAATGCTAAATGCCAGGTAGCACGTGCTGAAGATTCAGAAGTGAAGATAGTAATTTCTCTCTAACTCAACTGAAAGGTCTAGCTATTCCAACTGGAGCAGTGTGACGTGAAAACCATGCAAAACTTTGCAGACGCTATATCAACCAACACTGAACACAGAGCAGGAGTCGTCAGCATAAACACAATAAGAAACAAACTTAGGAGAAGATCTGAGCACTTGTGGGTATTCGATTATCTAATTTCTTGTTCACTGTGTTTCTACACCATACAGTCAGACAGTATCAAGATCACGTATTTGTCTCCTTTTCTTCCACCATTTACACAAGCCATTGTGACTTTGTATGCTTGGCCTTCTCTTTCCAGCTGGTGACACAAAGTTGTTCTTTTTCTTCGTTCACCGGCTGTGAATTCCGGCGGAAGGTCCCGGTTAATCGCCCGCTTGGACTTTTGGCTTTTACCTGGACCTGAGTTTTGCGTGCACAAACGTTTTATTGGCTTTTGCCGTTCCCTGCCTCACGGGCAGATGTACTCCGACTTCGAGGGAGGACGTCAGGCCTATTTCTAGGTTGACTGTGGCCATTGTTCTGTGTGGGTCGAGATGTTTCCTTATTTGTGTGGTGTCCTCTTTGTCCTTTTCTCCACAGGTGTTGCCCCCGGAGTACCCCATTTGGGGCAGCCCCGTGTGGAACTGTAAGCCCTCAAGGGAAGGCAGGGGCAGATCATGGGCATTCCCCGCCATCCAAGGAGGCTTCCAAAAAATGCAGAACCGGCACATAACGCTCTGGTTCTGGGCTCACCCAAGGAATCGTCAGTCCTGCACATAACTGCTTAACCTCACAACTGTATTAGGCTTCCCGCTTGTCACGGGCCGTGCCCTCCAGAGATCAGCGGGGAGCAGCCCATGGGTTCTGGACCTTTGTGACCACACGAATAGGTTCAATCTTTTTCATCGCACGATTGTCATCTTTAGCATACTGTTAGCATGACAGAATGGAGAATTCTGCGTCAGGCATGACTTCATCTGTTTGGTCCCAACACTCTGGTGAGTGGGGTCTCGGGATGTGGACATTTGGACTTTCCCAAACGATACGATTTATTATGGATTTTGAGCTTGCTCGTGTGCCGCAGAATCTATTTTTGTCAGACAATTGGGCTTAACCAGCCGATGGATGGTTGCTGTCTTGGTGTACCTCAGCGCAGTGGCGACGACACTGAGGGTTGACAGAGGAGGTACATGGGTAGAATCTTGCTGCGAGGCGCCACCTACAGGAGATGTTACTTGTCTGTGCTGCGGGTAAATCTCTAGGTCAAGGGTCTCAGCAACACAATGTTCTCTTCACCCCATTAACTTTTAACCGAGGGTTGTCATTTTAGTTGTATGTTTGGCAAGCACTTTCCTCATGTTCCTAATGAGTTTTGATAAGCTTTTTCACCCATGCGTTTGGGGTGGGCTGATGAGAGCCACAAGGACACTACACCTCTGGGGGCTGCCAACTCCGAGATCCCCTGACAGCTCTGGTAATGCTCATTTGAGACATTATCCGTGGCGCACGATGAGGATGTGCTGCAGGAGGTGACACAAAGTGTTTGTGGTTCTGCCTGGATGTTATCTATCCATCATCTTCTTGGTTTGCTTCATGGTCTACGACCATTCAACCCACTTGTATACATAGTCAGCAGGTGTCAGCATTTTCTTTGAACTGTTTCCTGATGCAGCAACAGAATTTCATTCCCAGTTACAATTTTCACACTATCATCTGTCTCTGGATATATCCAGGTATAGTTACATGGTAATATCAAATGCTTTGGTTATCTTGGTAGAATGTAGCCACAATAACTACCAATAAAGGCATTACATACAAAAAGATCTGATGTGAAAGCAAGAGGTCACACAGAAGCAGATGGACTGATGACAGTAAAGATGTTCTAAATCAACCCACAATGATAACAGCCATTGCCATCCCTCCAGCAATGGATCACATACTGTACCTCTCCAGTCACTTAACTGCAACAGTGGAAACTAATAATGATGATGATGATGATTTACGGGGTTCTTCTTGTGGGTTTGGAGCTCCATTTTTTATAACAAAGAAGAGACCCCCCCTCCCCCATCCCCCACAAGAAGAATGTTGTAGGAGATGACTAGTCAAGGATGTTTCCTGCAAAGCTGGAGTACATCTGCCTGAAAGGCAAGGAACCATCAGTCTGCAAACAAAAAAGTCAGATCTGTAAAACTGATGTGCATGTAAAACTCAGGTTCTGGATCAAGACCAAAGTCCAGGTGTGGACAAACAACCAGAAGTTTTCCCCATAGTTTACATCTGGTGAACGCTAAGAAGAAGACTTACATGGCAGGTTCTGAAGCACTGACATGGGGATGAGATCTGTGCATCAGTGCTGGTGGAGACTAAAGGTAAAGATAGTGTCACAGCAGAAACTGCTGCTGGGGTGTGCAGTGTTAAGCTTTCACACACTCTAGGTGTGGGAGTGCAAGTTCCCTTCCTTGTTGATGTTTCTTCCCTGGAGATTCTGGACATGATCTGGGACCAGTATTTATGAGGCTGGGTCGGCCTCAGAGTTACAGCGGTCAGAAAAAAAAATCCTGCATCTTCACGGAAGTGTAAATGAACCACCATCTCGACAGACAAGTTGTGGAGATTATGTAGATCAATACAGGGACTAGGTAAGTGCAAGCAAGAATAAATGATGTTCTAGTCGATCTCTCCTGGCGTGATGTTGACCATATCAGCCATCAACTGCCCACTGGTCTATACAAATATGGGTCTAGCATTGAGCCACTTGTATGAAACGGTTCTTAGTGTTTTTTTAATTACTGTAGTCTATATCTTTCTTGTTTTTTTGTTGTTGTTTGTTTTAAATGTGAACACACAGGTTCAGCTGAGCAACTATTTTCCCCTTGTCTGAACCAGTAATGCTCAAGCAAGAAAAAGCCAGCCAAACTCACCGGCCTGTAGTCTGGTATGCCATCAGGGATGTGGAGACGAGCAATCTCTGCCTTCAGACGTTTCCGATGGGCTGGCTTTGTGATGCCTACTGCAGTGAGATCCTGTCAATACACACAGTGACAATACTCTAGACAAAACTATTCATGATGAGGCATTTGAAACAGGATCACCTATGAGGTAAAGATAACAGTATTCACAGGACATATACTGACACAGGACACATAAACAGGACACATACACAGGACACATACTCAGGAATTTAAAAACAAACTATGGTAAGAGGTATAACAAATAATGTCTGGTACAGAAGAAGACAAAATAACAAATATCTACCACAGCAAACAAAATAACAAATATCTGGGACAAGAGGAGAAAAAATAATCAATATCTGAGATAAGAGGAGACAAAACAAATAATATCTGGGGCAGAAGGAGATAAAATAACTAATATCTAAGACAGAAGGAGACAACAAAATTCATATCTGGGACAGAGGGAGACAACAAAATTAATATCTGAGACAGAAGAAGACAACAAAATTAATATCTGAGACAGAAGAAGACAACAAATTAATATTTGGGCAAAAGGAGACAAAATAACCAATATCTGGGACAAGAGAAGACAAAACAAATAATATCTGCAAAAGAAGGGAAAAAAAACAACTTATGTCTGGGACAGAAGGAGACAAAACAAATAATGTCTGGGACAGATGAGTCAACATAAATAATATCTCGGACAGAAGGAGACTAACAGATTAATGTCTACAAAGAAAGGAGACAAGATAACTAATGTCTGGGACAAAAGAAGATAAGAGAATTCCTTTCCAGGCAAAATATAGGGAATCAGATAACAAGGACACAAAAGGACAACAGCTACCTGGTCAAGAAAGAACTGGTATTGAACTAAATGATGAATGAATGAATGAATGAATGAATGAGTCAAGAACTGACATCCTAGTGCATGGATTCCCTATATGTTCTTTTGCACTGTCCATTTGATCCCTTAGAGCAGAGGCTCTCAACCTTCCTAATGCAGTGACCCTTTAATACGGTTCCTCAGGCTGTAGCAACACACAGACATACAATTATTTTTGTTACTACTTCATTACTTCAATGAATATGTGTTTTCCGATGGTCTAAGGCAGGGCTATTTAACTGGCAGCCCGCGGGCCAGATTTGGCCCGCGGAGGCCTAGCAAATGGCCCGCGGATCATTGCCAGTTGTATTGTAATAATGATCTTTCTATTCTAAGGTTTAGCCCTCTGGTCTGTGACGATCCTCATTTTCCAAATTTTGGCCCCTCGGTAAACTTAGTTGAATAACCCTGGTCTAAGGTGACCCCTGTGAAAGAGTCATTCGACCTAAAAGAAAAAAGGGTCGCAACCCGCAAGGTGAGAACCTCTGCCTTCACCAAATCTACTTTATCATATAGTAGCCCACCACCCAGAGGAGCGGCAGCAGCTAATCTATCAGCCTGCTCATCACCTTGCACACCTAAATTTCCTGGACAGATTTGGGTCTTATTAAGTGATGCAAGCCACTCTGTGAGCAGAATCTTAGTTTCAGTTTTCTGAAGCAAGCTCTGTGAGTCTGTTACAATGACAACATGTCGCGCTATGCTATGCTCAGACCACCAGAGAGCTGCTGTTACTGCCTCTGCCTCCATTCTCATATTAGATTTTGTTTATGCTGTACACAAGACTCTCTGTTTTCAAGCAGTGTACATTCACTCTTTTCACTTCTCAATAAAGACCCATCTGTACACATTATGTCACCTGGACGTACATTTTCATTGAACTGACCTTTCCCTGCTGACTCTGTTTCATCAGCTCTCCATTCTCGGCACCCTCAGTCCAAGTTTACTATCACTCTGTGCAAGTCTGTTTTGCTGGGTTGCAGTGTAACCCATGCTTCCCCATTTGCTATCTTGTCAATAGCACAAACAGTTCACAGAACTAAATTTCATGGTGGATAAACTTACCTCAGGTGTCATACGAGAGATGGTTGGCAAATCGTAGCCTGCCTGCACAAACAGTGGGTAGTACTCCTCAAAGTGGAGGTCATGTAACCAGGCATGGAGTACCTCGTTGTCCTGCCAAAAAAAAAAAAAAAAAAAGATAAAATATAACAGTCACGGTTTTATTTAGCAGAAATGTGGAAAAACCTCACTACAAATGACTCCAAATTAGTCTACATTCTTCAGGAAGAAAGTGTGGATAAACACTACAAATGACACAAATAGAAAATTTACAGCAGTTTACCTCAATTCTATGTTGCTTGGATTACTACTTCAAAAAAAATGTTGTACAGCTACTGAGTTAAATGCATGGTGTGACACTGTGAGCTGCAGATTTCATCTGGAATGATTTTCGATTGTGTTAAAACATTGTATGTGTTGTGAACTGTAGATTCAGAAAATGGCATGGCCTGTTGAGTGGCCTGCTGGTGCCTTATGTGACTGAATGCATGTGCAACTACTGATCTGTTGCAACTGCTGCTTCTATCAACGATGAACTACATTTCTAGTGTCACAATATTTGTGTTGGCACTTCTGATGGCTGCCTTATGAATTTAATGTGTGTGTGCATATCATTTGCTTTGCTAGGACTGCAGTCTGTGTCCTTTTTTCACAAGGGACAGTGATGGATATTCTGTGTGTTTTTTGCTGGCACAGGAGCGGAGCAACAATATGGTGACCTGTTTGCTCTGAAGATAGAACAGTGATTACTTCTTAATCTTACACTGTAGATATCCCTCTGTGTGAATGATATGGATACTAAGGTGGATTCATGGGAACAAAATGCCATGGACCATGTTACATGGAGGGGGCAAGTCAGGAAAGAAATGAAAAAGAAGAAAGAAACGACTGCAGAAAGAATGAGAGCTCAGCGTCTGAGATAAATGATGTCAACAAAGATCTTGTGATCTAATTGTGGCAGAGTTTTCCTAATGTTGGTGGATCTTGCTAGCCACAATCCCAATTACCATGGGCTGTGCGTCCCATTCCTCCTCACAGCACAGTGTAGCACTGCTGTCTGGAAGACAAAAAGGTGCCAACATACATGCATGCACACACACACGTGCGTGCACACACATGCAAACACAAACACATCTCATGCCTACCCTGTAGGTTACTCAATCACGTACTATATGTGTACACATCTCAAGCCTACCCTGTAGATTACTCAATGACATACTATATGTGTACACATCTCAAGCCTACCCTGTAGATTACTCAATCAAACACTATGTGTGTACACATCTCAAGCCTACCTTGTAGACTAGTCAGTCAAATACTATATGTGTACACATCGAAGCCTCCAGCCCTCTGTGTATGGGTTGAAAGGATATTTTCTCTGTCCCCAGCCCCCTGTGTGAGGGTTGGAAGGATATTTTCTCTGCTCCCAGTCCCCTCACTGTGTGAGGGTTGGAAAGATACTTTCTCTGCCCCATCCCTCTGTGTGAGGGTTGGAAGGATATTTTCTCTACCCATAGCCCTCTGTGTGAGGGTTGGAAGGATATTTTCTATGCCTCCAGCCCTTTAATTGTAAGAGGATTGAAAGGATATTTTCTCTACCCCCAGCCCCGTAACTGTGTGAGTGTTGGAAGGATATTTTCTCTGCCCCCAGCACCCCTAACTGTGTGAGGGTTGGAAGGATATTTTCTCTGCTCCCAACCCCCTAACTGTGTGAGGGTTGGAAGGATATTTTCTCTGCCCCCAGCCCCCCTAACTGTGTGAGGGTCGGAAGGATATTTTCTCTGCCCCCAGCCCTCTAAATGCAGTGCTGAAATTTGCTGCATCAATGTAAAAATGCAAAATTGCAGTTTCACTGTAAAAAGGAAACAATGCAACCAATATCATTAATAAAATGAACAAGAAAGAGGATGAATCCTTGTAACAAAACAAATGCCTAGAAATGGTAAACATCAAGAAGAGAGTAAACTTACAGGCACCCCTGCCTGGAAGAGCTGAGTGACGTTGATGGTGGATGTGAAGCCTGGCTCCTCTAGCGGGTCTAAACTTCCATGGCTGGAGCTCGAGGAGCTATGGTAGCTCTGGCGTGAGGAGACTCCTGACTCACTGCTCTGACCAGACAACCGGTTCTGCTGCGTGTTGACTTGCACATTGACATAGTTGTGTCCAGACTGGAGGGCAGAAATAACTGGCAAGTTAGTCAGGTCACTACATTAGGCATCAATGCAACTGAACCAATATCAATTAAGGAACAAGAACTGTACAAGCATACACAGAGTAGATGATGGTGCCATGATTGTTGTTCATCCAATACAAGTGATGAGGACCACTCTTTCTTTCATCTGTCATGAAACTATAGTTGAGTTCTGTGAGTACGAAGGTGACTTATAAGCCAATACGGGACCAGAAGGATCTAGGACAATGATGGCAGGAAACAGTGTCTGCAGGAAAAGGGCCTGTTATACAGTTTCTAGCTTGCCTGTGCTATTCAGCCGCTTTGTTTGTTGAAGCCTCGCAGGTCACGACACCTCTTTGTATAGACATTTTCTATGTAGTGCGGTCTTGTGCAGCAGCCTCCCAAGTGTCAGGGTCTGTATTAAAAACTTTCAGTGACGCCTTTAGCTTGTCCTCAAAGCATTTTTTCTGGTCACCATGAGAGTGTCCACCTTCTTGTATCTCACCATACAAGATTATTTTTGGTTGCCGATGATCTGGCAAGCAGATGACATGACATGCCCATCGAATCTGTGATGACAGTGATAGATAAAGAAATTACAATATTTGCTGCAGTATGACAGTGTTAGAAATCATCATCATCATCATGTAGCAGGTCTTTTGCAGAAAGTTGCTCTCATCGCGGTCTGCCTGAAAGAAACTTGGCCTCTAGCCAGCTCTCCCGCCTCATGTACTTCCATACTCAAGGAGTTACTTATATCCTCTGCCCATCTTCGTGTTGGTCGGCCCCTGCCCCTCCTTCCTGGTACCATGCCATCTGTTATTACTTTTCCCAATCTGTCGTGACGCTTGATATGACCAAAATTTTCTAGCGCCTGAGACAAGATGCTGTTTACTAGAATACCTTCCTTGATGTTCAGATCTTTCAAGATGTCCGTATTTCTCCTCTTCTTTGTCCAAGATATTCTGAGAATCTTTCTATAGCATTTCAGCTCAAAAGTCCCTACTTTCTTTCTTAAGGACTGGGAGATAGTCCATGACTCACACCCGTATGTTGCTATAAAAAAGATGCATGCTCTCAAAATTTTTTTTTCTTTTCTTTCTGGTGCTTAACCATAAACTTTTAATAATGTTTATTGTTGTTATTGCTATGACCATCCTCCTTTTAATTTCTGTCAAAGGTTTCCATTGTTATTTATTACAGAGCCTAGATATTCAAAGTTTGTGAATTTTCAATTTCTTCATCATTTATTATTATTTGTCAGTGAAAGCCAGTTTTGTCTGTGGACATTATTTTCGTTTTCTTTAAATTCAACAATAGGTCTTGATATTTATTGTGTTTCTGGACAGACATGATTCAATTTTCTATTCCCTTTACATTATTCAAAAAGAAGACTGTGTCATCTGCATAACCAAGTTCTGGAATAGGACTGCCACCAACTATGAGCAGTTCATAACTGTCACAAGTCTGGTCATTTTCTTAACATTTCTCATGATGTTTTCTGCGTATATAGTGAACTGGTATGGTTACAGAATACACACCTGCCTCATTTCCTTTTGCACCCCGAACCAATCCAATGTTTCACAAGCTGCTCTGATGGTTGATCATTGTTCATGATATACATTTTCAATTAAATGCACCAAATGTACTGGGAAAACCTATCCTCTCATAACACTCCACAATTTCTGATGTTGGACACAATAAAATGCCTTGCTATAATCAATGAAACATGCATGATGATCTACGTTGTATTCTCTGCATTTTTCAAAAATTATTCTTATAATAAAGATGTGATCCCTGTCTGAAACCTGCTTGTGCTTCATGTACCTCATATAGTAGTTTCCTTTCAATCATCTTTATGATAATTCGTAAAAGGATTTTGCTAGCATGACTTATTAATGCGATGGTACGGTAGCTGGATCATTGTTTCAGATTTGCTTTCTTTGGGAGAGGGATATAGATTGTTCTTTTCCAGGCTTTAGACCAAATGGCGCTGTTCCAGATCCCCATGCACAGTACATGGTAGATTCAGACGCTGGCCTCCCCTCCTGCCTGAATTAGTTCTGCTTGTATTTCATCTCTGGTTCTTTTTCATAACTTTCATAAGTTGTTTGCAACAGTCTGCATATGAAGTCAGATCTGTAAAATGGATGTGCAGGCAACACTCAGGTTCTGGAACAAGTATAAATCCTAGAGGTAGTTGAAGAATCAAAACTTTCTGTCTGAGTTCATAGCCGGTGAACATGAAGAAGAGAAGAAGATGAAGATTCTGCCATATCATTTGAGACCTACAGGTGCCAATTAATTTATGTTTGCATTTTTATTAGTAATTGTTTTTGTCATTCCCCCTGTTTTTGAGGCATATAAAACATAGCAGGTAGTGTGAAATGTTCAACTTTTTATTTTCACAATGTCCAAGTGCTATGCACATTCTCTTTATGTTCTCTTTGCTTTATGACAAAATATAAAGGCAGAGTGTGGGTCCCAAAAGGGTCAGTGCTGCTAACACTAGCACAGTACCTCACCTCACCTTTTAAGAAATTTGCTAAATTATTTTAAACTTCCTGTTGGATGATCTGCCGGAGAGTGTGCAGTTTTGAATATCCATGTGCTTCACCTGGATATTTGAGTCAGGCTGGGACCTCAGCACCTCAACAGCTAAGTTATTTTTATGCCAGTGACTGTGTCTGTATGCTGACTGCCTTTCCAGAAGCAATGTTCCTTTTGACACTTGGGATTGTTTTCATGGGGTCCTTGCAAGTTCTATTTTCTGTGATGTTGCATTCCCTCCCATTTCCCTTTCCATGAAATTATTTATAGGCATGTAAAAAGCAGATAACACACCTATGTGTCCCAATGTATCTTTAAGTTTCCTTGAAAGCGAAGCAGCAGATGCAGTAGAGTGACGCATTGCGCAAGCATTCTATTAATTGTTCATCTGCTGTACTTTTTATGAGGGTCAGACCACTAGGTTATAACTGTCATTTGTCATTTCTTGTTGTGTTCTGCAACCATGTCTAGACACACTGCATGACTGAGTTCTGCAACCATGTCTAGACACACTGCATGACTGAGTTCTGCAACCATGTCTAGACACACTGCATGACTGAGTTCTGCAACCATGTCTAGACACACTGCATGACTGAGTTCTGTAACTGTGTCTGTCAACAATGACTTGTCCATGAACATATCAAGAAACACTGCAATGGTCCATAACTGAGTTCTGTAACTATGTCTAGAAATGCTGCATTTGTCAATTACTCATTCTGTAATCATGTCTAGAAATGCTGCATTTGTCCATTACTAAGTTCTGTAATCATGTCTAGAAATGCTGTATTTGTCCATTACTAAGTTCTGTAATCATGTCTAGAAATGCTGCATTTGTCCATTACTAAGTTCTGTAATCATGTCTAGAAATGCTGGATTTGTCCATGATGACCGGTGTTTGGTCATCACAACTCTTTCAGTACAAGAGAGATGCTCCTTGAGCTGGCTATAGCTTATTATTCAACTAATAAATGTTTGTGTTTCAAGGAGTTAAAATAATAACTACATGTCAAAGAAGAATTTCAAGTAACTAGGAAAGAGCGGAGTAAATTAACATGAGGGACAAGGGTTTAGGTATATTATATGATGGAAGTAGAGCCCAGCAAATGCAGGTGAGTTGCTTGCCAATTGAAGAGTTTAAGCTGAAGCATTTAGACTGAAGAAGGAGATAAAGCACCTGGTTCACAGTTCAAATGGCATCCGGTTCACAATGGACAGATGAGGAAAATACAATCCAGAATGAGGCAGGTATTTATGAGAACTCAGTGGTCAACTTCCCACCAAGAACACAATCCTAAAGACCCTATCAACCTTCTTATATGAAAGCAATAGACCATGGTATTTAAACTGTGGACAGGACACAACAGACTCTGCAGCCATATGTACAAGAAAAGTAAAACTGGGAGCTCACAACTTTGCCCATGTTGACAAGTGGGTCAGGTTACAGAATGTGTGCTACAGACATGCTCTCTTCTTGCAGGAGAAAGAACTCAGCTCTGGTCAATTGGAATTATGTTGGAAATCAAGCTGTATGGGCCCGTGAAGAATATGCTTCACATTATAGCCTTCGTAGAGGTCTTCTCATCCAAAAAACCACTGTCAGGAAAACCAAAAGAAGAAAGATGAAAAATTCCTAAGTGGGTGCTCAGCAATGTCCCTTTATTCTTCCAGAGCCTACATGGAGATACAGCAGGGCCACTCAACTAAGTTCACATAGAGCTAGGGCGACCAGATGTCCTGTTTCCACCGGGACAGTCCCATTTTTCCCGGTGTGTTTGGGCCGCACCTTCAGTACTGATAAAACTGCCCAATTTTATAAAAAGGAATAAGCTCGAGAATAGAAAATATACATTTATAGCTTTATCTGTAGACCTTAACTCTTTGAGTCCCAGGGGGTTTAGCATCAGAGGCCCAAGGGGTAGTCAAAAGAGATGTAAAATCGGCGCATCTTGCGTTCATTGGGCCCCTAGGCGGGAACCTATGAACGTATAATGCATTCTTTGGGACTCAAAGAGTTAACAGATTCAAAAGATTTATATATTTTTAATGCCAGAAATATAGTTAAGATACTCATGATGGATGACATTTACCAGATATATCTATCAATGACGGTGCTGGCTAAAGACACAATAATGGATGAGACTGTACCAAGCAAGAATTACTCTAACTCATTCTATCCAAAGACTTTAAGTAATAAATACTTGGCTCTAAGCAGCTGAAATAATAGCGCTAGGGAACAAGAGGAGTTACAGTAAGAAATGGGCCTGTATGGGCGAGTTTAACAACTGAATCAGCTCAAGAAAGTATATCATGTGGGAGGGGAAAAACAATAAAACAATATCACGAGTTGCTTAATATTGAATAAAGGATGCTGGTACCCTGATTGACGGTTCCAGTAAGGAGGGATGCATGAGGTAAGGAAGCTGACATGTTTAAAACTAGTCTGTTAGCATTCCCATATTACCATTCCGATAGGTAGTTATAGAACCCTTTTTACTTTGTCCAGCAACATGATGATGTCGATTCTTCATAAACCACACACCAAATGTAAATGTCTGTCTTCGCTGCCTGGATATAACCACTTTTTAAGACAGTGTAGAACAAAAAAAATGTTGGTTGCTTAATCTTTACAGGATGCACTGCAGAAGCATTTGTTGGCTGTTGTGGTTTTTCTAGGCAAATTTAACGTTCAGTAGTTTGCCATTGCTTTCTGAAAGGTCAGCGCTCAGTACCACTGTTGATACTGTCAATGCAAGACAAACCGTCTGCAGCTGGGATTAAACACAGGACCTCAGCATTAAGAAGCGCATTCACAACACCTAAGCCACAGACTCCGTCAAAGTAGGGACCCCCCGTCTCCCCCCCAAGGGGGGGGGGGGGAGGCAATCCTGAACATTAGGATTTAGGGCTGCTGGCTGAACTATGCAGTGTAGAATTTTTATTCTTGAAAGAGAAAAAAAGTTTTGCCTCACAAAGGGTTCAAACCCAGGTCTCAAACATGAAAGCCCAGCATTCTAACAGCTCAAAGGTTTAACCAGTATTCTCAAAACATGTACTCACTTTAATATCAGCATGTCCAGTGCTGCAACCTCGCCCACTGTCGCTGCTGGCCGCACTGTTCCGATTACTGTGGCCAGGGCTGTCTTTGGCTGGGCTTGACCCCCTCATGTCGCCACAAACCCCACCCGGGGGTGGAAGAGAAGTGGGGGCCGGAGACCCCTCCCCATTGTGTAGCAGATGACGCTTCAGCTGCTGCTCTTGCCCACACCCACTGGGAGGATGACTGTAAGCAGAGTTGTTGTTGCCGGCACTCAATGTTGGTCCAAAAGCAAACAGAGACTTGCCAAACTGTGGAGCAGCAATAACTTCATTCAGTAATCTAATGATGAATTACTAGAAGACGATTCTTTTAATTTAAACACGATTCTTTTAATTTAAACACGGTATAATCTCAACATGACCGTGGGACAGAGTCTAGTCACATGACACCAGAACAGATTATACACACATCCTCACACTACTAAATCCATGGTCTCTTTGCATTCTTTGTTACATATCATCTCCACAAGGAAGGCTGGCTGAAGTGTATGCACTGTGGTCTTTTAGAATATTACAGATAGGAATAGGACCTATTCTCTGACACAGTTCGACTCTTGTAACACTGACTGAAAGCCATGAGAATGGTTCTCTTTCGACTGAGGTGTTTAAAGGTGAGAGGATAGTAATCTGGTAATCTTAGTTTCAGCTTCACAGCAAACGGATCCACCCCATAGTTGCTCCACTTCTGTGCCACCAAAAAACACACAAAATGTGGGGTGGACTTCCCTTTAGCTCATTTTTATCCCATACAGTTTGGTCATGTCTTTCACCCAGTCTTTGAAGAAGAAATTTAGAGCTTTTGAACTGAAATGCTTCAGAATTATTTTTTTGGGGAGTGAATATCATGGATCAAGAAGAAAAATAGATCAACATCAATGACCTGAACATCAAGGAGAACTGGCTCATAAACAGCCTCCTCTTCCAAAATAAGGGATATTTGGGACATATCAAGGGCCATGGTTGTCTGGAGATAACAGTGATGAAAGGTACAGTTTAAGGAAAATTATGCAGAGGCTGACCTCCATGAAGGTGGATATAGCACACTGAAGATGCATTAGCTAAAAAAAGCACATAGGGTTGGAGAACTGCTAGAGAAAGATAGACATGCTGATTGACTGATAGTTTGATCTCTCTTGAAAGAGCACTGCAAAAAGCAAAAAGATCTGTAACTCCATTGATGACCCCCATCTGTACTTATTACCAAAATGAAGTCCAAACTAAAACTCATAACTTCCAAAGCACGAGACAAATAGCTAAACCAAGGAAATCTCAGAAAACAAATGACTTTGAGGATAATGATAATAGAAAACTATTACTGCCAGTGGAGTCAAAACTGTGAGATAAGAACAAGTCAAAACGTACGAGTTGAAAACAGCTAATGAATGTGCCAACGTAGCAATATGGTACTAGACCAAGACATATCTTTCCTGCTTCATAACTAACGAATAACAAAGGAAAACTCATTGCAAAACAAATAAATAAACACACACACACACACACATATATATATATAATATTTGCACTCAGAGGTTGTCTTTATGTAGGATCATAATTTTCAGGGAAATAATTATCTGTTTGAACTGACTTTCTACCCCACTAGGACATCACACAAGCAATAAACACCCAATAACACAAAGTGCCACCATGTGGATGAGGATCAACAGTGGAGAGGCCCCAGAAATCACGTTCAGCCAACAGACCATATTTAAGGCCGGGTTATATTGCGGCCCCTGTCAAGAGCCAGGGTAGGGCTTCAAAATAACTAAAAATTGCACCCCTCAAGGGGATTACTAAGGTTGACTATTATCAGTTTTCAGCTAACACTTTCAAATGCTGACCTTTGCTGAATATCACTTCTGGGTTGAAATCATTAGAAATAAACTCTTCCCCAAAGTGGAAACGTTTCTATATCTACATTTATATACCCACAGGCGCAATAATTTGGAATTTTGCCATGTGTGATCAGATGAAGCTGAAACAATACTGATATTCAATGGCCTAACACTTACGTCCCAAATGTTGACGTACAATGCCACATTCACTGTGCAGTAATGTACTGCCGGAATCATACAGCCGCTACATGAGCTATGGTCCTTATCTCCAAACTGAACTACAGGCTATGTAATCGTCAGGTGCCCTAATAGTGCTGTTCTATGCGGGTTAAAGGGCATCCTGAGATCTGTACCCATTTGATTCTTATCCTTCTCCCACTACCCGGTTAAATAATTAATCAGAAATGTTGGGCGGCTCATGTGGAATTTCCAGTGTCCCAGGGATTGAAGAACACTGGTTGAGACCATTATCTGATAACCACCACTGTTTCCATAAAAGAATATTCTGAAAAATGATCTGCTGCCTACTGTTTTACCTAGTGTTTCTGAATGGTGCTGGTAGAGAAACAGAGAGCTCTGCCACTGGTAGGGACAGAACCCTGCTACTGGTAGGGAATTAACCCTGCCCCAGTTAAGGACTGAACCCTACCACTGGTAGGGACTGCATCCTGCCACAGTTAAGGGCTGCACTCTGCTACTGGTAGGGACTTAACCCTGCTACTGGTAGGGATATAACTCTGCCACGGGTAGGAACTTAACCCTGCCACTGGTAGGGACTTAACCCTACTACTGGTAGGGACTGCATCCTGCCACAGTTAAGGGCTGCACTCTGCTACTGGTAGGGACTTAACCCTGCTACTGGTAGGGACTTAACCCTGCCACTGGTAGGGACCTAACCCCGCCACTGGTAGGGACTTAACCCTGCCACTGCTAGGGATTTAACCCTACCATTGGTAGGGACTGCATCCTGCCACAGTTAAGGGCTGCACTCTGCTACTGGTAGGGACTTAACCCTGCCACTGGTAGGGACTGCATCCTGCCACAGTTAAGGGCTGCACTCTGCTACTGGTAGGGACTTAACCCTGCCACATTGAGCCCTGGCTAGCTTTGTCAGCCAGCACACTAACTACTATAGTACATTATTTCTAGCAGTTACTTATCATGCAAAACAATGAACATTTTTATCGTCAGTAATTTTCTACCAGCCTCTCACAGACTGAACTTGGATCCACCTAAGCCTCTTTCAACTCTGGCTTGAACCACCTCTAGCTTGAATCCGCTCCATAGATTTACGTATGCAACTGTGTCACATAACACGTTTCAGCTCAGTTACAACTGTTTTAACACCCCCCCCCAACCCCTAGCAGCTAACAATACCTACTAATTTATTAACAAACAATTAACCAATAAATCCGCCTGTATCGTTTTAACGATTAAAAAAAAAGTATGAATCCAAAGAAGAGACAACTGGAACTCTTTCTGAAGATTCTCGAGGATACACTAGATGGGGAGGATGGAAGGCAGAAGCTGCACTGTGTGCTGAGCAATCCTTGCCTGTGACTCTGGAATCCCTAACCATACCATAATCAATGTATTCTTATTATGAGCGACCTCTCGGATTTATCACTGCAGCAACATATACCACAATGGGTACGAACAATGGGCAGAGGAGACAATAGATTGAGCACATGATGGGCATGGATAGAATGAGCATTCTGTCGGAGAATGAGCATTCTGTCGGGAAATGAGAAACAGGCTATTGATGTCTGACAAGCATTGTGTGATTGCTTGCAGTTGTGCTGTAGGATCTCATGTGCTTTCTTAATATCCTACCGCAAACAGCGGAAATCCAGAGGTCACAGCACCTGTAATGTCCTAGTGGGGTAGAAAGTCAGTTCAAACTGATAATTATTTCCCTGAAAATTATGATCCTACATAAAGACAACAATGGGCAGAGGAGACAATAGATTGAGCACATGATGGGCATGGATAGTATGAGCATTCTGTCGGAGAATGAGCATTCTGTCGGGAAATGAGAAACAGGCTATTGATGTCTGACAAGCATTGTGTGATTGCTTGCAGTTGTGCTGTAGGATCTCATGTGCTTTCTTAATATCCTACCGCAAACAGCGGAAATCCAGAGGTCACAGGGCAGTCTAATTTTTCAGGGGGTGGTAGATAAACTGCATGCAGCTGTGGGACCTTGGTTGCACTCTCTCGTGGGACGTAGGTGGGCTGGGGTTAGGGCCAGTTCTAGATGTTTTGGAGTCGTTACAAGCATAAGAAACCCACTCTTACCACCCTCTAAAATGTTGGACTTTTCTGTGACATCATCTGGGGTAGGATATTACTAAAGAACCGGATCTCATTCATTGGGAGATTAGATCTCTATCTGGGTTATAGTGGATTCCACGCGACGACTTTCTAGACATTTGTGCACTAGTGTTTTTGTTTTGTTTTTTGTTCAAATAGCAACAAAGACTTGACTTGCTTGTGTGGTTATGTGTCAGACATGTTTTAAAAGAATCGTTTCACGCTGGTAGCGAATCGAACATACAGTGATAAACCACAGTTTATACAAACCAATCGGCACTGAATAAGTGGTACAAATCATATCGATCGCCGGGGTCCAAATGGAGCAATGATGCGCAATACAAGACTCGTAATGTCTATTAGCCTCTCTTGCTCAAACCTACCTCACCTTCACGTGGTGGACCCTGTTCTTCCCAGCAATCCAGTTGAAGGTTGGGGTTTCAACCCCCAGTGGGAAACTGGATGGGACAACAAACGAGGTAAAGGCGAAAGACGAAGGGATGAGCCTACTCTCCTCGAGTATGACCACAGTCTACCCTTGCAAAACAAGGTGCTAAAGTCGGAGGCAACCAGCCAGGAGGCGCACCACAGCAATCAGGATGCCACGCACACACGCCATGGAAATATGTCGAAATCAGCAAAACGATATGGTGCTCGCCCCGTGATGGACTCTCAGGCAACAGCAGAGCATGTACTCCAGAAACGTACATGTCAACATTTATCAGCAGACCCTCCACTGGGAGCCAGTGTGCTGCAGAAACGTACATGTCAACTGTTATCAGCAGACCCTCCGCTGGGAGCCAGTGTGCTGTAGAAACGTACATGTCAACTGTTATCAGCAGACCCTCCGCTGGGAGCCAGTGTGCTGTAGAAACGTACATGTCAACTGTTATCAGCAGACCCTCCGCTGGGAGCCAGTGTGCTGTAGAAACGTACATGTCAACTGTTATCAGCAGACCCTCCGCTGGGAGCCAGTGTGCTGTAGAAACGTACATGTCAACTGTTATCAGCAGACCCTCCGCTGGGAGCCAGTGTGCTGTAGAAACGTACATGTCAACTGTTATCAGCAGACCCTCCGCTGGGAGCCAGTATGCTGTAGAAACGTACATGTCAACTGTTATCAGCAGACCCTCCGCTGGGAGCCAGTATGCTGTAGCGGCTAGACGCTCGCCGGCTCATCCGAAAGTAATGGGTTCAGGTTCTAACGGAGCTGGACTTTTTTTCTTCAAAATTGACCTAAGCGCACAGGTCAACCCAGCCTTAAGCGGGTACCAGGTAAAGTCCCGGGAAGTAAAGGCAGTTGGTGGTATGTGGCCACATCCCCCACAGACCGGTCTATCAACTATAGGCCTAGCCCTGTATGCCCACTACGCCTGAAAAGGGTCCTTGACTTGACTGACTCCTGCGTTGTGGTGTTGTCTGGTTGTTGCAAACCTTTACTGTTGACGGCCTAGTAGCGTTTCTATACTGAAGACTTGCCCCGACCACTGAGATATTTCAATACAAGGAAAAGACTGGCTATTAGCTAGGCTGATGCCCGCGGTAATTCCACTGATGAGTCAAACAAACAGCAGCTGCCAGATTGCACTGAACAAATATTCCCCAATATAGCATTACAATCTGCCAAGTGCCATTACAAGAATTTCGGTCAAACGGTTGTCAAGTAACAATATTTTAAACAGAGGCAACAATTTCTAAACTGATGGTAGTGATGAAATATTAAATATATAGTCTTCACATAATGTGCAAGACATGTTCTGCGCACGTCGATTATTTCCACTAATTTGGCAGAGGGAAAATGTAAAAATAAGATATTTTGCAGAAACTTCACGTCAATTAGTGGCGTTTTCTCCCCACTGAATTGAAACCCGTAGCACATAATCGGTAAATGGCAAAGATCATGCATCAGTGAAACCTTCAGCTGTGCCTGTAATAATCGATATCCGTACCTACATGCGTCTGGTAAACTGTGCTTATCTGTGCACATCTTCCATCTACACGCGTCTGCTAAACTGTGCTTATCTGTGCACGTCTTCCACCTACACGCGTCTGGTAAACTTTGCTTATCTGTGCACGTCTTCCATCTACACGCGTCTGGTAAACTGTGCTTATCTGCGCACATCTTCCACCTATACGCGTCTGGTAAACTGTGCTTATCTGTGCACATCTTCCACCTACACGCGTCTGGTAAACTGTGCTTATCTGCGCACATCTTCCACCTATACGCGTCTGGTAAACTGTGCTTATCTGTGTACATCTTCCACCTACACGCGTCTGGTAAACTGTGCTTATCTGTGCACATCTTCCACCTACACGCGTCTGGTAAACTGTGCTTATCTGTGCACATCTTTCACATACATGAGTCTGGTAAACTTTTCTTATCAGTGCACATCTTCCACCTTTACGCGTCTGGTAAACGTTGCTTATCTGTGCACATCTTCCAACTACGCGCATCTGCTGAACTTTGCTTATCTGTCCACATCTTGCACCTACACGCGTCTGGTAAACTGTGCTTACCTGTGCACATCTTCCACCTACACGCGTCTGGTAAACTGTGCTTATCTGTGCACATCTTCCACCTACACGCGTCTGGTAAACTGTGCTTATCTGTGCACATCTTCCACCTACACGCGTCTGGTGAACTTTGCTTTTCTGTCCACATCTTCCACCTACACGCGTCTGGTAAACTGTGCTTATCTGTGCACATCTTCCACCTACAAGAGTCTGGTAAACTGTGCTTACCTGTGCACATCTTCCACCTACACGCGTCTGGTAAACTGTGCTTATCTGTGCACATCTTCCACATACATGAGTCTGGTAAACTTTGCTTATCTGTGCACATCTTCCACATACATGAGTCTGGTAAACTTTGCTTATCTGTTCACATCTTCCACCTACACGAGTCTGGTAAACTTTGCTTATCTGTGCATATCTTCCACATACATGAGTCTGGTAAACTTTGCTTATCTTTTCACATCTTCCACCTACACGAGTCTGGTAAACTTTGCTTATCTGTGCACATCTTCCAATTACGTTTCTGGTTATATGGTGCTTCAAAATGTATGCCTTTTTGACAAATGAGGTTGGTTGCAGTAGATATGTTGACCCACTGCTGTCTTTGACATTAGTATGTGGTGAGGTCCCAATCTCTTCCACAGTGAGTCTAGTTACAAGTTAGTTGCATATCCCTTACAGGACGTTGCAGAACCAATCCTAGCATTATCTTTAGGCTGTTTCGGTTTGTCTAGGCAAATTTTATGTTCAGCAGTTCGCCACTGCTACTAAACGGTCAGCTCTCGGTACTACTGTCAAAACCAGCGCAAGACGGTATGCTGCCAAATCCAATGCTGCTGGGATTAGATCCGACATCCTGGAATTACGAATCCCGTTCGCAACGCCTAAGCCACAGACTCAAGCACCACTGTCTGGCAGCCAAGAGAAAGCGGAAATCGAGCAGGTACATTGAGAATTGTAAAAAGCGTTCACTAACCTTTAAGTCAAAGTGAGACATGATGCTAGTCCTATATTCGCCTAGAAAAAAAAACCGGCAATGATCAGTTATATCAATTAGTGTCACAACGGCCGCATTTATTTCCCTTAGCATTTTCTGGTACTAATAAGCTGGGCAGACCGGGAACAGGTTAACTGGAATCAAAAAATCTCAGGGGCAGCATATGACCAAAGGGCCACTGAGCAAGCTTGATAACAGCTGTGCTGTCCTGCCCCCACCCCACCCTCATCTTCTCCATGCAGAGAGACGGGTTACCCTGACAGCAATTCAGCTGATGCATGGTAAAATACCTCTTGATGACTATTCTATATGACGACTGTTTGCAGCGAAAAACAAGCAGGTTACTGGCGGCAATCAGCATCGACATTCTTCTGCCTGCCGAGACAGACCGAGTTCTTACGGGTTTGTCCGAAGTGCAGTGAATGTGACTGTTATAATCATAAACTGAATCAAGTAATGGTGGACGGCTGTATACGAGTGCTGCATCGCAGAAGTGACTAACAGCAGGTTCAGGCATTTGTACACGCGACGCCATTTTCTATCTAAATACTTTCTCTCTCTGGTTCTCATCCAACATTTTTCTGTCTGTGTATACTCTCTCTCTCTCTCTCTCTCACACACACACACTCTCTCTCTCACACACACACACTCTCTCTCTCACACACACACTCTCTCTCTCACACACACACACACTCTCTCTCTCACACACACTCTTTCTCTCTCTCTCACACACACACACTCTCTCACACACACACACTCTCACACACACACACTCTTTCTCTCTCTCTCACACACACACTCTCTCTCACACACACTCTCTTTCTCTCTCTCTCACACACACTCTCTCTCACACACACACTCTCTCTTACACACACGCTCTCTCTCACACACACACTCTCTCTCACACACTCTCTCTCTCACACACACTCTCTCTCTCACACACACACACTCTCTCTCTCACACACACTCTCTCTCTCTCTCACACACACACACTCTCTCTCTCTATTTCACACACACACACACTCTCTCTCACACACACACACTCTCTCTCTCAGACTCTCTCTCACACACACTCTCTCTCTCTCACACACACTCTCTCTCTCACACACACTCTCTCTCACACACACACTCTCTCTCTCGCTCTCTTACCTCTCTCTCACACACTCTCTCTCTCACACACACACAATCTCTCCCCCCTCTCCTACCCTCTCCTCTCCTCACACACTCCTCTCTCCCCGCTCTCTTACCTCTCTCTCCCCACTCTCTCTCTCTCACACCCACTCCCTCTCTCCCTCTCCCTCCTCTCTCCCTCACACACCCTCTCCTCTCTCCTCTCCCCCCTCTCTCCTCCTCCTCTCTCTCTCCTCCTCTTACCTCTCTCTCCTCTCCTCTCTCTCCCCTCCTCTCTCTCACCACACTCTCCTCTCCCTCTCCTCCTCCTCTCTCCTCCCCACCCTCTCCCCCCTCCCCCTACCTCTCCTCTCACCCTCCCCTCTCCTTCTCCTCCTCCTACCTCTCTCTCACCTCCTCCCCTCTCTCTCTCCTCCCTCTCTCCCCCTCTCCCCCTCCTCACACTCCCTCCCCTCCTCCTCCTCCTCTCTCCCCCCACCTCCTCCTCCCCCCACACCCTCCTCTCTCCTCCCTCTCTTCCTCTCTCCTCCCCCCTCCTCCTCTCCCTCCTCCTCCTCCTCTCTCTCCTCCTCCTCCTCCCTCCTCCTCCTCCTCCTCCTCTCCTCCTCCTCTCCTCCCCTCCTCTCTCCTCCTCCTCCCCTCTCTCCCCCTCCCCCCTCCTCTCTCCTCCTCCTCCTCCTCTCTCCTCCTCCTCCTCTCTCTCCTCCTCCTCCTCCTCTCTCTCTCTCCTCCTCCTCCTCCCTCTCCTCCCTCTCTCCTCCTCCCTCCTCCTCCTCCTCCTCCTCCTCACCTCTCTCTCCCCCACTCCTCCTCCTCTCCTCCTCCTCCCCCTCCTCCACACTCTCCTCCCCTCCCCTCTCCTCCTCCTCTCTCCCCCTCCCACACCCCCTCCTCTCCCCTCCCTACCTCTCCTCTCCTCCTCACTCTCTCCTCCTCCTCTCCTCCCCCTCCTCCTCCTCCTCCTCTCCTCCTCTCTCCTCCCTCTCCTCCCCTCCTCCCCCTCCTCCTCCTCTCCTCCTCCTCCTCCTACCTCCTCCTCCCACACTCCTCCTCTCCTCCTCCTCCTCCTCTCCTCCCCCCCACACCTCCTCCTCCTCTCCTCCTCCTCTCTCTCCCCCCTCTCCTCCTCACCCCCCTCCCCTCCTCCTCCTCCCTCTCCTCCTCCCTCCTCCTCCTCTCTCCTCTCTCCTCCCCCTCCTCCTCTCTCCTCCTCCTCCTCCCTCCTCCTCCTCCTCCTCCTCCTCTCTCTCCTCCTCCTCCTCCTCTCCTCCTCCTCTCTACCTCCTCCTCCCCTCCTCCTCTCTCCTCGCTCCTCTTACCTCCTCCCCCTCCACCCCTCTCTCTCTCTCCCTCTCCTCCCTCCTCCTCCTCCCCCTCTCCCCTCTCTCTCCTCCTCCTCCTCCCTCTCTCTCCCCTCACTCCTCTCCTCCTCCTCCTCCCTCTCCTCCTCTCTCTCTCCTCCCCCTCTCCCCTCTCTCCCTCCTCTCCTCTCCTCCTCTCCCCTCCTCCCTCCTCTCCTCCCTCTCCACTACCTCCTCTCTCTCCTCCCCCTCCTCTCTCTCTCCTCCTCTCTCCCTCCTCCTCCTCCTCACCCCTCCTCTCTCCTCTCTCTTACCTCCTCCTCCCACACTCTCCTCTCGCTCTCCTCCTCCTCTCTCTCCTCCTCCTCTCTCTCTCTCTCTTACCTCTCTCTCCTCCTCTCTCTCTCTCCTCCTCCTCCTCTCTCTCACACACCTCTCTCTCCTCCTCCTCCCTCCTCCTCCCCTCCTCTCTCTCTCACACACTCCTCTCTCTCTCTCGCCTCCTCCTCCTCTCTCTCTCCTCTCTCTCTCTCTCCCACCTCCTCACACACTCTCTCTCTCTCGCTCTCTTACCTCTCTCTCACACACTCTCTCTCTCGCTCTCTTACCTCTCTCTCACACATCTCTCTCTCTCTCGCTCTCTTACCTCTCTCTCACACACACACTCTCTCTCTCGCTCTCCCTCCTTTTCTCTCACCTTCTCCTCTCTATCGCTCTCTTGTCTCTCTATGACACACACTCTCTCTCTGTACAATGTTCTGGTATATATTTCATTTCTACAATATTTTTACAATGTTCTTCATTTCTACAATATTTGTTTTTAAATGTCTTTTTCTTCTATCTTTTTGATGCTTTTTAAATTCTATCTTGTTTATAGCAAAGGTAAATGGACGTCGCTTAGTGCAGCAAAGCCTTGCATATCATATCCCAACGTCTAATTTAAGATTGGAGGTGGAGGCAGTCACTGCTGCCTTCCAGGCTTGAGAATCAGCTGTACACATATGCCGTGATTGTAACTGGCTCACAAAGCATGTTGAGAAAGGTGAAGACAGGCATGCATGGTGCAAAGTGGCAAGCATCAATTCAGATGTCCCGGGTAGTTAGCATCCTTTGGATATTTTTTCCAGGATATACCGGTGTGCTGGGAAATGAGCAGGCAGATAGACTGGCCAGCACTTCAATACTTGGTGGTGAATTGATGTATGTTAAGCCAGATATAGTGAGGGCCCTGTGGGAAACGAGTGCACAGTGCGAAGGCGCAGATAGATCATTACGGTCTGAGGGGAATGGCGCTGCGAGAAGTTACCAGGGGATCTGGCTGACGCTCGACACTCAGGGAAGGATGAGACGGATATACAATCAGACGGTTACTGGTGCCATCGGAATTGGAACTCTTCGCTTACTGCTGAAGATGAAGATGGAGCAGTTATGGGAGTGTCCCGAGTACTGTGATGTCGATTATTAATTCACATTTTTTTAATACTCGACCCTTTCCACGCTTAAGAGGTTAAGATCTTAGACAGGAAATAAACCGCCTCACAGGCAGATGTACTTCGACTTTGAATGAAGCTCCCAGTTAGTCGACTCTTACGACACGCTTTTCTGTGGAGCAGTATGTACATTCTTGCTTTCCCCCACAACGGGGGAAACCTACACGGGGAACCCAGCCATAGAAATAAAAAAGAAGTTAATGGAAAATATCTTAAAAGGAAGAGCGGTGCATCCATTATGGAGCTCAGTGCTTGCCACTCATCTATTTTTTTTAACGGCATTATATTATAACTCTTGAATGGCTCGACATCTGATGAAAGGAAATACACTTGATGTTAGGGGGACAGATTCATTGACAGCAAGAAAGTGAAACATTAAGAGAGAAAATATATGGAAAGAGTGGCTACATGAATGGGGAGGACAAGAACTCTGACCACGAGAATTCTAAACAGGAATCTTTTCTCCAAGTTCTCATTTACCGTCAACATTTTATGGTTTATTATATCATGAACTATCATCTCCTAGTGTGGGTTCCTGAGCCACATTTGGAACAAGGGAAGGGGGGGGGGGTGGTGGGGGTTGACCCAGCATTTCACCATCATGTTTGCTGCTTTCCCCAGTTTAATCTTCTGAATAGTTGCCTTCAGTTCTTCCATCCTGATGTTATCATACCCATGGACGATTTCCTTCTCAGTAGTGGAATCCGTTATTTCTGGGTCATGACTTTCCCCAACACCCCTTCGTTGTCTTTTATGAATTCCAGCGAGAAAATCTTTCTCCTTCCTCGTGTTTTTTAGGATCTTGTAGAACAGTTTTTGATTTTCGCTTGCACTCTTTTCCAACTTTTCTCCAAATTCTTCCCATGATTTATGTTTTGCATTAAGTACTATATTTTTGACCTCTGTTCTGAGTGTCAAATATTGTTTAAATTTCTCTATTATTTCCCCAGCTGTGTTTCATGGCTGCCAGGTATCGCTTCCATGGCTGCCAGATATCGCTTCCATGCCTGATTCTTTTCTCCTATTTTCAATCTAACTTCTTCTGTAAACCAAGGTGTCATCTGTTCCTTCCTTCCACTTGGGACGTTAGCACAAGTTTCTATTGCAGCTGCTGTGAGGATGTTCTTAAATTTGCACCAGGGGGTTTTAGTATCATCTGATGGTTCGTCTTCAGTTCCGTCTGCTTTCACTATAAGCTGCTGGTATCTAGCCTTAATCTCTGACTCTCTTCGCTTGCGTGCCCTAATCCTCAGCCCTTCTCGGTTACTTGGTTCCTTGCATGGTTGTCGATGTTGCCTTGTTGGAGCAGTTCTTACAGTTGTCCACTTTACTGTGACCAGGCAGTGGTCACTTCCAATCTCTGGTCCTCTCATGACTCTTGCACATCGTATAAACTTTAATGAACCTTTCCTTACTATGGCATAGTCAATGACGGATTTTTAATTCTTGGAAGGTTCCCATCTTGTGTATGCATGCATACGTTTGTGGGGGAATTTTATGTTTGTAATGACAAGGTTTTTTCCCCTGGGAAATCTGAGAAGTTACTTGCCATTGTCATTTAAAACATCTTCCCCATATCTCACTATAACTCCACCAAATCTAGAGTGATAATTTTCTAATCTGGTATTTAGATTACCAAGGAGGATACTTTCACCGTGACACTCATCTATGGTACTCGGGAGCCGTTCGAATAGTTCTTCTTCTACATCTACTCGCTTGTCCTCATTTGGTCCATTCACAATGACAGTATTGACAATTTTATCTTCTTCTTTCAGGTCCAACATCATAGTTCGCTCCGAGATGAATTTCCATCCCTTGATGTTACCCACTTGATTCCTGGCCATAATACAGCCAACACCCTCTATGGCTCTCTCTGTCATAGGGACACCACTGTAGAGCAGCCTACTTCCATCGTGATCTATTATTCCCTGCTCCTTTTTCTTGGTTTCAGTCAGAGCCAAGATTCCCAAGGTTGCACTTGTAAGCCCCCCCCCCCCCCCCACCAAATTGCGTCGCTTTTCTTCCCGTTAATGCCTAGTTTGTTCAATGTTCCATAAATGGTGGTCCGTTAGTCATGCCAGTTCGTCGCCATTAAGATCCGTCGGGTTTTCTCTCTGTGGTCACTTGTAATCGTAGTTTCAGGCAAAACAGGTGATTGGCCTGTTGTGCTTTTGCATTGAGGAGAAACTGCCTCCTTATGATCTCCATGCAGGCTGTCTGGCTGATTCATTGTTACCCACTATCTCCAGAAACGCATGAAGCACTCAGATTCAGCCAGATCCTTCTCCTTTTTACAGCCGGGGTTGGGACCGGTCTTAGCGGAGTTCAGCCAACAATATGCGTACTATATATTAGTAATAGTGGAAAAAAATCATCCTAAGTTCATGACGAACCATTCAGCCCACAAGTGATCGCCACCCCTCCTCTGTACGCTATTGGCGTCAAACCCGTCCCTTTTTTTGCCCCTACCTGGGCGTTGGAGGTATATAGGCTGACCGTCATTCCATTGAACGAAGTTTTTTCGCCAGGGACACTAGATGAGTATCGAGTCCTATGTAGTCACTTCATAGTTAGAGCCTATTTGTGTATGTGTACTGTGTTGTCCTTTATGTGCTGATGAAGGCTAATCGCCGCAACGTCCTTTGTTTGTTTATTGTGATCGATTTTGTAAAGCTAACATAAACTAATTGTTGTTTCTTACCAACTTTTTCTCTTCCCTATAATTTTCTACTCCTTATAAAAACTCTGTATATCCAGCAACGTGCAACGACTGATGACACCAGTTTTGTGATGTTTCATTATTCTGTGGCTTCCCACACAGTGCTCTTGTCTGGCCACATCCCATACGACTTATGCTGTGTGGTCATGGCTGCAGATTCAGCCCTCACTTGCTCGGCAGGAACGTCGCATTTCTCTCGTCAAGTATCCAGTATGTCAGTGGCGTCCATACCGACATACCTGAGACATACAAGGCCACAAATATAATTTAGCTTACCTGTTGATGGGCTCCTGGAGATGGCGGGACACCGTGTGGCAGGCTATGCAGACTAGAAAATCCCGAATCGGCTCCGCTAAAATCTGAAAAAGAAGAAGAAAAAAGCAGTCAGTAAAATGCATTTATAGGCATGCAGGTCAAGCCATTTATCACACATACTCACACATACAAAGCAATGCGTATAAACATTCACATGATATGTGTACAAACATTCACACGAAATGAGTACAAACATTCACATGAAATGTGTACAAACATTCACATGAAATGTGTACAAACATTCACATGAAATGTGTACAAACGTTCACATGAAATCTGTACAAACATCCACCTGAAATGCGTACAAACATCCACATAAAATGCGTACAAACATTTACATGAAATGCGTACACACATCCACCTGAAATGCGTACACACATAAACATGAAATGCGTACAAACATCCACATGAAATGCGTACAAACATTCACATGAAATGCGTACAAACATCCACATGAAATGCGTACAAACATTTACATGAAATGCGTACACACATCCCCATGAAATGCGTAGAAACATCCACCTGAAATGCGTACACACATAAACATGAAATGCATACACACATCCACAAGAAATGCGTACAAACATCCACATGAAATGCGTACAAACATCCACAAGAAATGCGCTCTTGCTTCGGGTTTACGGACTAACATTTATTCTATACAGGAAGCAACGGTAAAAAAATCTTAGCAGCCGATTCAATATTCGTTTCAGTTTTAAAGTTGAACACACTGAACCGCGGACGATTTCAGATTTTAAAATAATAATACTCAAACAAATGAGACTAAATAATTATAAATATAGCGCATTGTGAATTTACATTGTCACAACTGGATGTTGTTCTTGATTCCAAGTATTAATCCGCTTATTTTCGTCACGTAATTGTTGCTATTAGCAACCACAGATATCCTTAGCTACAGACAATCCGTGAAGGAAACACGCTGGCTGTGGACAGGACACACTTTAAGAAAACATGAGACCAATATAAAATAGCAGGGCTTTACACCGGAACCCACAGGAGCATAGAAAAAAGGTTTGTGTGTGTATACATATATATAATAAACAATAGAGAAGTGAACTAGAGAGTGATGTTTAAAAAGAGATGCATGCAAATGGGGTGAGATGCATGCCATAGGCAAGGATAAGGCGACAGGGTGAGAGTTGGTTGAGGGTTTTCCCTGAGGGATAGAGGGCAGGAGAAAAGAAGAAGAGGAGAAGAAGAAGAAAAATACGAAGAAGGAGAAGAAAAAAGAGGAGGAGGGGCAGGAGAAGGATGAAAAGGAGGAGGAGAAGAAGGAGGAGGAGAAGAAAAAGTAGGAGGAAGAGAAGGAGGAGGAGGAGAAGGAGTAGAAAAAGGAGACAAAATAAGAAGAAGTGAAGGAGGATAAGAATAATAATAAAAAGAAGACGAAAAAGGAAGAGGAGAAGAAGGAGGAAGAGAAGGAGGAGAAGAAGGAGGAAAGAGAGGAGATGGAAAAGGAAGAAGAGAAGAAGAAGGGGGAGGAAGAGAAGGAGGAGGAAGAGAAGGAGTAGGAGAAGGAAGGGGGGATGAGGAAAAGAAGAAGGAGGAGGAAAAGGAGGAGAAGAAGGAGCAAAAGGGGGAGGAAGAGAAGGAGGAGGAAGAGAAGGAGTAGGAGAAGGAGGGGGGATGAGGAGAAGAAGAAGGAGGAGGAAAAGGAGGAGAAGAAGGAGCAAAAGGTGGAGAAGAAGGAGAAGGGGGAGGAGGAGAAGGAGGAGGATGAGGATAAAAAGAGGAGAAAGAGGAGGAGAAGGTGGAGAAGGAGGACGAGGAGAAGGAGGAGGAGAAGAAAGAGGAGGAGGAAAAGGAGGAGGAGAAGAAGAAGCCGTTTCAGGCTAGGGTCACATCGAACAGCATCCAATCCACAGTGACAGGCAGGGCTCACTAGATCCACAGTGACAGGACAGGCAGGGCTCACTAGATCGACAGTGACAGGCAGGGCTCACTAGATCCACAGTGACAGGCAGGGCTCACTAGATCCACAGTGACAGACAGGGCTCACTAGATCCACTGTGACAGGCAGGGCTCACTAGATCCACTGTGACAGGCAGGGCTCACTAGATCCACAGTGACAGGCAGGGCTCACTAGATCCACAGTGACAGGCAGGGCTCACTAGATCCACAGTGACAGGCAGGGCTCACTAGATCCACAGTGACAGGCAGGGCTCACTAGATCCACTGTGTGGCCGATGTTAAACAAACTGTAATGCACGTTAAATGTTCAGATGCGACAACATCCATCGGTACAGCTGTAGGCTGTCATTTTAATCATTGACCAGACAGTATCTGGCACAGACAATCAAAGAGGAACAGTACTGGCCAATTCTCCTCATCAGACCATGGCATACTTTAAATGAAATGATAACAAGAGTATCTGTCATAGAGATATCTTTACCTTTTATAAACGTAGATTATTTGAATCTACCATTTCAATGATCTGGATCATCCAACTGAAGTACTTCTCTATATCGCTCGACCAGCTAGAACATTACACAGTCAAGTTATACCCACTTAATATTGGTGAGGGAGTGAGAGAGAGAGAGAGAGAGAGAGAGAGAGAGAGAGAGAGAGAGAGAGAGAGAGAGAAAGAGAGAGAAAGAGAGAGAGAGAGAAAGAGAAAGAGGGGGGGGGGGCATGCAGAGACACGCTGTCGTGGAAGGCATCAATCCATGACCAAAATGACACTAAAAATAATAACGCAAACGCATGAGAGAAGAGAAAGAGCAAGGGTGAAAAAGATAGAACCGGGAGAAACAAAAAGAGGTAAATAGAAAGGGAGACAGACAGGCAGACAGACAGACAGACAGACAGACAGACAGACAGACAGACAGACAGACAGACAGACAGACAGACAGACAGACAGACAGACAGACAGACAGACAGACAGACAGACAGACAGACAGACAGACAGACAGACAGACAGACAGACAGACAGACAGACAGACAGACAGACAGACAGACAGACAGACAGACAGACAGACAGACGGACGGACGGACAGACAATCAGAGCGCCCTTCTCTGCCCTCTCTTAGGTTAATTAATCTAGATAGAAATCGTGAAACCGATGATAGCGAATTCCACACAGAAAGCGAATGTGTATGAACTATTCTGGACGATCATGGGTTGGCCCAAAAGACACACGCCGCCCTGTCAGTGTGAGCACGCCGCCCCGTCAGTGTACGCACGCCGCCCCGTCAGTGTGAGCAGAAAAAAAAAACATGTTACAAATGACTGCAGAGAGTCAAAAAACTGACTGCACATCAGCATTATGCAGCAGGTCTTTCACAGAACAACGCTCCCATCGCAGTCATCATCATCATCGGGTGCCTTGCCGAGTGGCGTGGGCGATCATGCCTCTCCACAATCTGCGATCTCCTGCAGCATGTATAAGTTCGTATGCTGACACACCTCCATGCCATGCAACAAGTGCAGAGTGTTTGTGTTTTAGGGTTAGTGTTAAATGAACATCAATTAACGCTAATCCTAACCTCCCACCTATATGCTCATACTATTTCATTTCGGGGAACTCCACAGAATTCCCTAGGGAATTTCAGAGCGCCCGAGATAGGGTGAAAAAGCGGAAAAGAAACCATAATATACATGCATTCACAAAAAGGTGTCACCCTCATCGTCCCCATTCTTGGTTTGACTGCATGCTTTCTCTCATGCAGTGTTTTATTTTGGAAAAAAGGGAACAAACTATTACAGACTGCAGTCTAGTTTCAAATTATTTATACACCGGACAGCGACGGACGTTCTGTTTGGTTTTCGCTGGCAGAGAAAAGTGCAACTATGGGGTGACCCGTCTGCCACGAAGCTGGTATTTTAATTAACAGACTGGTGCAGAATTGAAACATTTGATGTAGAACTGAAACAGGTGCTGCAGAACTGAAATAGCAGTTGCAGAATTGAAACATTTGTTGTAGAACTGAAACAGTTGCTGCAGAACTGAAACAGCTGTTGCAGAATTGAAACATTTGATGTAGAACTGAAACCGTTGCTGCAGAACTGAAACAGCAGTTGCAGAATTGAAAGATTTGATGTAGAACTGAAACCGTTGCTGCAGAACTGAAATAGCAGTTGCAGAATTGAAACATTTGATGTAGAACTAAAACAGTTGCTGCAGAACTGAAACAGCTGTTGCAGAATTGAAACATTTGACGTAAAACTGAAAAAGTTGTTGCAAAATTGGGTTTCGGGTCCCAAATATGCGGTTAATGGGGAGGGGGGGGGGGGGGACAAGTGAGCCCTAACAAGCATGTCGTAAAAGGCGAGAAACTAACAGTCCGCATACCAATAAGTCAGATTTGTAAAGTGGATGTGCATGCAAAAAAAAATCAATCCTGGGACAGCGAGAATTTTCCACCGCATTTACAGCTGGTGAAAGTTAAAGAAGAAGAAGAAGAAGAAAAAGAAGAAGAAGAAGAAGAAGAAGAAGAAGAAGAAGAAGAAGAAGAAGAAGAAGAAGAAGAAGAAGAAGAAGAAGAAGAAGAAGAAGAAGAAGAAGAAGAAAAAGAAGAAGAAAAAGAGAAGAAGGATAATAGTGAGAGAAAAAGACGACAAAGAAGAAACAAATTGTTACAGATCTTGAATAAACTTCTTTAGAACTTGGGGGAAAAAACACAACTATTACAGAACCATATAATTTATTGCACATACACATAAACGATGACCCAACATCATCGAATTAATCAATCTTGGTGAAATATATGTTAGGTGTTTCTTATCTAGGATGCAAGGAAAGGTCGTGTCAGAGCAACATGTAGCTTATGTATATGTTTGTTGTTTTAGTATCCAGAAGCCATGAGTGGTTAACACTTAGGCTCGGTATTATGGATATCGCAACCTTTCGGCCTTGATTCCATTGTAAATCTGGGAGAAAATGTGGCTTTCCTGCCTACCCCCGGGATTGAACCCGGACCACAAGGAGTTCGTAACCCGGTCTCTGCGCAATCCGGTTTAGCCAACTACGCTAGAGAGCCGGGCAGCTTATGTATATAGCTGGAGACAGTCAAAACAGCCCTGCAGCAAGAAGCTGGAAATAAACTGTCCACGGCAAAGTTTTTGACTTTTAGTCTGTACTGCTTAAAGTTAAAAAAAGGCAAGAACGATAGAGTGGATATCAATCATCAACGCATAAATATAACAGTGACTTGCATGGATTGCTGTTTGGTAATTAAAGAGTGCGAGGCAAGGAACGGGCAGATTTGTTGGCAGCAAAAGTGACAGCGACAGGTAAACATCTGAAGAAAGAAAAAAGCATACGAAGGAATTGTGTTAGGAAATATACTGATGAAAGAACATGTTTAAGGTTGGGGGAATGTGAATTTAAGTGTGAATTCAGTAAGAAAGTAAGTAAGAGAGGAAGATCACGGCATGTATTCAATTTGCTACTGAAATAATCTACCTACACCTTAAGACAATCGCTGTGGGAGACGGAGCATCTACGGGCATGCCCGTTGGGCCGATGTCTATTAACTGTAATTAAGAGAGATCAAAGCAACGTAGTTTGGATGGCTAGTCAGAATGAAGCCACAGCTTTCAGTGAGACATGCACGGCAGGCTACAGAGCTAGAGAAAGAGCAAGACAAGACCAAGAGTAAGACATCTCTACTGCTATGAAGAATATACTACACGAACGCCAAACCACCAACAGTATACACTTGGCTCAAGATTAAACAATGGTCACAAAAATGAGTCTTTTATGTCATTTATGCATTGAACATATAGTGCTAAACTTACGTCTGTATACACCAACTTACAGAATATAAAGACAGGTTGTGGTGCATGGTGCTAGTTTTATATTTTATTTAACAGAGTATCACGCTTGCCACTTTACTCCTACAAACAATACTGCAGATATAGATAATTTATTTCAAGCGAACGAAAGAAGAAGAAGAAGAAGAACTTCCTACAAGACTGGGTCGAATTTTAGCCATGTGACTACGAGAACAATCCCGTCTGGAAGGGATTCTGAACTCCAGGACCACCAGGCCGACAGAGAAGTGAACCAGCTACTATGTTTCCGAGTCGCCACTTGGAATATAACGATTAACTTCGTGGTACAATACAGGCCACGTGATCGACAACACAGGAAATACTTGGCGTGCAGGTAAACAAGCCAGCCATTACAGTCACTCAACATGTGCGCAGTGATACATGGCAGGCTAGCAAGTGAACTGCCAGGATCCGGGCTAGTCACAGTCTGCAGAAACACTGGACTATTTCACAGCCCACCTGGTGTCGGCCACCTGCACGTGTAGCAACTATGAACCCACAGATGTCTCCAGTACAAAAACAACCGCAGTTGATAATCAAACATTCTCATTTTAGAGGCAAACCAGATGATCCAGGACACAACCGAAACAGTGTGCGATCAGATGTAGGATGCATTGCTTACATTTAAAGCTGAACAGAACTGAGTTGAGAACCAACATCACAACACTCGGGATATTCCTCCACATGTTCCACTTTCATCTTCAGCAGCCAGTGCAGCATAACTCCAATACTAATGGTGTCAGTTGCACTCTAGACAAACCTATAGTCCCCATTCTTCTGACCATGGTGATCTGGCTGCTCTTCCGCGTTGTTAAAATTGTGTGCCGATAGGAACCCAATGTGATTATACTAGTTTTAACTTGTGTTGGTCTAACACCCACTTCACTAATCTCACCGGCTGACAGCAGAAATACTTGTAGGTTAAAATTCGTGTAGCCGGCGTAGTGTACAGGCTAAACGCTTGCCTGCTGTCCCGAAGGTCTAGCGTTCAAAATCGCACCGATGTAGATTGTTCTCTCTGGAAAATCGACCTTGGCTCCCACGTCGACCCAGTCTACAACAGGAACGGGGTAATATGTTGGGAAGTACAAGTGACCGGCATCAAGTCAACAACATCACCCGTACAGTGCTGCATACTCTATACAAGTTTAGGTCCAGCATTTACGCCAGACGCGCCGAAGACGTATAGAGGGATCCCTTAGGGTAAGCCACAGTACGTGTTCTTCTTCTCCGTTTCTCTGCAAAAGAAAGTCTCTTGCTGTGTCCATGTTATAGTTATATATCCACGATGTCTGCACCGTTCAGATACACCGGATTTCAGCACGGACCCAACAGCTACCAGCTAACACCAATAGTTCTTAATAGATTCTGGCTACACCTTCGCCTTCGTGCATTGGGCTTGAAGACTCGCATATATCCACATATTCTAGCCTCCCGCCCTCTCACTGCTGCAATGTGATCACCACCAGACTTGCATCTGATGAGATTAGGGATTACCCGATGCTGATCATGACACCTGCTGTCAGCTTGCACTGGACGGATCTTCTTATAGTCCGTGTTAGGGATGTCTTGTCTATCCGCAGCTTTCTGTCCCGGGCACTTCCAATCATTTCTGACACATGTATTCTCCAACGCTACAATACCAATCTGTCCAACATCTCCTCTCTTGGTCCACCGCTAACCCTCCAACTTTCCCGTTGTCACAACATATTTCAGCCCCCCCCCCCCCCCCCCCCACCCGTTTTTTTGGGGGTTCCTTACAATGTAAAAACAGACTGTCGACCGACTTCTTAGCCAGTTTCCTCCATGAGTGTTTTTTCTTTTCTTTTTCCAGACAACTTCATAGCACTGGCCATGGCATTGTCATGACTGCTCTGTTTAACCACATCCCCTGAAAGATTTAACCAATGTCTAGCATGAAGGACTCAGAGGTTCCCCGAATACTACCGAAGATGCAGGCTACTTCCGGTAACAGAAAGCGTACACTCATAGTCTTTGCACGTGGAGCTCACTACGGCATTATTTTTTAAAAGTCCTTTTTAGGACGAAATTATTTGTTATTTGAAGCCCTACTCTGGCTCTTGCCAGAGGCCGCAATATAGCCTGGCCATAAATATAGCCTAAAGGCTGAACGCAATTTCTGGGACCTCTCCACGGTAATCCTCACCCAATGGTGGCACTCTGTGTCATCGGGTGTTTATCGCTTGTGTGATGTCCTGGTAGGGTAGAAAGTCAGTCAGTCAGTCAGCTCACTGCGGGAATATGTTGCGTCATTTCCATCTCAGGGTCTTCAGCGTCAATGTACGTGATGCAAATATTATGAGCTACGGATAAAAACAGGGAGAATGTTTTATTCTGTTTATTCTGTCAATAATTTCCCACAGTGGAGCACACGTCATCGATCAGGCTACGAGAACTTCCCCTACAGTGCCTTACGGGTTGCCATTTTTCTGTCTCCTGTATTGGAAGTAGATTTACATATGTTTTTATATTTTGACAGGGTACAACACGAATAGCTCACTGCATGCGTTCAAGAAATTCAACTAGATGGAAAGGATATTAGACTTATTATAAACGTATATAGGGAACAGGTAGCAACAGTTAGCTAGGACATCTACCCACCACAGATAGGTAACTAGAGGACCTGCTACACGATGATGGTGATACAGGGAACAGGTAGCAACAGTTAGCTAGGACATCTACCCACCACAGATGGGTAACTAGAGGACCTGCTACACGATGATGGTGATACAGGGAACAGGTAGCAACAGTTAGCTAGGACATCTACCCACCACAGATGGGTAACTAGAGGACCTGCTACACGATGATGGTGATACAGGGAACAGGTAGCAACAGTTAGCTAGGACATCTACCCACCACAGATGGGTAACTAGAGGACCTGCTACACGATGATGGTGATACAGGGAACAAGTAGCAACAGTTAGCTAGGACATCTACCCACCACAGATAGGTAACTAGAGGACCGGCTACACGATGATGGGTGATACAGGGAACAGGTAGCAACAGTTAGCTAGGACATCTACCCACCACAGATGGGTAACTAGAGGACCTGCTACACGATGATGGATGATACAGGGAACAGGTAGCAACAGTTAGCTAGGACATCTACCCACCACAGATGGGTAACTAGAAGACCTGCTACACGATGATGGATGATACAGGGAACAGGTAGCAACAGTTAGCTAGGACATCTACCCACCACAGATGGGTAACTAGAGGACCTGCTACACGATGATGGATGATACAGGGAACAGGTAGCAACAGTTAGCTAGGACATCTACCCACCACAGATGGGTAACTAGAGGACCTGCTACACGATGATGGATGATACAGGGAACAGGTAGCAACAGTTAGCTAGGACATCTACCCACCACAGATGGGTAACTAGAGGACCTGCTACACGATGATGGATGATACAGGGAACAGGTAGCAACAGTTAGCTAGGACATCTACCCACCACAGATAGGTAACTAGAGCACCACGCCTTCATGCGTATAGGGCATTTAAGGCTAGATCTATATTTTCTATATGAAGCAGACAAGTGGCTTGAGTCATTGCAAAATTCTCCTTTGTGTGCAGTTACTTTTATATTCGTACCAGGGTATGCAGGCGTTGTTGGTAATGAGAGAGCTGATAGACTGGCAGACACTGCATTAATTGAAAATGGCCGGCCCATGGATCACGCAGACATTGTCATTGCCCTTAAAAAGATAGGACGTTCTGAGGGTTTTGGCAGCAACATGTCCACATCACTTCTAAGAATACGCGAATTGTGAGTAAAGATCGGCACAGCCAAGCATGAGAAGCACACTGGACGTACACGAAGTCTTGTTAACCAACATAGGACTGGTATTATTAACCGCGCGACGCTGATGAATATGTTGAGAGGAGAATCTGAGCGCCTATGGATGTGTCCGGAGTGCTGTGATGATAATCTAAATTATAACTCATATTTTCTAGATTAATCGGTGCTTGAGAGTGATAAGGTCAGCATCACGCGACCGCCTTTACTTCCTAGGGTTGCACCTGGTACCCACTCAAAGTTAGGTCGCCCTGGCAGTCAAGGTTTTGTAGGGGAAAAAAAAAGACCTAAAGATCTAATTTCAACAGGAAGCAACGCAAAATTAGAAATAAAGGACAATTACTAGCAGTAAGAGAAATGTAGAAAGACTGGCGCAGTGGCTAGTGCTTCCCAAACACGAGGTGCTGTAGTCGGTGGTATCGACCAAATGCGATAGATAGCAGCCATGCTTCAAACATATATACACCCCAACCAAAACTCTAGAACACACGGTGGTGTCGACCAAGTGCGATAGATAGCAGCCATGCTTCAAACATATATACACCCCAACCAAAACTCTAGAACACACGGCGGTGTCCACCTAATGGGAAAGATAGCAGCCATACTACAAACATATATACACCGCAACTAAAACTCTAGAACACAAGATGAAGAGATCAACTGCTGATTTATAGAAACTGTCTATTTCTATAAATGGTCCCATAGGTGAAACCGGCCTATTTCTATACATGGTTACATATGCGGAAAATGAACTATTTATATAAGTGTTTCCATACGTGGTAACCTTAATCCGTTCTATTCTGTTACTCCAAATGCTTTTGTTCTATCGTGGTATTTAAACCCTTCAGAGTGAGTGAAGTTGAACCCCACTAGGACCGCACACAGAACGATCAACACCAGGTGATGCAAACTGCAAAGTCCCACTATTCGGAAGAAAATCACACAGACACACATTCCAGAAACCCTGTTCAACCGTGAGGTTATATTGGGCCTCCCAACAGTTACAGTGTTACCTGATAACCAGACAGAGTACGGCTATTAAAAGTACCCTTCAGACCAAGCCATTTATTACTTTAGGCAAAAACTCTCCAGAATACAAAAGGGGAAAAAAAACCTATATGACTGCGACTAAAAGAGGCGCATAATTAGGTATTTTTGATTTTTTAAATAATATCGTACACAGTACGTGAATTTTCTCTGCATGCTATTAAAATCCATGTACCGTTTGGCATGAGTGCTGTTGGTTGCCCACGCCAGCGCGACAGATTTCACCAGATTTGCAAACCCCGTTCAGAGAAATTCCGAAAATTTGCCGATAAATGAAACACGCATGTTTGTAGTTATCTCACAAAATCATAGATTAGAATAATATGGACAGCCGATATCAGAAATCTGAAAGCTTTGAAAGTGATAATACATACTCACATAAAATTATCGACCACATCAAAAAGGCAGTCAACATTGTTGGGCCACATACTGAGTGTGAGAGAGAGAGAGCGAGAGAGAGAGAGAGAGAGAGAGAGAGAGAGAGAGAGAGAGAGAGAGAGAGAGAGAGAGAGAGAGAGAGAGAGAGAGAGAGAGAGAGAGAGAGAGAGAAAAGTTGAAAAAAAAATGTTTTGAAACACTTATAAGTTTCAAGGAAACAAGAGATATTGTAACAACTGATAAGATTCAAGGAAACACGAGTGTAACAATTGATAGGATTCAAAGAAACGAGCAACACTGGAACACATACAATTCAAAGAAACAAGAGATACTGTGACAACTAATAAGATTCAAGGAAACTAGAAATACTGTAACAATTGATAAGATTCAAAGAAACAAGAAATATTGAAAAGCGTGATAAGATTCAAGGAAACAGAGATACTGTAACAACTAATACGATTCAAGGAAGCAAGTAAGTAGGTGCCTGTGTGTAAGAATGAAGAAGTGCAGTGTGAAGAGCCGAAGGCGGGACGGTTGGCCAGTATCGAATCATTGATGTTTGTGTATTTTTACGCTCAATGGTGGTGGCTGTCGTCGGTTGTGGATTTGCTAAAAAAACCGCCAAAACGAGAAAGACATGACATCCCTAGACTATAGGAGTGTGCCGGGAAATCCCCTACGAAATCATACAGCCGACTAGATAGGGTGACTTTCGTGAGATGTACCGCGCTCTGAAAGCCGTATGTTCAATTACAGAATTCGTCGTTAGGGTCACCTGTGAAATTTTTACAGAGATCCACGAGGATCGTCGTAGGAGCTTAAAGAGTTCGTGTTTTGTGTCGCATTTCCGCAAGGCGGAATGAGAGAATGAGAGATAGATAAATAAAGAGTAAGACAGCGAGAGAGGGAGAGAGAGAGAGAGAGAGAGAGAGAGAGAGAGAGAGAGAGAGAGAGAGAGTGCAGTGTGGTAGAGTATAAACATGTTTTCATTTTTTTCCTTCGCCTAGAATAAATGGTCTATATCCGCAATGTTTTCTTTAATATGAATTTCAGTGTCTCTCTATTTTCTGTTTGTTTAGTCAAAATGTCTACACATTTTAAAATAACATAAAATAATAAAACCGTTAACCCGTTAGGTTTAAGCACTAGTACATAAAACCTGCCATCTTTCTCTGTCTTCCGCTTGATGAATAAGTGTATGATAGCTTACTCCTGTCCATTTCTTGGTGTTATCATTTGAGATCCTTCTTCGCCATCATTCTTCTTCGACTAATGCTCCCCTTCCCCTTTTTCCACCCCACCCCCAATGTTCCTTGAAGTAAATTCTTTGCAATCAAATCATGTCTCACCCCGTGCCCGAACCAAGCTAGCTTGCGACGTTTCACCACTACCAAGAGAAGCCCCTGATGTCCTGCAAATCTATATTTTGTTTACGACATTTCTGTTAATTTTGTGTTATAAAAAACTAATTTGGTAAAATGCGTCTGTAGCATTTACATTCGAAAACCTGAATTCTCTTTTTCATTTCCACAGTGAGAGTCCAGCTGTTTAGTTTCAACCGTTGCTCCTTTAGACAGATGGGTTATCCTCATGCGACACATTCAGGACAGTCTTACAGAATGTATTCTATTGTGTGGAGCACTACATCACGCATGCATATGTGATATTTCAATTTCAAATTATGTATACATGTCACCGCAGCATCGTACAAGAGATTGCGGCATCGTGCAAGATATTGCTGCATCGAGCAAGAGATTGCGGCAACGTGCATGAGATTGCGGCATCGTGCAAGAGATTGCGGCATCGTGCAAGAGATTGCGGCATCGTGCAAGAGATTGCGGCATCGTGCAAGAGATTGCGGCATCGTGCAAGAGATTGCGGCATCGTGCAAGAGATTGCGGCATCGTGCAAGAGATTGCTGCATCGTGCAAAAGATTGCGGCAACGTGCAAGAGATTGCGGCATCGTGCAAGAGATTGCGGCATCGTGCAAGAGATTGCGGAATTGTGCAAGAGATTGTGGCATCGTGCAAGAGATTGCGGTATCGTTCAAGAGATTGCTGCATCGTGCAAGAGATTGCGGCATCGTGCAAGAGATTGCGGCATCGCCACGCACTATTTTCACCGGCTGCAGTGGATGCATGTATCCACTGCGGACAACCTCCATAGCCGAGACTCTTACACTGCAATCACAAAAAGAAGACAATAATTCCAGGACGTCTAACATAAAAAATAAAACACAAAATGGCCAGGTTATTGCGCTCTGATCTCCTGTTAACTTAAAAACAAACATCGAGTGTAATTAGGAAAACAAACAGACCTGCCGAGAACGTTATTGTCAAAGCACGCACATGTAAATAGCTCACGCACAGTAACCAGCCAATAACGAACAAAAGTAATCACTCCTGCGCCCCCTCCCCCCTCCCACACACAGAGGGAAGGAATTAATCAATGGTCACAGCTGACACTGTGACATCAATCGATGTGAGGGTGGAAAATATGAAGAACTCTATAAGGTGCTGATGCTACCACTGGTTGTGGTCTCTTATCGGGACAGCCAGCCAGCCAGGAAATCCATAACTAGAAGTAAACAACAGGAGTACACCAGTGTTCCAGGAGGCTTCCAGTGACGGCCAGTCATGTTGTCCTAAGACTGTGTGTGTGAACTCCTTCTGTGGCTAGACCAGCTGTCATCCACATGTTGAAGCAATGTACGCTGTGTTATTATATAATCTGAGTTCGGTCTGAACTTGAGGGTGGACTAAGTCGCTACCCTGCAAGCCCAAGTCACTGCCACAAAGTCCTAAGTCACAAGAATGCTCGCGAGAAAAGTCACTTCATGACTGAAGCAATTTGCAAGTGGTGCACAGGACAATTAAAAAAAAGTAAAAAAGTAAAGTTCCCTTTTCACGCCTTTAGGCGCATCGGGCATCTGGGAAGAGCACCCATATTTTTACAGACCAATCGACACTCGGTGGGTAATGTGGTCAGCATTACGCCGGTCGTCTTTACTTCCCCGGGACAGTCATTCTGGTACCCATTTGAGGCTGGGTCGACTTGCGACGTCCCATACCACAATAAAAATCCACGCAGCACGCAGTGGGGCACAGGACAATGCTTATGGATAAATCAAAAGTTGCGAAAATACAAAATCGGAAATGGCAGTGCGAAGAACTCACTAACTAAATATAAAAGTCGAATGTGAAAGCTGGCGCTGGATAAACCCAAATAGAATTTATTCTGCCTGTTTTAAATAAAGACGTTTCAAACTGTGACATTAATCACCAAACCTTACAATGGCTGGCCGCGAAGAACGATTCCTTCAAAGTTGTCGCAAGTCGAGTCGCTGGACAAAGCCCCAAGTCGAGTGGCAGGCAAGTCGCTAATTAAGAATCTTGAGTCGGGCTAGAGTCCAAGTCGCCTGACTCGAGTCCCGACGACTTATCTGAGCATACAAAAGAGAGCTGGCCTAGTATTGTAACAAACTATACAGCGAATGCTGTGTCTGAAAGTAATACACGTATGCTTGTAGGTGGCTCTTTGGTCTCGAGGCATGGCGTCTGCCTCGAGTGTTGGAGGTCCCGGGTTCAAGTCCCGGTGAAGGCTGGGATTTTTTCACGTGGACTTCTTGAAATTTCCCCTGGTCTTTGGTTAATAAGATCGGACGCCAGTGTGTATTGTTGCGCGCGTAAAAAAATCGCTTGGCAGTTGGAAATCGTAAAAGAGTAGCCTAACGGCGCTGCCAGTGCACAATCTGGAGTCTAACCCAGGTATTTCAGGATCTCCGCCGGTGCTACGGGGTTTGTGCACTGCGCATTGATTCTTCTGACTCAGGCTTAAGTCAGAAGAAGAAGAACGGAGCACTTATGGGTTACTACCCTTGTATGCCATGATGCTGATTCGTCGTCTAAACCTAAACACTTATGCTTGTCATACCCATTGTGACTACTACATCTGTTTTATATATATATATATCACACACACACACACACACACACACACACACACTAAAGTGATTTAAAAAAAAAACACAGTTTGTATTTTGGCTGCAGAATAGGAGATAAAGATAAGAGCTGGGCGCCACACATAAGCTGCAACTCATGTGCAACAACTATTAAACTGGTCAACTGGAAAAAGGTAAGCTATGTCTTTTGCCGTCCTAATGATTTGGAGACAGCCCACTGATCATCTCAACAACTATTACTTTTGCATGGTCCTACAATTGGGAAAGGCATATCACTCGCCAGAGTCTGAATTTACCGAAGAACAAAGCGGAGCCTCTGGGTTCCAATTTGCAACAGTGGAAGTTTCTAGCAGAAGATGTTAGAATTTCTGTGTATAGGAACCGACAGAAGCCGCCTAATATATTGTTTCTTTCAAACATGGTGACCCTTCTGCATGTCGCAACATTTCTGGGATAATGTATATATATATATATATATATATATATATATATATATATATATATATATATATATAGATATTATATATATATATATATATATATATATATATATATATATATATATATATATATATATATAAGGAAAGATCCCCTCTTACGCCTTAGGCGCATTCGGGCATACGGTAAAAGCATATCATATTTTAACAGACCAATCGGCACTAGGTGGGTAATATAGTCAGTATTACCCCGACTCTGTTGGCAGCATACAGTTGCCAGCGTTGGAGCACATGCTCAGCAATTTCTAGTACCACGCTACAGGGACACGTCTCCGTTTTCAACACCGAAAAGTCTGAACATATGATGAACGTGAAGGATCCCATCTTCAGTATATCCCTCAGCGTGTGGCGACTGACAACACCAGTTCTGTGTTGGTTTAATTTTCTTCTTTGGCTACTTGTATAGTACTACTGTTTGGCGACATCTCTTTTGACCTAGAGTTCTTGTAGTCATTTGAGTGTTGCCGATTCAAGATCGTCTCCTAAATCATATTTTCATCCTGCTCCTTGAGAGCAATGAAAATGTCGGCTCGGTCCATTTATTTTCCTGTACCTGCCGTGGCCCTGCCAGCAATCCATACCACTCGTTCATGTCCTCTTACCCCAGAGTGTCCTGGCACAAAAATGAAACTAATTTCTTTCAGACGAGATTTAATCAGCGACTCCAACCATCTTCTTCTAATCCACCCTGTCTATATCTTCTTAAGCATGCTCATAGAATCACTTAGAAAGCATGCATGGGAAAACTGCTGAGTCTCTAGCCACATGATTGCTTTTGTAACCGCCATAACCTCAATAGTCACTACTTGTAGTCAGGCAAAAGCCCCGCTTTCTTCTTTTGCAGTTTTCCAGAACCGTGAAAGCCCCACGAACTATGTACGTGTTGAATGACGGATCCGTCAATGTAGATACGAACTCCCGTCAGCTGAATTTTCTTACATTAGGGCTTCATTTAACCAGCCACACAGTCAACCATTAAAGCAGAACATCTGTCTAACCACCTACTGACTATAAAAACGTCTCTTAAACGACATTACAACGTTTCACAGTAGGAACTTGTCGCTTAAGGTACGATACATTTTACCGAAGAAGATTCTGCTTCAGAACCAGCGAAATGTGAACGTCTGTCGGTACTAATTTCAGGTTCTTTAAAGAACTCAATGCACACAATCTGTGGTGATCTGGGATATACAGCGGCATATGTGCAGCCATTTGTGAGATTACTGTCATTAGACAACTGGCAAGAAGCAATTCTCTAAACATTTCGTGTCTATCCAAGCATTGATTTTAGTCGCTGTTTCTTCGTTATTTATGTTCAAGTTGGAGATGGATAGATAGATAGATAGATAGATAGATAGATAGATAGATAGATAGATAGATAGATAGATAGATAGATAGATAGATAGATAGATAGATAGATAGATAGATAGATAGATAGATAGATAGATAGATAGATAGATAGATAGATAGATAGATAGATAGATAGATAGATAGATAGATAGATAGATAGATAGATAGATAGATAGATAGATAGATAGATAGATAGATAGATAGATAGATAGATAGATAGATAGATAGATAGATAGATAGATAGATAGATAGATAGATAGATAGATAGATAGATAGATAGATAGATAGATAGATAGATAGATAGATAGATAGATAGATAGATAGATAGATAGATAGATAGATAGATAGATAGATAGATAGATAGATAGATAGATAGATAGATAGATAGATAGATAGATAGATAGATAGATAGATAGATAGATAGATAGATAGATAGATAGATAGATAGATAGATAGATAGATAGATAGATAGATAGATAGATAGATAGATAGATAGATAGATAGATAGATAGATAGATAGATAGATAGATAGATAGATAGATAGATAGATAGATAGATAGATAGATAGATAGATAGATAGATAGATAGATAGATAGATAGATAGATAGATAGATAGATAGATAGATAGATAGATAGATAGATAGATAGATAGATAGATAGATAGATAGATAGATAGATAGATAGATAGATAGATAGATAGATAGATAGATAGATAGATAGATAGATAGATAGATAGATAGATAGATAGATAGATAGATAGATAGATAGATAGATAGATAGATAGATAGAGAGGGAGACGGAGAGGAAGAGAGAGAGAGAAAGAGAGAGACAGACACAGATAATGAGAAAAAGCGAGGGGCCTATAGAAAGATGTAAGCCAAAATAATACTGCTAATCAAAATCACGGGCCCCTTTACTACGTACGGTACTGCATAAACTATCCTTTCCGCTTACTAGGTCGCCGGCATAAAGACAATGGTCGTGCACACTGGTCAACACGTGGCCACCACCGTGACAATGGTGGCGAACACTGGTGAATTCCTCACCTGGAGAATGACAATGATGGTGCACACTGGTGAATTCCTCACCTGAAAAATGACAATGGTGGTGCACACTGGTGAATTCCTCACCTGGAGAATGACAATGGTGGTGCACACTGGTGAATTCCTCACCTGGAGAATGACAATGATGGTGCACACTGGTGAATTCCTCACCTGAAAAATGACAATGATGGTGCACACTGGTGAATTCCTCACCTGAAAAATGACAATGATGGTGCACACTGGTGAATTTCTCACCTGGACAATGACAATGGTAGTGCACACTGGTGAATTCCTTACCTGGATAATGACAATGGTGGTGCACACTCGTGAATCCCTCACCTGAATAATGACAATGGGGGTGACTACTGGCGAATTCCTCACCTGAAAAATGACAATGGTGGTGCACACTGGTGAATTCCTCACCTGGACAATGATAATGGTGGTGCACACTGGTGAATTCCTCACATGGATAATGACAATGGTGGTGCACACTGGTGAATTCCTCACCTGAATAATGACAATGGGGGGTGAATACTTGTGAATTCCCCACCTGGACAATGGTGGTGAACACTAGGTAATTCCTATCCTGGACATTGACAATAGTGGTGAACACTAGTGAATTTTTCACCTGAACAATGACAATGGTGGTGCACACTGGTGAATTCCTCACTTGGATAATAACAAAGGTGGTGCTTAACGGTGAATTCCACACCTGGATAATGTCTGAGACCATTTAGTAAACACTGATGAACACGTCGCCTGGACAATGACAATAGCGGTGCACACTGGTGAAATAGTGGCCTGGATAATGACAATGGTAGTGCACACTGGTAAAGACGTGGCCTGTTCTCGAACAGCACAATGGTTAACGTTTGCACACAAAGCTATAGATAGAGGTTCAAACCCTAGCTGTGAGAAATTTTTTGTTTCTGGCAGGTAAGGCTTCGGGGCAACCCCGACTAATCAAACACTACCAGATTCAGACAGGGAACGGCGGATAGGACGACAGAAGGTCACCTCGTTTCAGAAAGCCACAGACCCAGAGAGATGTCAAGAAGCAAGAAAATTAAACCCGATGACGCAGACGCTGAGGTCGGCTATCGCGCGTCGGCATGACCCTGTGGTTTAGTATTTCTTTCGTCTTCTTTTCAATAAATGGATGTGAGACATCATATTGCCTGTGCTGACGACACATCCACGAACTTTGCATGCTAACACAGTGCAGTTCGGTGCTTTTAACAACACCGCTACAAACGCAATGCTCCTTTCTAAAATCTTTTATCAGTTTTGTTTAGGTCCGCGGCTTCTTGTGGTCATGTCTCATGTCCGACTGGCCGCAGTATCTGTCAACATTCATTTAAAAGAAAAATTTGATTTTTGAGGTCGGAAGATTTTACTTATGCCTACTGTATTTGCTAACCGCCCACAACTAAACGTTAAAAACATTACTTTACTAGAAGGTATTCTATACTCCCCACACTACTGCTCCGCCATATGGGCTGATGTTCAAATTTAGTCATCAAACGACTTAAAGCACTTGAAAGACGAGCTGTATGTTTAATATGTAATAGTTATGGAAGAGACAGTTCCAACCTATATAAGCGTCTTCTGCTATATCCACTCAATAAACGCCTACTTCTCAATAAGGCATAATTTATTCACAAAATCTCATCCAAAAATGCTTCAGATTATTTTTGACCGTTGCTTAAGTTTAATGGAAGGCATGATGAACGCCTAAAGATCTGACAAGCTTATACAAAAACATGCTTACTCCGCAGCTCATCTGTGGAACTAACTTTCACCGCCAAGCAAAAATATAATAACCCCTATACATTCAATCGGAAACTATTTGAATATTATCTCAACATAGACTATATACCCTGGTAATAGGAATAAACTCACAGGGAGCAAGTACAGCAGGGATCTACCAGTCATCAGTAGAAGTTATCCTCGTCGACAAGTGTTTCGGCCCACGATTTCTCCTAGACACTTTCGTAGGTGGGCCCACCTGAGATCATGAAGCTCAGGGCTGGTACCCTGCTGCACGAAATTACCGGATGGTGTTTCTTTCGGATAGGGACAAGACGACTCGGTGATTTGCAGAAGGTACTGTGAGATAAGAAGTCGTCGCGGCAGCCTAATTAGAACAGCCAGCGTACCTGGACGACCGAGCGACAAGCTTACGATTGGTTTACGATTGGTAAAAGATAATACTTGTAAACATAGTATCCCCCCCCCCCCACCCCACCCCGCGCCGGGTCAAAGATTTATAAAACTTACTATACTTGGCATTATTAATATTAAGAAATGTAGGTAATTTCAGCACATCCCAGCAATTGTGATAAAATAATGAGATGTTGATGCGTATTATATTCATGTTAGCTAATATGTGAATGGGTAATGTATGTAAGGGATGAGGCTAGAAGAGCAGAATTTTATACGGGTCTGCGTGCCCAATTCTTAACACCTTGAAGAAAAAAAAAGTTCGTTGGTTAAAGGCTAAAATGGTTTCTATGAAACGCTAAAGCATGTGCTAAATTGGCTTTTATGTATTCATACAAAATGCAAATTGAAATATACACAGAAATTAAAAAAAAAGGACATCGTTATGAGAGTATGTGAAGGATTTCAATGAAGTTCCAACACTAACATTTCATGTCTAAATGGCATTCTCTCCAGTTACGTATAGATATACAGAATATAGTAATACTAGAGAACTGTATGTAGCTAATTTTGCTGAACGTAAATATTAAAAAATCAGTAAACAGAAACAGGAACAACCAGGGTTTCAAATGTCAGGGAAATCAATTCATCATCTGAGATTTGCCGACGACAGGTGCTGACAGAAAGTAAACATGATCTCCAAGGACAAGCACAACAGGCAGACAAACACCATCAATCGTGAATACTGAATCGTGACGGAGGAAACAGTATACTCTCTCAACGAGGATGGGTGGAACAGTGGCATTTTCAAAACGTCGCGCTTGGAAAACAAATTATGCCTTCGCCAGTGAATCACGAAGAGGGCAGCTCCAGGAAACAGGTTTCCCAACAGGATAATTCTCCATCAGCTGATCATGAAAAAGGCATCTCCAGGAAACATATTTCCGAATTTACAATCACTGGATCATGAAAAAAGGCAGCTCCAGGATACAGGTTTCCCAACAGGATAATTCTCCATCAGTGGATCATGAAAACAAAGCTCCAGGAAACAGATTTCCGAATTCAAAATCACTGGATCATGAAAAAAGACAGCTCCAGGAAAGAGATTTCCGAACAGAATAATTCACCAGCAATAGATCATGAAGAGGGCAGCTCCAGGAAACAGGTTTCCCAACAGGATAATTCTCCATCAGTGGATCATAAAAAAGGCAGCTCCAGGAAACAGATTTCCGAACAGGATAATTCACAATCACTGGATCATGAAAAAAAGCAGCTCCAGGAAACAGATTTCCGAACAGGATAATTCACCATCACTGGATCATGAAAAAGGCAGCTCCAACAGGATAATTCTTGGTCAGCAGATAAGATTAGACTGAGAGAATTACACACTTCCTGCCCGACTATGCAGTGTCCTTTCTTTGTTTATCCTGATTTAATCCAAGCACGTATAACACAATTATAGAAAGACAAACCAAATTTAAATGACCAGAGATGTACAACATACAATGCTTTTTTTTTTTTTCAAATATGTGTCCCACTATAATTACTAGCGAATCAAATTGCCACTGTCTGTGCAAACTATACAACATACGCCACAAGCTTATAATGGCAGATGTCTTTCGACCGTTCCACTGGGAAGGAACAAAAATGCTTCTGCTGAACTGAGCTAGAGAAGCTGAAACAGACCGTCGCTGTGATGGAAGGCATCTGATTTCATCTTATGCTGGCTTATATGTAATTCTGAAGCATTCAATGAATGTGATTTTATGTACTGCTGTGGATCTTCCCCACCCCAAGCTGAAGATTAAGCCTGGGCCACAAGGAATCCACTCCACTATCCACTATGCCATTAGGACGCTTTAAAAAAATTTAAAGGTCAAAGCTGTATCGTGGTGCTTAGGGCTAAATGTTCCGCCTCTAGGATTATTAGGCTACATACATTACAAATAGATGAGTTGACCACTTCCGTTCCTAGTAGAGTCCCATAATAATTCTAAAAAATTCTGACATCTGGCATCCATTTCAAGAGACTGGGTAAACCTTACAGGGACCCATGGTTACTTTTTTTTTTAAAAATATCCAGAAACCATGAGATGTTAACCCTTTGGCTCGGTACTAGGGATATCGCAACCCTCCGGCCTTGATTCCTTTATAGGTACCGTGAACCTGGGAGGAAATATGGCTTTTCTGCCTACCCGCGGGAGTGAACCCGGACCACAATGAGTTCGTCACCCGGTCACCGCGCAGTCCGGTTTAGCCAATACGCTAGAGAGCCGGGCACCCATGGTTACTAAACAGATCCTGCCACTACTAGGAACTGACCCCTGAAGACTCTAGGGGAAATCATACACAATAACCAGTAAATCTCCATGACACATTGACAGGCAACCACCTTTAAAAATACTTTTGTTTTCAAAATGAATGAACCGCTATGAGAGAAGTTCAACGAACCAGGAGCCCCAGGTTTCTACCCTTTATAAGTCTATCTGAACAGACAGGACCAGTCAAAGTTGACTTCAAATATAACTTCAGCTGTGAGATCACACGGTTATAGGCGGTTATTACAAAGCGGCTCTAGAACGTTGAACCTTCGACTTCATGTTGCATTTGTTTCAGAGCGAAACCCTTTGAAGCTTATAAATAGTTAATATCCATGTTATATCAGGTGCAAAGATTATCGCATCGTTTACCAGAAGAGGTAAGCAGGTTACCAAATATCTTGTTTATTTCTAACACTTTATAAAATGTATTTTTAATTCACCCCCCTACCGCCTTTTTTCCCCTCGTCTCTCTCTCTTTCTCCACCCCCCCCCCCCTTTCCCCCGGCCCCGCTAATTAATGACCTTTGTTTCCGTTCGTTTTGTCTGTCAACCAAGAAAAGCAATTTACTATGCGCTTCATCGACATCACCAGGACCCACAATTTATCAACTTCACAAAAATATAACATACTGTAGCCACAGAAGGATAATGATTCATTATCTGTTTCTGACAAGTAACACAATGCGCCCCCCCCCCCCCCCAAAAAAAAAAAAAAAAAACGGTTCTCTCTCTAAACACACATTTAAACCACACCTCCCTACATGCACGAACTTCAATTTTGCAAGCGATCCCCAAAGAAACACATCAATGTTATCTGGTTAACATGTGTACAGTCTTCCTGGGTGCGGAGAAGCACGTTTTACTGGCATCGTTGTGTCCTCCATATCTCCACGACCACGCCCCCCTCGCACAGGATACAGCCGGAGCTAGGTTCCCATAATCCTTTACGCTACCCGGGAATGCCGGGTAACAGCCGACCTGCCGCTATCCGTTACTGTTCATTATAACAGCTGTGAGACAGGGCTGCTAATAAACCTTGTCCTCAACTGGAAGGAAGTCAGCTGGTCAACCCGTCCTGTAATGTCTAGTATTCCAAGTCTTAGCCACTCCTAGCTCTTGCTGCCAGTGAAAACACAATTTAATGTCTGTTACCTAGAAGGGTGGGGGACCGTGGTGTAGCGCTACACCCCCGCCTGCGGACTGGAGGGTCGTGGTTTCACGTCCTGACGATGTCATACTTTTTTCTTTTCTTTTCAAAAATGACCTTGGCTCCCAGGTCGACACAGCCTTCAAGGGGTACCGAGTACAGTCCTGCAAAGTCAAGGCGACTGACATGATACTGACCACATCACACACACCCAGTTCCGATTGATCCTTAAATATAAGTCTAGGTCTATATGCCTAATACGCTTGAGGGAGTGGAAAAAAGGTCTTTGACCCAGAAAGGAAAATAGATTAAAGTTGTCATCATTTCATATCAGTGGTCTAAGATAAACTACTACATGTGAGCTTATGTGTTGTTTCTACTCTTCAACACAAACAGTGGAAATAATATATAATATACAAATGTGCACATTTATATAGTAAACACAACAACTCACATAACCTCACAAACAAACGCCTATCTACACCACAGAGTGCTCAGAATGACTACACATCCACCAAGTGTCGACAACTAAGAAAGATAACTAAAATGTGTAAATGAAGATGTCTTAACCTTCTCGTAGCAATTTAACGCCGCCTTCCTCTATTCGGTATCCAATTAGGAGGTAATGGACTCAGTCTAGCTAGCCACTGGACGATACAAACAAGCCACTCAGTGCCTTCAGCGAGGCACTAGTGTAGTGAGATGTGATGGATTCAAATGAGAGTGTTCATGTTGTCTTCTCCGGCCCAGTGTGCCTAGAGATATTTCTTTGCATGAAAAATCTCGGAGGTTAGCACTGTAGGAAAATCAAGAACACTGACGTGTCCATATGAGAAAGAAAGAAAGAACTACAGACCACGAACTGGGATAACCAGACGATACGCACAGAACAGAAAAATGTGAAGCAAAACTAAGTCTACTTTCTGCAGTAAACGGCTGGGGGTGCGAGCGGTATCAGTATTGATCCGAAATCGTGAGTGACAAGAGAAAGAGAACTATAGACAGCTATTTAGAAACACCAGTAACTCTGACTAAAAGTTAACAGAAAAGACCGAGCGTTTCAACCAGTTTTTATTCACGGATTATAGTCTATACGACTGTTTGTTCGTTCGTAGATAAAGACTGTGGTCACCACATGTTCCATTTTCCCTCATCTTATAACATGGCCGAAAAATGATGACTCTCTCCTTCTGATGTCTGTAAGTAGTTGTCTTCGGGCTCCTGCTTCTTTCAAAACCTCGTGGTTGCTCTTTATGGCTGTCAAATATATTTTAAGCATTCTTCTGTAAAACCAAATCTCTGAGGCCTCAAAAAATTGTTTGGCCTGCCTATCGTTTGTCCAGGACTCACAGCCATATGTTAAAACTGGATGTATGTAGCAAGCAAGAATTCATTTTCTAACCTTCAATGACAGAGATATATTGCATAAGATGTTCTTCATTTGATAAAATGCAGTTTTTCTTCCCTGTCCTATTCTGTTTCTAATCTCGGTGATGAATCTTCCGTCTGATGTTATCCGTGTGCCCAGATACTAAAATTTCTGTAAGTGTCCCCAAAAAAAAAAAAACACCACTGAGTTTTATTACACATTTTGGAATAATTCTTTTCTTTGATACCACCATTACTTCTGTCTTTCCCTTATCCAAACTGAGGCTTATTTCTCCCTTCTACCACCACAATGTCTATCATTTCCTGAAGCTGAGATATCGGCCATATATGATGTATTATACTATTATATTAGTACTATATAGATATACGGATGTGAATAATGGACAGTTAGTAAATTAGTGAAAACTTATTTGGAAGCTGTGGTTTTATAGACGAATGATGAGAATACCCTGAACAGATATAAAGAGTAATGCAGATATCTTGAAAGAAGCTGACTCACGAAAAGATCTGATTGCGCACATCAGTAAGAGAAAATCTACATTCTTTGGTCATGTGACAGTAGAAAAGTTGGAAGCGAAGAGTGGCAGAGGGAGATCAAGAGAGCAGATGCTGGACGGGTTGACATCATGGCATGGAAGATCATCTGTGTCACAGTTGATTGAAATTACTCGAGACAGAAGAAGAATCAAACGAAATCAGCAGATAGGTTATAACTCATGTTATTACTTTTCTTTCTATTTCCTTCTCTCATAACACGTTTCCCCCACTCAACTTTGTGTAGTTATATAATAATAAAATTCCCTTTACATACATGGTGAAATCAGCTGACAGACTGACACACACCCGTACCCAAGTAAAGGCAACTAGTGTTTCTATACAAATGTTCTTCCATATCGTTCTGTGAAACTGTCAAACATCTCCACTAGTCTTTTCCTGCTCCTCTGCCCCATCGAAATGTCCCGACATCACAAGTAAATGGATAATTAAACAGCATATATTATAGAAGGCACTGTACCAGAGCATTTTAAAAATCACCACACATTTGTTAGTAGATAGAGCACAACACCATTCGATGATAACTAGTTATTACAAATCTCGAGAGCCAGACACAGTAAGTAAAACTTGGTGTGCTTTTACTGACGTCTACTATCATAGAAAGCCTGACATGTAGGCAGTGGGTCTATTCTTATTTTCCATAAAATAGGACCCCTGAACTCAAATGTGTATAATGAATTCAAGATGTCGAACCAGGTAATGTAATCGAGACGCAATTGGGGAAATCAACAGCGATAACACAGTAAACACGACTGAAATACAAAAACTTACTAAAGTCTGCTAGTGAGTGTGACATATTCCTTACTGGCCAAAATCTGATATAAAAGGTGGCTAGGAAACTACTTCAGAACCTTCAGCTATCGAGATGTAGCAAAAAGAAAAGTAAAGATCCCTTTGCACGCCTTAGGCGCATTGGGTCGAGTAAGTAGACTCGATGCTAAAGACAAGAGTCAATGATGATCTCGGTGGGAAAAAAACACACCCAAACACCGAAGAGGAAATACGAGGTTAGACATCGAACTACAGAGACAACAGATAAGCTATATAGATCCATGTTAGACACAGACATGCATGCTAAAAGAGAAACATGAAATTATAGCACTGCACCAAACAGCACTAGAAACTCTGTGACAGTCAGAAATCTTCCTTGAGGTTCAGTCAGGAATGGGGAGTATCAAATTCGATTGGTTGAGTCCAGCCGGTACATGGGCGCTTATATGATATACAGTATGTATGATACGCATTCGTGGCACCTTTGTAAGAAATCAACATATTTCCTCATATCAATCTATTTCTCTCTATCAGTGATTGAACAGAAATACTCTCTTCACTCCATCTTTCCTCAATGTCTATCAGTCTACTTTAGCCCTTTCTTGGCAAGTCTATAATTAGATCTTTTCCCGCTGGGCAAGTTTTTCACATCACCGTTAACTGTGGTCCTAATGTATCGATATCGATTAGAGAAATCATTCTCAAGGCAAAAGTGAGGCAGTGCGGAAGGAGGTTCTAGGGCATAACCTCTTGCCTGATTGCAGAGGCAAACATTCTCTCCATCTCTAATTACCTCTCTCTTCGCGATAAAACTGACAAGGAAGGGAGTGAGGGAGGTAGGAGGAGCAGCGGCAGCAGCAGAAACAGGGCTCAATAAAAATGATGATTAAACAATAATAACCCGTGACACTAGCAGCAGCAGCAGTATTAGTGGTAGTAGTGACAGGAAAAGCAGCAGTAGCGGTGCGTGCTAATTACACATGTTACAAAAACGGGGGAGAGGGGGGGGGGGGGCTGGGGGGGGAGGGGGAGGGTTATCAGAAAAACTATTCAACAGTATTAAGTAACCATGGTTGATGCAGACAGAAGACAGAGTTTTAACCCTGTATCGCATTCTACATCAGACGAAGAAGAAGGAGCAGGAGCGGTAGTAGTAGTAGTAAAAGTAGTAGTAGGAGGAGGAGGAGGATGGGGGAGGAAGAGGAGGAGGAGGAGGAGGAGAAGAAGAAGAAGAAGAAGAAGAAGAAGAAGAAGAAGAAGAAGAAGAAGAAGAAGAAGAAGAAGAAGAAGAAGAAGAAGAAGAAGAAGAAGAAGAAGAAGAAGAAGAAGAAGAAGAAGAAAGAAGAAGAAGAAGAAGAAGAAGAAGAAGAAGAAGAAGAAGAAGAAGAAGAAGAAGAAGAAGAAGAAGAAGAAGAAGAAGAAGAAGAAGAAGAAGAGAAGAAGAAGAAGAAGAAGAAGAAGAAGAAGAAGAAGAAGAAGAAGAAGAAGAAGAAGAAGAAAAAGAAGAAGAAGAAGAAGAAAAAGAAGATGAAGAAGAAGAAGGAAGAAGAAGAAGAAGAAGAAGAAGAAGAAGAAGAAGAAGAAGAAGAAGAAGAAGAAGAAGAAGAAGAAGAAGAAGAAGAAAACATTAGATGAAGAAAGCATATTACACAATTTTAGGGGAAAAAATAAGCTCAAACAGAGCTGAGAAAAAATGTAAGACATCCTTTCAAACAGCACTTGAGATGAATGAATCAATGAATCAAGAACTGAAATCAGTGCACGCGGGACATTCCCGTATGTGCCCTGTCCTCCTCCTCAGCAATCAACAAAGAGTCCTCAAACCCAAGGAGCCAAGCTGCAACTTGATTGGAAGTTCTGCTGTTTATCCCTGCAGGAAGAAGTCGTCCATATTGCCTGTTGCCTTTCTGTTTAATCATTATCTTCAGATATGGATGTTCTGTCTGTCGCGCTGTTTACTCAGTTCAATTGAGCCTCCACTCCGCTCGCTTTACCATAATAAGGCTCACCGCCCAGAGGAGAGGCAGCAGCCAGTCTATCAGCCTGCTAATTACAACGCTCACACTATTGTCCTCAACAACAAGCCTATCATATGCTTGTGATCTGAGTCTTATAAAGTACAGTATATAATTACAGCATATAATAAGTTCTTTTTGTGATTCGGTTTGGACTTATAGTATCTTCAGTGTGTGTTTTCGGGGAGAAGAACCTCGACCCAAAGGGGAAAAAAACAGTAATTTTATTGACTTTGTGTCGCTTAGTTTCCCAATGCCTCAAAAAGCAGATTAACATGTTTCTAAGAGGAGTTATTTACATATTTCAAATAGTCACTTTAAAAAAAAAAAAAAAAACACACACATTTCTAAAAGGAACCGTGGCGCGGTGATTTATGTCACAGGCGTGAGGGGAAGTTAAGTCCAACATGATGTGTATAAGGAGATACTCCGTACGTCACTCGGGCGCCAGTCCTTCACTATCCTGGTTGTACGGAACCTCACGCAAGACCCCTACAGCACGTCCTCGTCGTGCGCCACGGATAATGTCTCAAATGAGCATTAACAGAGCTGTCAGGGGATCTCGGAGTTTGGCGGCCCCCAGAGGTGATGTGTCCTTGTGGCTCTCATCAGCCCGCCCCCAAACGCTTGGGTGAAAAATGTTATCAAAACTCATTAGGAACATGAGTAGGTTTGCCAAAAGTACAGCCAAAATTACAACCCTTGGTTAAAAGACTGCGGAGTAAAGAGAACATTGTTCACTGCACATCCTCTGTTAATTCTCAGTGTCGTCGTCACCGCGCTGAGGTGCACCACAACAGCAACCATCCATGGGCTTGCCATCCTTGTGCATCCTCGGTTGGCCCTCAGTGTCGTCGTCACCGCGCTGAGGTGCACCACAACAGCAACCATCCATAGGCTGACCATTCACGTACATCCTCGGTTAACCCTCAGTGTCGTCGTCACCGCGCTGTGGTACACCACAACAGCAACCATCTATCGGATGGCTAAGCCTAAATGTCCGACAAAACTAGATCATACGGATCAAAATCTGACCATCAAAATTTACACTGAACTGAAAAAGACCGAATGTCCACACCCAGAGACCCCACTCGCCCGAGTGTTGGGACAAAACTGATAACGATATGCCTGATTCAGGATGTAAAATTCTGTCGGGCTAACGGCTCATCAAAGAAATCCAACGTGCGAAGAAAAAAAGAATGTACCTATCTGTGTGGTTACAAAAGTTCAAAACCCACGGGCTGCTCCCCGCTGACTTCCAGAGGGCGCATCCCCTGTCGAGCGGGAGGCCTGATACGGTTGTGAGGTTAAGCAGGCATGTGCAGGACGTGACGATTCCTTGGGTGAGCCCAGAACCAGAGATCCATGTGCTGGCTCTGCATGCATGGAAGCCTCCTTGGATGGCGGGGAATGCCTATGATCTGCCCCTGCCTTCCCTTGAGGGCCAACTGTTCCACAGGGGGCTGCCCCAAAGGGGTACTCCGGGGGCAATACCTGCGGCGAAGGAGACAAAGTGGACACCACACAAATCAGGCAACGTCTCGACCCACACAAAACAATGGCCACAGTCACCCTAGAAATAGGCCTGACGTCTTCCTTCGAAGTCGGCGTACAGCTGCCCATGAGGCAGGGAAATGAAAAACGGTTGTACACTCAAAAATCAGGTCCAGGTGAAAGCCAAAAGTCCAAGCGGACGATTAACCGGGACCTTCCACTGGAATTCACAGCCGGTGTTCGATGAAAAAAAAAAAAAAAAAATAAAAGGAACCACTGACTTATTTCGATGAGGAATTGTTAACTAATCGCTAAGAGTAAGAGAAAATGTTAATATAGTTATAAAAGGAACCGATAATGTCTTTCCTAAAGGAACTGCTAACATATACTTATTATTCCTTAAGTAGGCTGCCAACTCATTTCAACATAAATTGGCCATAAATATTTAATGTAAACTGCCGAAAGATTTTAACATAAAACTGTCACTAAATCCCCAGCATAAACCATCAAAACATTTTATAAAATGTGTCAATAAATCTCTAACATTTACTGCCAACATATTTACATAACTTTCCCATAAATATCTCATACACTGCCAACATATTTTAACATAACTTGCCAATGCATCTCTCATACACTGCCAACATATTTTAAAATAAACTGTCAATAAACTTCTAACATTCACTGTCAACAGATTTCAACATAAACTGCCACAAAATCTCTAACAATTAAATATGTGGTGTCTGTGGCGAGCGTTGTTTTAAAGTAAACAATGCATACAAAGTGCTGACCTCTTTGTGTATATATGTCAATATACCTTATATCTTCTGTTCTCGAGCTTATTCACATAAATTTTTTTTGGGGGGGGGGGGGGGGGGGGGGGGGGGGGGGGGGGGGGCTAAGAAGACGGCAGGGAACACATCGAAAAAAACCGGACTGTCTGAGCAAAAAAAAAAAAAAGAACATATAGTTAGGACGGGATCGTGAAGTCACGTCAAGCTGACGACGTCAGCACCCTATCTAGAGTAGGCACTGCTCTTCTGGTCTATTGCAATCAAATGTTGGGATGTACTCCTCTCCAACCATTAGAAAGCGGCCGCTATAGCCACTACTCCTATCCTCAAAATGGACTTTGTGACGTTATAAGCTAGGCTCTCTTAACAGTTTTAGACCTTCCCCGTGTGGGTTCCTGGGCCCTGTTATAGTGAAAACAAGAATAAACCCACTGCCTAATTTGGAGCTTTCTTCGAAGGCGGAGTGCGTCTGCCTGAGGCAAGGAACCAGCAGTCTGCATACAAGTGAGTCAGGCCTGTAAAACGGATGCACACGCAACACTCAGGTTCTGGAAAGAGACTGCAGTCTAGAAGTGGATGAACAACCAGAACTTTCCGCCTGAGTTTACAGCTGGTGAAGGTGAAGAAGAAGTTTTAGACTTGAGTTGAGCTGAGTCAAGAACTGACAGCACAGCACTCGGGGCATTCCCATATGCGCACCGTCCTCATCTTCAGCAACTAACGCAGAGTACAAATACTAATGGTAACGGTCGTTGTCTGGTTTATTGTCTGTCTTGACTTTCCTCTGATTGAGTGAGCCGGCCAGACCCTCTGGTCACACCCAGGTGCATTATTCTCTCCAGGCCATAATAATCTTGTTTCGCTTCTGACTCCGCTGTTGTTCCCAAAGGCCCTGACCACATCTACCTTGTCATGCATCGATTCAACACCTAGTGGTGTAGTTCCAGCCAATCTGCCTGTTCAATCTCCACCACGCCGGCATAGCCTGAACACAAGATCTAAAGTATGCTCACTACCTGTGACCTCCCAAGTGAAGCAACAATGTCTTCACCTTTATCAGCATGCTTTCAGAGTCTTTCACAATTTCAATATTTTATTCTTTTTTTAAAATAATTTCCATTCTCCTTCGCGATACAACTGAATCCCGCCCTATAACCTCTCACTACATATCCATCTGTATGAATAACGATTCTACCCTGGCGTGAATTTTCGCTGATCAATTTTTGCGCTGATTCTGTTGTTACACTCTCGGTTCAAGGTAACCGTCACTCTTTGCAGGATTTTTAGCTGGGCGGCACTGTCATCTATCCATTCCTCTTGTCAACTACATACACGTTTATGCTAGTAACTTCTACCTTCTGAAAAACTGCTCTTCGGCGTCTACATATTGACTTCATTCAGTTTCATGTAGGAAGACGGTGTTCTATGTCCTCTGTGACTTTAAGGTAATTTTAGCATGAAGCACCCTGGATATTTCATATACAGACGGCAAGGAATTATGTGCCGCATACACACAGGAAGCAAGTATGTGCCGCATACACACAGGAAGCAAGTATGGGCCGCATGCACACAGGAAGCAAGTATGGGCCGCATACACACAGGAAGCAAGTATGTGCCGCATACACACAGGAAGCAAGTATGTGCCGCATACACACAGGAACAAGTATGTGCCGCATACACACAGGAAGCAAGTATGTGCCGCATACACACAGGAAGCAAGTATGGGCCGCATACACACAGGAAGCAAGTATTGGCCGCATACACACAGGAAGCAAGTATGGGCCGCATACACACAGGAAGCAAGTATGTGCCGCATACACACAGGAAGCAAGTATGTGCCGCATACACACAGGAAGCAAGTATGGGCCGCATACACACAGGGACAAGTATGTGCCGCATTCACACCGGAAGCAAGTATGAGCCGCATACACACAGGAAGCAAGTATGGGCCGCATACACACAGGAAGCAAGTATGGGCCGCAAACATGCAGGAAGCAAGAATGGGCCGCATACACACAGGAAGCAAGTATGGGCCGCATACACACAGGAAGCAAGTATGGGCCGCATACACACAGGAAGCAAGTATGGGCCGCATACATACAGGAAGCAAGAATGGGCCGCATACAAACAGCTGGTGTATCTCATGTACAGGCCGGCATGACTGGCATTTGTTAATTCTGTGAGCCTTCCATCTTCTTTAGTTGCCTGTCAGATAATGTCAACAGTCCCAGACCACGCCAGTAGTGTATAATGTCATGCATTGATCGCAAACCCGTGTGGCTTGGTGGATTAAATGGTTGCCCCCCCCCCCCCCGCCCCGCCCCGAAAAAAGACACCATATGGTGGGATTTATTTCCCTTTGTTAACTCTAATACAGTGGTTTACTGGCTTTATATTGGTTTGTTTCATGTCTGTTACGGTGGCTCAGGGTTCTTGCTGGACCTGAACCACTACCGCCAGCGTCCCGAACCACCACCAGCTGGCCTAGTAAACCGCCATCTTGAAGAGGCACCAACGATCTCAAATTTGCAGTAATAGGCCCAGAGAAGAAAATATGCCGCATTAAAGACCCAGAACCACCGTAACAGACACACACACACACACACACACACACACACACACACACACACACACACGCAACCCGAGCCACAAACAAAAACAACCGAGCCACCATAACAGACATAAAGAAGAAAAAGCTAAAGCCACCTCCAATATCCTCTACTCCTCAACAGACGCCGAGCAACTGTCATAGATGCAAAAAAAAAAAAAAAAAAAAAACCAGAGCCACAACCATTGTGCCCTGTAAAGAAAAATACTTCACACCAAAGAAAGTAAACCACCGTAATATAGCTAAAGAACAAACAAAAACCAAACCAGAAATAAAGCTAGTCAACCCCCGTAATAAAGCGTGGCTTGGTTTTGTTACTTCTTCAGGACCGTTAAATCCACCGAGCCACATGGTTTTTTTTGTTCCATGTCTTCCGAAGCAATACCTCTAGAGCTTTACAAACTTTTTTAACAACACTTCTACATGGTACATGACAGAGAGACACCTGTCTAAAGTGATTCCATGATATTTGAACGAGGTTTTGTCTCTTCTTCAGGACCATTTAATCCACCGAGCCACATGGTTTCTTTGTTCCATGTCTTCCGAAGCAATACCTCTAGAGCTTTACAAACTTTTTTAACAACACTTCTACATGGTACATGACAGAGAGACATCTGTCTAAAGTGATTCCATGATATTTGAATGAATCCGTTCTTTTGATCTTACTGCTATTAATTGCATTAAAAGAACATTAAAGATATAGTATTAGAGGATAAAGATGCTGAAAAAGATACTGGCAGCTTCTCAAAAAAATAATGTGTGTTACACTTCAAAGATACACTAGGGCGACACTTTTGCAGTAAAGTGATTCCGGGGGTGGGGTGGGGGGCTGATATAATTAAGGGGCCTTATTCTTGTGTATGTTAAATACATTTTCATAATTCAATAAGGACACTGGAGAGAGTGTCTAGACACACAGAACACTCCAAATATCGCCAAGAGAGATCACAGATCAAGTGGTCTGCTCATTTAGCTCGGCTGCCGTCAGGCAGAACAACGCAAAGAGCGATGACGTGCAAACCAAGTGGGAATCGAATGAGAAGCCGACCATGCAAACGATGGAAAGATGGACAACAAGAATCCATGCAACCTTCATACAGGAAACACACAAACGGAGTTTCCCGCTATTTACAGTCCACCTCAACAGCGTAAGTTACAAGAGGATCAACATGAGATGAGATACATCATGGATGGCACAACCTGACTGGGTGCTCGATATACCCCAGACTATACGTGGGTGGCCCTAGAGTGCTGCAAGCAAGTTTACACCAGCTAATGTTAGAGATCGCAAGAAACAGAGAAGCGTGATGTTGTCACAAGGATTAAACTGGCTTGACTGATGTAACCATAGTAATGGGAAGGCAAAGAGATAATATATGATGGCTCGGTCATATGAATGGGGGGGGGGGGAGGAAGGGGAGAACAGAGACCTTAATGGTGATTTAATTGATTGGGGGGGGAGGAAGGGGAGAACAGAGACCTTAATGGTGATTTAATTGATTGGGGGGGGGGGGGGTCCACCTACGTTTTTTACACGGTTCATGGTAATGGCCAGAAGCCTCCTCGCCAACTCTAGTCGACAGGACACTTGATAGTGATATTATTGTAACACAAGACGACAGGTATAATTTCTCATCTATACGCCAGGTGCAAGATGCGATGATCTGGCTAGTATCACAAGATGATTCTAAAAGCTATCTGGAGCTCGTTTGATCTCGGCTCTCCCGATGTTAGCTACACCTTTGCCACAGAATATTAAAAACGGATGCTTTAGAAAATATATCACAAGATTCTATCTACACAGCTAAATATAGCTTCCTGCGCTGGGGAGCGCAGCATGATCTCGCAGCTAGACGGGAAATAAACGTTTAATACCAGAAAGAACTGGTCTTCTCATTTGTAACTCCTGGTCTCAGTTCCTAATCAAATAACGGACTCTAAAGTTACAAGACTGATAAATACAGTGATAATCGACCTTATAAAATTACGTTAAACACACAGGATAAACGAACAAGCATTGTTTTCTTCTTGCGTTTGTTCTCAGGTGCGGTGTCCGTGGTTCAGGCGTTGAGAGTTCGACTCGTAATTCCAATGTACAGCGATCGAAACCCACTGCTGGCTGCGTGGATTTTTATCATGGTACGAGGCAGTCGTAGGTCGACCCAGTCTAAACTGGGAACCAGGATGTATGTCCTGGGTAAGGAAAGACGGCCGGCGTAATACTGACCACATTACCCGCCAAGTGCCGATTGGTCTGTAAAAATATGGGTGCTCTTCCCATGTGCCCGATGCGCCTAAGAGCGTGGAAAGGGATCTGTGCTTTGCTTTATTCCCAGGTGCTAACATGGAAAATAACAGCCACTACAGACGGTGCAAAAGTGCGACAAACAACTGATATCAAATAATTAATCAGGTGCTCTCTCTAAAATGAAGCTCAACAGTACTCTCCGTCAGTTCACTCTTCTTCTTCTGCCTTTCTATCCCCCCAAATGGAGCATAGGCCCTCAACCAACTCACGCCAAGTCGTTCTATCCTTCGCCATTACATGGAACTCTCCCCATGTCCTCCCCATCTTTCTAACTTTATTCTCCAGCTTTCTTCTCCATGTGTATTTTGGCCTTCCTTTATTCCTATGCCCCTGTGGGTTCCAATGCAAAGACATTCTAGTTCACTTCTTTAGACTGCTTTGAATCTATTTATTAATAACCCCCCCCCCCCAACTTGTTTCGATATCTATCTCTGGTTCGCCTTGCTTTAACTCTTCCCCTTCAGTATACTTTTTATACGCATGTTATAATTTTTTTTTTACATGTGGCTGGAAAAATTTCGTGGTTGTCTATTTTTTTTAAAGACTTCTTTCAATAACCACCTTTCCACTGAGTCTCTACATACCTGTACGGGCTACTATAAATTTTAATTAATTAGACCCATTCCTCTGTATGTCCTATTCAAAATGCAGAAGGTTTTAGTTCGACTGTCAACTGTGCTATACAGTGATGATAATTATAAACGGCACTGGCCATTCTTATTGTGAATACGTTGTTTATCTCTACAGATATTAATTATTGTTACTTTTGTTGAACAAAATGTTTGGCCATTAATTTTCGCTTTCTGATTTCTATTTCACTTCTGTTGTCAGAGGTCAGTGACAGAAGACATTTGCCAGGGTTTTTTTTCAGCACCGACCTCTCCTTTCCATTGCTTATCATCACAGTTGTTCGTAAAACAGTAATATACATTCCGCACTGAGCTGATGTACTGTCGCCAGTAGGTATAATAATCTATGGTCACATTCTGGAAGTAACATTGTTAAATCTACAAACGGCCACTGCTCATTAACACACAGCGTCGTATTCAATCCTCTATCACCTAAGGTAGACGCCGTGTTGTAGCGACTAGACGCTCGACTAGGACCCGAAGGATGTAGATTCAAATCCGCACCGAGTTAGATTTTGCTCCCAGACGGATGCAGTCTGAAACAGGTACAAGGTAAAGTTCTGGGAAGTAAATGTGGACGGCGTGTGTGTGTGTTGGGAGGGGGAGGGCAGCGCATGTGAGTGTGTAAGGGATGTTAGTAATTTAGTAGCCGCGCAGTATTTGACTAGAAAACAGCAAGCGAAATGGTCCAGTTATTTGACTGCCAAATGACAGTTAGTAGACCACAACGAGAGTTGGTGTATATGTATAGATCAAGTGCTAACAGAAAGAGAAGCCGACAGTAAAAGCGACGAACACCGTGTATAAGAGAACACTGTAGGAAAACTCATGGAAAACAATCGTTGCCAGAACGTTGACCCAAACATTGGAGTCAGGTGGCCTATTCCCCGCTACACTAGGTGGGTACCGACCAGAAAGAGATACATGGTGCAATGCTGCAGTATTTGTCTACGACACATATGAGGGTTTCCAGGAGGGAATGGAAACGGCTGCAACCGCTATTGACTTAGAAGATGCGTACAACAGCGTCCCACACAACATGATCATCAGACTGCTGTTGGATATGCAGATAAAAACAAAATTCGTCCGCTGGATCGCAGCAGCGCTGTTTGAAAGAACAGTGTCGCTTCGATGTAGTGAATGGTCATCTGAACCTCAACGCGTCCTAATGGGTCTGCCCCAGGGATCACCATTGTCGCCTGTGCTCTTAATGTGTACACAGCAGGAGTCACTAGTGCACAAAGCATAGGCCTAGGCAGAACAATGTCGTATGCAGATGATATCCTTGTTTACCGTCGAGGTAAAAACAGGCAGGAAATTACAACCACACTACAACACGAACTAGACAGACTTTGGGAGTGGTGCCAGGAATCAAGAGCTCAGGTGAACCCGTCCAAAGCCTCCTTAACATGGTTCTCTCTGAATATCCACATCGTAAGTACACCAACACCAGTCGTAAGCATCTGTGGTGTGGACATCGAGAGAAGCCTGTCATACAAATGCCACGTAGACAACGTCATACTTAGAGCCAGGAAAGGTTTGACAGCACTCAAGGTTCTAGCAGCAGCTGATATTGAACAACGCCTACTTTTCCTTCTCTATCAAGGGCTTGTGCTTAGCGTCATTGACTATGGTCTTGCCCTCCTCACTGTCAGCAAAACCCAGCTAGAAAGACTGGACCGAGTACAAAATGAGGCCATGAGACTCATACTCGGCTGCACAAAAGACACCTCCTGCAACGCCATGCGTTATGTCCTGGGTTTGCCGACGATGACTAGCAGATACAAAGTGGCACAGGTCAAGGCTTACATGAGGGTATCGGCAGACGTTAACCACCCATTGCACAAAGCTATACACGACACAAAGGGAACGCGTCTCAAAAGAGGCCGCTCTTGGATGACAAAGGCTGAGGATTTAATCCAGCAGGTATGTGACCTAGACGTGATCATTCACGGAAAAGAATGGACGAATATACCAGTAGACATGCATGGCATCTCTAAGGTTGTCATCACACTCGGAAGGTACTGCAAGGATCAAATTCCTGCGGCCGTAGACACAGAAGTAAGGGAACTGATAGATCAGCATTAGGACCCAGAAGATATCATTATCTATACAGATGGATCGGTGAAGCGCGGATCAAGGTCAGCATGGGCATACATAGCGCAAAGAATGGGGAAAACAATACATGAGGACAGCGGCGCTTACCAGACAACTACGTCAAGCATGACAATGGAAATAACCGCTGCTTCTAGAGCTTTAGCGTGGGTATCCGAGCAAAACGCCACACAGGCAGTCATTGTATCAGACTCAATGAATATGCTTCAGAAGATAGTAACAGGCAGTATGCGCTCTGAATGGATAGAAAGCATTCGGAAATCGCACTTAACCTCCGTAACCTGTATCTACACACCGGGTCATGAGGGTGTAAAGGGAACTGAGCGAGCGGACCAACTGGCAAGCACTGCACCAATGATTGCGGGAAAAAAGCATGGACAGAGCAGATATCGTCAACGCTGTACAAACTGGGCTAGTGGAGAATGAGGAATCCCTGACACTAACACGATTGCGTGACATGGGCGTTAAGCATGGTGATGCACGTCTTTGCCGTCTTCGGGGCCGAGAAAGGAGATGATATAACCAGCTTCTCATGGAGACAATTAGTAGAAGTACTTTGGAGTGGCTGCTGCTTCGGAGAACTGAGCACGCATGGGTATGCCCAATGTGCAGTGACATCAAGTGTGATAACAAAACATAAAATAACATCTTGTAGGGAGTCGGCAGTCCGAAACCCAAGTTCAAGGTGTCTCCTTCGTGCCAAAGAACTGCATGGCTGTTGGGTGAACAGTCGTTAACGAAGGCAGGCAGGTCGTTGTAGGGGCGACGCCTGCTGGTGGATGTAATGTCCTAAGTCCCTTCCCCAGCTAATAATGAGGGTACTGCTGGGGTGACCGTTTATTAACCTTAACCCTCATATAATGCTTCAGGTCAAAATGGACGCTAGGCACGGCCACCTTTTTTAAAAAAAAAGTTGCATTTTTGCTACATTTGTAGACTGGAAGGATATAGTTTCGTCGCCCAGCTTCTGAGTTGAGTGCATGACGTGACACTGTGAGCTACGTGTGTTTTTCGTTGGCACAGGAGCGGAGCAACTATAGGGTGACCCGTTTGCTATGAAGCTGAAACTAGGATTACCAGATTACCAGATAAGAGAGTCCATAGAAAACCCCCCGCCTCCCACACACAAACACCCCACACACACACCCAAACACCCCACACACACCCAAACACCCCACACACACCCACACCCACACACACATCCACCCACACACACACACCCCATACACAGAAACACTACACTTTCTGACTGGTGACACCACAAAGTACAATAGAACCAAGATGAGATGCCATCATGAGACGAGGATGTTTCTGTGAACATTTTCCTACTTTTGTTTTCTTCTTCAATGATCTCTCCGCCTTTTTGGATCTTCATCTTCTACTTTTGCTGTAAAGCGTCGTGAGGAGGAACAACTATTCGTGCAGCTATTGTCTTCTTATGTGCTTGTACAACCTGTTTACATTTAAGTTACAATCGACAGTATCGACTTCACTGCACCGGGTTTTAGCCCACATTGCTCGGTCTCCCTCCACAGAACGGTTAGCCCCCTGCAAAAAAAAATCAAAAAAAAAAAAGCCAGAACTCCGTTGCTCTGGCGACGATCCTCAGGGATCTCCGTAAGAATTGCACTTCTTAATCCAAAGCAACCGCGACCTTCAGAGCGCGAGGCAAACGGCTTGACCACTTCGTCGCGGAGATCTCCAAACAGTGTGTTTAATGTCCCCGGTTCACACCTTCTGTGCCGTCTTAGTCTCGCGTCAGAATTCCTTAGGTGAAGATTCGACTATCTCAACGTGGGCTTGTAAGGGCCGTGTCGGAAAACATTTCATCGATTAAGTAACATTCCTCTCTCTACTACTGGCTTAAATGAATCTCGTAGGAAAACGTTCCATTGATTAAGTAAACATTCCTACCGTAACGGCTTGTAATGAGCCGTATCGGAAAACATACGATCGATTAAGTAAACATTCCCCTAGTAATGGATCTAACGGACCGTGTTGGAAAACACTCGATCGATTAAGTAAACATTTCTTTAGTAATGGTTTTAATGAATCCTGCCTGAAAACACTCAGTCGATTATGTGAACATTCCTACAACAATGGCTTGTAATAAACCCTTAATGAAACAATCGATTAGATAAACATTTCTTATAGTAATGGCTTAGAAGAATGCTTACAAAACCTTGAAGAGCCAAAAAAGAGCAACCAAGAGGTTTTGAAAGAGGCGGGAGCCCGAAGACAACTTATCACATACACCAGAAGGAGACAGTCATCCTTTTTCGGCAATGTTATGAGAAGAGGGAAAATAGAACATGTTGTGACCACTGGAAAGATCTGTGGAAGGAGGGATAGAGGAAGACAACGAGAGAAGATTCTTTACAGTCTTGTTTCATGGCACGAAGGTGTGTCGGCACACGAACTGATACATGCTGCAGGAGATCGCAGATTGTGGAGAGGCATGATCGCCCACGCGATTCGTCAAGGTACATGATGATGATGATGATGATAGTAATGGCGTGCTGAGTGATTACGCAACCTCAATTCAGCACTGCGCAACTATAGGGTCAACGTCCCTCTATTTTAGCGTTACCCACTAAGAAAGGACATTGTCAACTGTATTTGCTTACGACACATATGAGGGTTTCCAGGAGGGAATGGAAACTGCTGCAGCCGCTATTGACTTAGAAGATGCGTACAACAGCGTCCCATACAACATGCTCATCAGACTGCTGTTGGATATGCAGATAGAAACAAAGTTGGTCAACTGGATCGCAGCAGCGTTTTTTGAAAGAACAGTGTCGCTTCGATGTGGTAAATGGGCATCCGAACCTCAACGAGTCCTAATGGGTCTGCCACAGGGATCACCACTGTCGCCTGTGCTCTTCAATGTGTACACAGCAGGAGTCACTAGTGCACAACGCGTAGGTCTAGGTAGAACAATGTCGTATGCAGATGATATTCTTGTTTACCGTCGAGGTAAAAACAGGCAGGAAATTACAACCACACTACAACACGAACTGGACAGACTTAGTGAGTGGTGCCAGGAATCAGGAGCTCATGTGAACCCGTCCAAAGCCTCCTTAACATGGTTCTCTCTAAATACTCACATCGTCAATACACCAACGCCAGTCGTAAGCATCTGTGGTGTGGACATCGAGAGAACGGACACCATGAAATACCTGGGTATGACATTTGACAGATGCTTGTCATACAAATGCCACGTAGACAACGTCATACTTAAAGCCAGAAAAGGTCTGACAGCACTCAAGGTGCTAGCAGCAGCTGATATTGAACAACGCCTACTTTTCCTTCTTTATCAAGGGCTTGTGCTTAGCGTCATTGACTATGGTCTTGGCCTCCTCACTGTCAGCAAAACCCAGCTAGAAAGACTGGACCGAGTACAAAATGAGGCCATGAGACTCATACTCGGCTGCACAAAAGACACCTCCTGCAACGCCATGCGTTATGTCCTGGGTTTGCCGACGATGACTAGTAGATACAAAGTGGCACAAGTCAAGGCTTACATGAGGGTATCGGCAGACGCTAACCACCCATTGCACAAAGCTATATACGATACAAAAGGAACGCGTCTCAAAAGAGGCCGCTCTTGGATGGCAAAGGCTGAGAATTTGATCCAGCAGGTATGTGACCTACGCGTTATCAGGCACGGAAAAGAATGGATGAATACACCAGTAGACATGCATGGCATCTCTAAGGTTGTCATCACACTAGGAAGGTACTGTCGGGATCAGATTCCTGCGGCCATAGACACAAAAGTAAGGGAACTGATAGATCAGCATTCAGACCCAGAAGATATCATCATCTACACAGATGGGTCCGTGAAGCGCGGATCAAGGTCAGCATGGGCATACACAGCGCAAAGAAGGGGGAAAACAATACATGAAGATAGCGGCGCTTACCAGACAACCACGTCAAGCATGACCATGGAAATAGCCGCTGCTTCTAGAGCTTTAGCATGGGTATCCGAGCAAACCGCCACACAAGCAGTAATTGTCTCAGACTCAATGAATATGCTTCAGAAAATAGCAACTGGCAGTATGCGCTCTGAATGGATAGAAAGCATTCGGAAATCGCACTTAACTTCCGTAACCTGGATCTACACACCGGGTCATGCGGGCGTAAAGGGAAATGAGCGAGCGGACCAACTGGCAAGCACAGCACTAATGATTGCGGGAAAAAGCATGGACAGAGCAGATATCGTTAACGCTGTACGTACTGGGCTAGTGGATAATATCGAATCCCTGACACTAACACGATTGCGTGACATGGGAGTTAAGCATGGTGAAGCACGTCTTTGCCGTCTGCGAGGCCGAGAAAGGAGACAATATAACCAGCTTCTCATGGGGACAATTAGTAGAAGTACTTTGGAGTGGCTGCTGCTTCGGAGGACTGCGCACGCATGGGTATGCCCAATGTGCAGTGACGTCGATTGTGATAACAAAACACAAAATAGCATTTTGTAGGAAGTCGGCATTCCGAAACCCAAGTTCAAGGTGTCTCCTTCGTGCCAAAGAACTGCATGGCTGTTGGGTGAACAGTGGTTAACGAAGGCAGTCAGGTCGTTGTAGGGGCGACGCCTGCTGGTGGATGTAATGTCCTAAGTCCCTTTCCCAGCTAATAGTGAGGGTACTGCTGGGGTGACCATTTGTTAACCCCTCACATAATGCTTCAAGTCACAGTGGACGCTAGGCACGGCCACTTTTTTTTATTTTTTTTTTTTGCCGTGGCAGTTCTGCCAGGCGGTGGCCGTTGCATTTTTTGCTCCATTTGTAGACTGGAAGGATATGGTTTCGTCACCCAGCTTCTGAGTTGAGTGCATGGTGTGACACTGTGAGCTACGAGTGTTTTTCGTTGGCACAGGAGCGGAGCAACAATGGGGTGACCCGTTTGCTATGATGCTGAAACTAGGATTACCAGATTACCAGATTGTCAACTGTGTTGCTCCTACTTATATTCTTTAGAGGAACCACACCTGACCCGCAATAAAACCAACACTTCGTGGACACCTGAGTTTATGCATCTTGTTGCAACGTGACAAGCTTTCTAAAAGCTCCATACCCTTGACCACTCAATGACATGAAGGAAGACAAACGTTGATAGTTGTTGCAGCAGCTGGTGTATGAGTGGTTTACCCCCGCGACCAGCAAACACAATCATTTTCAGGAGAATCTTTACATGTTATAGGCGCTGGCTGATTTGTACCCAAAGTAATGGCTAAGTTAGTACAGGACGTTGCAGAACTAACCCCAGCATTATTTGGCTGTTGTGGTTTTTTAAGGCAAATTTACGTCCAGTAGTTTGCCATTGCTTTGTGGACGGTCGGCTTCTCGATACCACTGTCAAACACAACGCAAGGCGCAAAGCCCTCTGCTGGGAACGAACCCGGCACCCCGGCATTACGAAGCTCGTTCGCAACGCCTAAGCCACAGACGCCGACAAAGTAATGGGTATCATGTCTAAAAAACAATACGCATGTGACACTATTTCTAATTAAATCCAGGGTAAAAACGCCAACACTTCAAGATTTCGGTTGAATCACAATCATGTTATCAAACACCCCCGCACAATCTCACCGGGGAACTAAAAAATATTCAGGAAACACATTAATCTAAAAGCAGGGGAAAAAAATTGGAAACAATCCCGTGGCACATTCGGAACGTAGCCAATTTATTTGTGTGTCTTTTAGAGAAATGCTGCCCGCCTGTTGTGTAACATCATTCCATGTTCAATTGCAGTACAGCATTAACGCAGATCCAAGCAAGCTAGATCAGTCAACTTCAAGCAGTCTTTCTTTGCGTAGCAGTATGGTAAATAATTACAACACAGGTACGACAATGGGAAGCCAGTAAACCGAGGAAGCTAGAACGCCCACAATAACAAACACCCGCTCCCACATACACACAGTCACACATTCTGATCAGAGGACAGAGGTATACGTCTGGACTGCACACAAGATATCGTCAGCATTGCACAGGATAGAATGTGATAGAGGGATCCAGTGTGAGTCTCATGCACAAGCATATTTATATGCCAGTATGGTAAATAGGAAATTAGGTCCTAGGGCGTTGTTTTCGTCGTTAAGGAGCGTCATACGAAGGACAACGTTAATGAGCATACTAGTGACACCTGTACGTGTCTATGGTAGGGTATTGTGCTCTATTGATGAGGCCGGAACGATTTCACAACCGTGTGTGTTCGTCATATTTAATTCATCTATCAATGGTGGTCAATCCAAGGAAGACTGGGGGCCACAGTACGCCGCTCTGCTCCCGAAACTTAAAAATCACAGGCAGGGCTGTCGAAGTTGGTACTTTCGTATACCTGAGGGGGAAGGGGGGGGGGGGGGGAGAGGAGTATTCACAAACCATGAGTTAACCCTTTGGCTTAGTTCTATGGATATCGCAACCCTTCGGCCTTGATTCCATGATAGATACCGTAAATCTAGGAGAAATGTGTCTTTTCTGCTTACCCCCGGGCGTGAGAGCGGTCTGCAAGGAGTTCGTTACCTGGTCTCCGCGCAGTACATTTGATACTATTTGACCTCTACCGAGCGAAACTATACTTTTGGTACCACGCCCGATGTTATTAGAAATTCTGCATCAACACTTTAAATGTTGGCATTGTACGCTGGATCCAATAAATGTTCTTCAAGGATGACCGACGACAATTTTGCTATTGGCATGGAATATCACAGAAGAACATTATAAACAAATGAAGAGAGAGAGAGAGAGAGAGAGAGAGAGAGAGAGAGAGAGAGAGAGAGAGAGAGAGAGAGAGAGAGAGAGAGAGAGAGAGAGAGAGAGAGAGAGAGAAAGAGAGAGAGAGAGACAGAGTGGAGTAAACTAATGGTGTAAGATCAAACACAAAATGCTGAAACAAAAATAAAACCCAGAAAAAGTTTGGTTTATGATTTCAGAAGAAATGTGGAGAGGAAAATCGCTTTCCATTAGTCTGAATATCTATGCTTAGTCTTTTGGCATTACCTTATTCATCTAAAGCTAAAGAAATAGTTATTTTCTTTGCTTAATAATATTAGGATAACGAAATCGTTCTACGTCAACAATAAATGTATTGATGAGATTACAGTTATTGCTCCAGTGCATTAAATGCGCCAACTGGAAGCGGCGAAAAACTGAGCGGTAAAAATGACACAGCAATGATGTAATCGACAAAGAATTTAAATTCCTATTAAATATTAATTAACTAGTTGTCGTGAGATGAGCAGCCAACCCTACACAATGGACGAGTCGTGAATTTGACTTCCCTCGCGCTCAGTCAAATTTCAAACTTAAACCCGCCCGGAAGGGTATATAGTCCCTTATATTGATAAATACCTTTATCTGGTGATATATTCATTTCTAGACCCTCTAGTTGCTTTGATAAATCTTCATTTTCAAACTTGCAACTGTAGGTTGACGATTTCTGGTAATTTATTTAGAAATTCCTGTAAACCGGTTTACTCCTTGGGCAGGAATACAGGGGACTTCTTTCATAGAGACGCTAAGTTTGATTTTGAAAAAACATTCTTTCGCATGACCCCAAATTGTCAAGACGTGTATACAGTATTTGTAGAAATTGGCGCATTCAAAGTTCCATTTCTATCTTGGAAGATTTCCTAAGCTTGGGTAAGCTGATTATAGTTTACGAGTACCATAATAGATGTCTTTTTAAAGTTGGCCACTGTTGCAGAGAGGACAGAGTCAGCTGTGTGATCGCACAGAGTTCGACCGTTCTTGATGTCCAGAGATCAGGCTCCGAACATCGGACCTTCCCCTGAACAGACTAATTAGTTAGTGCTTTACATAACCCACACCATTTGTAAAGATGTTAAACCCTACAAGTAATTATTCTCTGACCAGTCAAAGGAAGTTTTGGCCGCATAATAGAAATAAGGAATCTAGGTCATCTTTAACCGGTGAAATACTGTGCCGTCAGGGCTAGGCGCTCTGAGTCAATGGTGTGTTTGACACCGATTTAGTGGCTGTGTAGTGAACGGCCTGTATAAACATGGTATGTCTGCGAGTGCAGATGTGAGGGTGGAGAGAGGATGATCTATGTGTGGAAGTGTCTATCTATCTCCACTATATATCTGGTTTTCTATCTGTTGCACTAGTTTACAGACAGATAAATGAAGGGAGACATTGTCTCCTGTTCTTGAGAGATACACTCTGAGGAATGGAGAAAGGTGGTAGAGGTGGGAGAGAGCTGGTGTGTTAATAAGGTTGATTTCTAACTCTGAGTTTTTTCCTGACAGGATGATACCTCCTTAGAGATCAGGCAGACGAATCACAGTCCAGCCAACAACCACCAACCCATACCATTCTGTGCACCAAGCGTATCCAAAAGTCCAATATACTGTGCCACTACCTCAAATGGCAAGAGCTTGTTTGTGATTTCCAGGACCAGTGGACAATTGCAGACACCTATGTCATCAATCCAGAGAACTAGTCTTGTTGGGCTCTTATGCAGTTGCTGTGTCACCACCTGTGAGACCGACAGTGAGCATCACAGTCTCCAAGAGCTTTGTTGGGCTCCTAGGTAGTTCCTGTGTCCTCGCTCGTGACAGTCAGCTTGTACCAGATCAAATCAAGGCCCAACTACTGATTGAATCAACTAAAATCGAATCACCATGGACTGAGGGGAGCATTGACCTACGAACTGGGCTAAGTGATCTTTTATTAACATTACATGCTTTTCTTCCACAGCACCTTATAAGTCCGATGATGAACTCATGTACACCTCAAGGCTAAATCTGCCTGCTTCAATATCTGGGTTGTGTCAGTTTCCTGAGCTCCATTCACTGAACTCTTGTTGATCTATTCATTATTATATGTATATATTGTACTGATTACATGCACACATTTTCATGGCTGACTTGGGTGTCCCTATTTCACCATTCTGACTGTCTAGCTTTGATGTTTGTGTGAGTAATAAGTGTTATTTGTGTTAACATGGCTATGATAGTCGACTATCATAACATGTGGGCTATCTTTTATAGTAGTGGGGGTGTCCAGCCAAGTGTGCCTAGGAATATTATTTATTTTGTAGTGCCAAAGCTTGAGCTGCCCTACTCCTGAAATAAGTTGAGCGTACATTGGCCACGGGGCATCCCTTAGACTAATGCGAGCCAACGACTCAACATAATTATTTCAGAGTGCTGTTGGTTCTTAAAGAAAAATCCTTAAATCAGGCACGTGACAGGAGTGATTTGTGACACCAGTCTCACACACACACACACACACACACACACACATATATATATATATATATATATATATATATATATATATATATATATATATATATATATATATATATATATTTAGTTAGTTAGTCTTTCCTCTTGTGTCGAGTGCGGCACATAGGGCAGAGGTCGTGACTCTCCATGCACGGCGGTCCGTTGCAATCCGTTGTAGGTCTTGGATGTTTGAGTGGCCCATGAGCGAGCCTTCCTGATGATAGTTCTACGTAGGGTTTCCCTTGGTCTTCCACGAGATCTTTTCCCCTGTGGTGTCCAAATGAGGGCTTGGTAAGGAAGTCTTGATTTATCCATTCTAAGGACGTGGCCGACATAGTTCCAGCGGCGTTTTTCGTATAAAATTAGACACATACTCTTGCCTGGATTCTTGCCTTATTTGTGTATTGGTTCGGAAATCTGACCATTTGAAATTTAGTATTCTTCTAAGGCATTTATTTTCAAAACTGTCTAATTTTGTGTCTAGAGTTTTCGTTGATTTCCAACTCTCGCATCCATAGGTTAGTACTGGAATCACACAAGAATTGAAGATCTTGAGTTTTGTGTGTTTGCTAAGTGTCTTTGATTTCCAGATGTTAGACAGTTTATTGAAGGCACTAGATGCCAGTGCTATTCTAAATGATATTTCTGGTGCGGTATCTCCTGTAGATGACATCTTGCTCCCTAGATAAGTGAAAACTGTTGACTTTTTCAAGGCTGTTGTTGTTCAGCGTGATATCAAACTGAACTGTTGGTAAGGTCTAGAATTTTTGTTTTTGCGGTGTTAATTTGGAGTCCAATTTGTTCTGAGAAATTCTGGAGTCGATTGATTTTTTTCTTGGGCGTCTGTGTGTTCTGAACTCAGGAGTGCTATGTCGTCAGCGAAGTCTAGGTCTTCCAGAATTTTGTCAACCCATGTAATGCCTAAATTTGCGTTATTTATGCACTTGCGCATGACCCAGTCGATTGCTATACCAAAAAGCATCGGCGATAGGACACAGCCTTGCTTCACTCCTGTTTCCACCGGGAACCAGTCAGAATTGCCGGAATCAGTTCTTACACAGCATCGTGTTTCATTATAAAAAGATTTTATGATGTTGATATATTTGATGGGGAAACCATAGATGTTAAGCAATTTCCAGAGTGTTGGACGATGGATACTGTCGAAGGCTTTTTGAAAGTCGACAAAGTTGATCAATAATTTCGACTGGAATTCTGTAGAATCTTCAACAATTATTCTAAGATATATATATATGAGTTTGTGTGTGTTTTTTTTTCCTAAGCATTTAAACAATTTTTTAATACCCCCCCCCCCCCCCTCCCAAAAAAAAAAAATGTACTTTTTAGTGTGCTTTGGTACTATTCTCAAAACTATTTCAGCAGCGTTGACCACTTGCCAGATGATTGGGTGAAAAAAAAAAAACTATTTGGACAGTTTCATAACCGAGGAACAACGCCTCTGTCGTGTGCTAATTCATTTGGGTATACAAGCATGTGAGAGGTCAGATACTGTCTGAATGCAGATGAATACATACGAGTATGCTAACAGATGCTAGTGCAAACTACGCAGGCAACTTGGAGTGGAACAGGTGTTGCTGAAATTCACGGCTAACTGCGGCCACCACGAATACTGCCCGGCCGACTACAAGTGGAAAACTCTAAGACAGTTTGATTTAATTGCTCTCGACCAGTAGGACAGGACCTTCGTATTGACGTGTTGTGTCATAATGGCTGGTAGCAATGTGTTTACACGGGGTATCTGGACTGTCTGGTTCAGGGTGGTGTATTGGAATTCCCATTGTTGCCAGCGGGAGCAGATTCGTTGGGAGGCGTGACGGCGAGATCCAGATACATTATCTGACCACTGTATGATCTGGGTAAGTCGCCGTGGCGGAGCGGCTAGACGCTCGCCGCAGATCCGAAGGGCTGGGGTTCGCTCCCTGGTGGAGCCCGACTTTTTTCAAAAATGACCTTGGCTCCCAGGTCGACCCTTATGTGGCTGATGCGTGTGCGATCTGTTAAATTTTTCAGTCTGACTTTTTCACACGCAACAGGGTGCACTAGTCAGCACAGTGACACATGCACGTGTCCAGGGAACAGTTTTATGCTCTTAAGATGAGACTGGAATGATCCAGGTTTGTGTGTAGTTTTCACTGGCATTGCAATTATTAGGTAGTCCGTTTGCAGTGAAGTTGGAACCCAGTCTGACAGACGAATACTGCGTCATTTTCAGGTCGCCTCCCTGCCTGTCTAACTAAGTCATGACTTTGTATATGTGAACTGCTAAAAATAAATGTACAGATAAAGGCAGTATCTACAATATGATTGCCTACACCTCATTTAGACACCATAAAAGCAAAAGACATACGCCAGTACTCACCCAGAAATCACTAGGACCATGTCGATGTATCAGCTACGTTGTGATTGGACACATTCACCTACCGCAGAATGAAAAGTTAAGCCTCAAGATATCATCACATTATGTTTAAAGAATCCCGGATTCCAATGACAAATCCACAACGGCGCAATCTTACGGAGAAATAATCACACAAAACATAGCACTACAAGATGCACTTCTCACTAGAAAACACCACCAACAGAACGCGCAGGCCAGCGCACACGTAGCTATCGACGGCAAGTGTTTTCATCTGAAGCGTCAATGGAGACGCATGCACGCCTCTTGTACATCTACGCAACAGTCGCCACGGCGTGCTGCTATCAATACTCAATGCAGCTCAACTCTAGATATTGCTGATCAAGGCGAACCCGCAGGGCTCCATGCCATGTTGTTATTTGTAGCGCACCTCTTTACCATGTTGTGTTAATTCCTCTCTCTCTCTCTCTCTCTCTCTCTCTCTCTCTCTCTCTCTCTCTCTCTCTCTCTCTCTCTCTCTCTCTCTCTCTCTCTATCTGTCTCTCTTAATTCCCATTTCGCGATCAATTTATTCACCGCACTTCAGTTGGACGTTATCAAAAAAATTCCCCGGTGTATGATAGCACGTTTTGGTAATATTCCACCGTTACTGGGATAGGTTGTAGTGTATTCAGACCTGTACTTAACTGGCTCCGTTCGTGTATTAAAAGCAAAACACAAATAAAGAGGATGTTAAATTGGATTCCATCGAAATCGTAAAGATGACGTAGCCTCCTTTACAAACATGTCGTAAAAGGCGAGTAATTGTGGGGTTTCCTTCGAAGTCTGAATGAATGTGCCTGAGAAGCGAGGGACCACATTCTGCATACAATCAAGCCAGACCTGTAAAACCTATGTGCACATAAAACTCAAGTTCTGTAACAAGACTAAAGTCCGAAAGTGGATGAACAGCCAGAACCTTTCACCAGAGTTTACAGCTAATGAACGCTAACAAGAAGAAGTAGAAAGACGGAACAGAGAAATAGATTGACTTCTATGTGACACAAAAATGGCAAACTGGGCGACAAACACACAGATTTAGATGGTTCTGTTTCAAAAAATATAAAAACTCTGCTTTTAAAATAAAACCAAATGTATTTCTTCACGTATTTACATTACGTCCTTCGACTTTTAACTCAATTAAGTTTTTTCATTATTTTTGGCACTGTTTGTCAGGATGTAAGTCTTACTAGACGAGGCGGTAAGATACACAAACACGAACACCTGTAACTAGCTACAGGTAAGCGAACACATTTAAGTCTATCTTTGTTTAATAGATACACGGTGATACGGCATCCAACGAAAAGACAGCTTCGTGTCTGTTGCAATATGCATTTTACTAGAGTTCTAGCATGACCGCGTGAAATCAAACATGGCGCACGGTCAGAACCGTCATACCATCGAAACGATTATGTCGGGCGTGGGAAACAGAGTACGTGTACCCACTGACGTGACCTGTGTACTCATTGAGTACTGAAATGCCAGTTTTTTTTTTTTAAACAAGTAATCAACTCACATGAATTCCAGGTTACTGTGTGAGGTGACACATTAATCGTCTAATTAAGCTCATTAATTGGGTGAACGTGGTTTAAACACATCTGGCAATAATACAGGGACATGTCAGAACAAGAAATTCGGGCAAACCATTAATGATTCTGAACAATTTTACAGGACGTTGCAGAACCAACCTCAGCACCTTCTGGTTGTAATGGCTTTTCTAGGCAAATTTACGTCCAGAAGTTTGCCATTGCTTTCTGGACGATCGGCTCTCGGTACCACGGTCGAAACCATTGCAAGACAAACCGTCCGCTGCAGGGATCGAACCCGGCACCCCGACATTACGAAGAGCGTTCCCAACGCCTAAGCCACAGAGACCGACGATTCTGAACAAAGAGAACAGTAATTGTGGAAATGGTTTGTAGAAGAGGAGTCAGGGGTCGAGCAGTGCGACAGTGGACATAGTATATCTTGACAGTTCATGAGGCGAGAATATTGGCAAGGGACCAAATGGCTTTTCAGTGCTGATGCAATAGGAGCTGATGCTCTGCAAAAGAGGTGCTAGAGGGCGTCTGTCACAATTTGCGAACCTTTGCCTTACTGCACTTTCGGATAGATATTCCTGAGAAAAAAAAAAGATGGACAGTTTGACATCATAGCACGAAAGATTATTTGCGTCAGAACTGATTGAAAATACACATGACGCAAGGTTGTGGATACCGTCGTCACATTCTAGGCACTATAAGAAGAACAAGAAGCATATTTCCTCTCTGGTCTTCCGCTTGTCATCTGTGCATTCCGTAACATTCTCTCCATTACTTCGTATACTCATGCTATTTAAAAAAAAATACTCGCATAGTTATCCGATAGCGTGTTTTATTAGTTGACCGGACAGCCCGTGAGCCTTAAAACTATCGATAACCCAGAAGCAAAGTACTGTCAACTGACTGGCTTAACCTAAGACCCCATTGTGTGCAATTTAAACAATGTTGCTCTCTCTACTGTGACAAAATCTCTCTCTGGCTCTACTATGACTAAATCTCTCTCTCTCTCTCTCTCTCTCTCTCTCTCTCTCTCTCTCTCTCTCTCTCTCTCTCTCTCTCTCTCCTCTTTCTCAAAATGTGTTGTATAAGTTAAAAAGAGACTTCTATGTTTATTTCATTTAAATGTAGTGTTTATTTTGAGTCATGTATAAATGGGCGGGGTGGCCAGGTGATTTTCTCTGTGCAGGCCACATCTTTCTTTTCTAAACAATTTCCGAAAACTCTGAAAATGAATTGTACCCTAACCACTGCGGCTGGCCAGCGCAATCACCACACGCTACTACTAAGAGGGATGAATCCACATGCCAACAATAACGAATGCTCTCAAGGCAAGCAGAATCTGTGGCCACACTAAACAAAGTAAAAATATTACAGACATGTTAAGAACTGGAACATCTTGTTACTGAAACAATAGAGCGTGTTATCAGATCGACCACCCCACACTATGCCATATACGGCAATGATACAGTTAAAAGATTACACTATACTAGAAAGATTAAACAGCATTAAAAGTCTGTGGTTAAGCACCAGCAAGGAGATCAAAATTAGAATTTTAAGAGCATGCAGCTTCCCTGTAGCAATATACAAATACAGTCCATAAGAAAGAGAATAGGGCTGTTGAGCTGAAATGCTATAGAAGATTCTCAGAATATCTTGGACAAAGAAAAGGAGAAATACTGACATCTTGAAAGATCTGAATATCAAGGAAGATTGGCTAATAAACAGCATTCTGTCTCGGAAGCTGAAATATTTTGGTCATATCAAGCGCCACAACGGATTGGAAAAAATTATAGCAGAGGGCATGGAACCAGGAAGGAGGGGCAGGGGCCGACCGACACAAAGATGGGCCCAGGATATAAGTGACTCCTTGAGTAAGAAAATACGTGAAGCGGGAGAGCTGGCGAGAGAGCAAGTTTCTTTCTAGCAGACTGCGATGAAAGCGACGTTCTGCAAAGGACCTGCTACATGATAATGATGAGAATGAGGACACAGCGTTGAAAATGTAGACGCTACACCAAATTCTAGAGTGATGCAATTATGGAATTATGGGACACATCTTCACGTGCGAAAAATTAATTACATCTGAATTAATTTACCATGTAGTCTTAGTTCTGGTTCCCCCCCCCCCCTTTCCTCTCTCTGTACTTTATGATCTCATTTTTATTATCTGTTCTCTCTCTCTCTCTCTCTCTCTCTCTCACACACACACGCGCACACACACACACGCACGCACACACACACATATATATATATATATATCAACTTAAGACCCAAATAGAGTCTAAGCACTGACAGTGGTAAAATGAATGAAGACGAATGAAGTATTTCCAGCGGTAGTAGAAGCAGTACAAGCAGGTGTAGTAACACCGGTCGGAACACAATCCCTTACTCACCCAGGACAGCAGGTTACTTCCTGCAAGAGAATGAGGTCCACTGAGTAGACGTAACAGTGTACTGCAGCGGCAATAGACACTGCTTCAACACTGTATAATGGCATTGGCCCCTGAGTAGACGTAACAGTGTACTGCAGCGGCAATAGACACTGCTTCAACACTGTATAATGGCATTGGGCCCTGAGTAGACGTAACAGTGTACTGCAGCGGCAATAGACACTGCTTCAACACTGTATAGTGGCATTGGCCCCTGAGTAGACGTAACAGTGTACTGCAGCGGCAATAGACACTGCTTCAACACTGTATAGTGGCATTGGCCCCTGAGTAGACGTAACAGTGTACTGCAGCGGCAATAGACACTGCTTCAACACTGTATAATGGCATTGGCCCCTGAGTAGACGTAACAGTGTACTGCAGCGGCAATAGACACTGCTTCAACACTGTATAGTGGCATTGGCCCCTGAGTAGACGTAACAGTGTACTGCAGCGGCAATAGACACTGCTTCAACACTGTATAATGGCATTGGCCCCTGAGTAGACGTAACAGTGTACTGCAAGGATCCTCACAATCAGCCAGCACTAATATCCTAAACAGCTATCTGAGGACAGGAAGCGGACCCAGTAGCCACAACAAAATGCAGTTCTGATGACACACTGGATTGTGATGCACTATGGAGACTGTGGCTGCAACACGGGCATGAACATGACTAGGCAATCAGCAGTTTACACATGCGTGTATACCGAGTAACTCGATGAATGTGCTCAAGAAAATGCAGCGTGGGTTTATCAAACAAGAATGGACTGTACCAGTAAGCACTCGGAGAATGCCAACTTTCATCTTTGTTCCGGGCGATGCCAGTGTTCGAGGCCAAAATATCGGCAGATATGTGGGTACAACCTGGAGCTGCCAGACATGAACGGATTTTGTTAAAAACTAAGGGCACAAGACGTTTGACCAATGAACACAGAAGGGGTTTGATCAGTGTTGATTCAGATGAGGAGAACGGGGTATCTATGGTTATGATCTGAGTGCTGTGACGACAGTCCTCATTAATCCCATAATCTTAATACCTCGCTATCAACAATGAGCCCTTGAGAATTTAAGACAAGAAATGTGGTGAAGAAGCAAGCTTGTTATCCCACCTGCTATATGTGAATATACTGCAATCTGGACGATTTTAAACCAACTGAGCAGATTTTACTTAAAGAAAACCCCACTTACTTATTTTAGGATAAGAAAATGTGTTAAGGAAATAAGCTTGTTATCTCAGCCCATTACACAGTGTCTTAGTATATATGAACACGTCACACCACTCATTACTGTCATCATTAGGGCTAATGCACTGTAAAGGTCTGGGCATAGAGAAAGAATGGCAGATAATAGAAACACAACAACTGTCTACACACACAAGTTATTTGAAAGTAGACCAGAAGGCATACTAAGAAGATAGTGAAGAGAATATACATGAAGACTTATAAAAAGACGCAGTCACCAACTGGAAAAAGAAGGCCGATCAAAGAGATGGATACAAGAGGGTGATATCTGTGGAAATGAATCTCAAAGGCCAGGGATGCTGAAGAAGAAGACGATGAAGAAGAAGAATAAGAAGAAAGAGACAAGGAGGAGGAGAAGAAATCACACTAGTAACGTGGAATCGACATTCAACCTGCGTCTGTTGAATACATCCTACCTTAGGAGATCCTGAAAGCTTCCTATACAAAAGGAACAGGATAAGTAGAAAGCATAAAATTTAACGTATTACTTCTAACAGATAAGCATATCTATACATTTGCCGGTGATGAATGCGCATCAGTGTCAATACATTGATGTGCAAAAGTTCGCTCACGAACGTCTGGGTATTCTACAGGGCGTATTTATTTCCCCAGCCGACACGTGTAGGCATTCTGCCGAGAAACCATCGACCCGGCTGTTTCGAGATACCAGCTTAGTGATTGTCGCGAGACGCCGCTTAAAGTAGACAAGATACTTGGCTGACATACCACCCCTTTGTGACCCTTCTATTTTTCTCTCTTACATGCGCCCAGTGACTTCATTTTCGTCATAAGACGCATTGAGAGATATCCCGGTTATAGCCTACGGTTGCTGTTTGGGGATTTTCCATTGTCCTACTTGTAATTCCCCTGAGCTTTCACGTATAAAAATATACGGCTAGTAACTCGGCAACGTAGCGTGGAAAACCCTGGCCAACACCGGAAATCCCGCAGTGAGACAAGATTGCCAGCCATTTTACTTCAGGTCAGCAAGCAGGTGTTAGAGCGGGCCGTTTTGGCAGAACTTTGTCTTTCTCGCCGCCTAAAAACCCTAGCAACATGACCATATAGTTACATCTAAATCCAGCTGCTGAAAAGCCGAGGACAGATTCCTTGTGGCAGGACGAGCTTCCAAACCACTGCCAGGCTGGTTGTAGCTAATGATTGGAGTGCCCTAAGGAAGATCTTGGTGCTTGGGACAGATCCGACATTCCACCTCAGTCTTTGAAATGGATGATCCTCTGGGAAACTCCAGGTGGTAATTGTTGTATGTTATTTCCCACTGATCCTCTCATGACGACAGTTTCATGTTACTATCATTTTTATCTTTCATCCTACTTAGTTTGAATAATGTATTTTCAAAAGTAAATAGATGATTGAATTTTACTTTAATTTTAATAAACATTCCTATGATTGATTTAAACTCATAGTCGAAAGTTTATTTCTATTTCTAGATGTATGTATGGTGTCAGTGCTGTCTACCAATATACATAGTCTAGATGGGGGCTTAATTTTACTACCAGAAAGGGAAATTGTCGGGAGGGGTAATCTGCTCTGTCTAAGTGTTTAGGCATCTAAATTCCCTTATCCCTTTTCTGGGGATATTCAGGCAGCTCACCTTCTTTTGCGAGCCAATTCGAGTCTGTATCTGAGTATCCAGGGACACTGTCTGCTCTTTGCACCAAAAGACAGTTGTCTCGGTTTCTAACAAGATAACACCACTTTATTGAGTGTATAAGGAACCTGTTCCACGACAAGTGGGGGCTCGTCCGGGAATAATAATCTGAGGCCACACAAGTGTGTCGGCGCCTGTTATTTAAAACCCGGGAAACCCTAGACAATTGAAATTTTATTTCATAAATTTTTTTAAATACTTAAAAAACTTTTACATTCCCTAGATTACAGGCACCATTTTTTATAATAGTGACTTACATAATTAGGGTTTGAAGAGTGGCAGTATTAACTGTTAAGTAAATGATAGTAAAAAATATGAACTGTTTATACTTACCTTAATTAGTGTAATATCACAATTAGGAAGTAGTCTGAGAATTTTTTTTTTCCCAATCTTGACTGCTTTAGCATTTGATATTGATTGTAAATCATTTTTATGTTGACATTCTATCATTTGACATTACTGTTAAGTTTATTTAATGTGTCATTGATTGCTGTGCAGTAATGTTTGATTACTTGCATTATTTTCAGTAACGTTCTCCTTACTGCTGTGGTCAGTTTTCCTTTTTTTCTATTCTATCACCCAACCCTTCAACTATAAATACTCTTCTGGTTAGTCCTGCATGTGATCAGTTTCTCTTGCTTTGTAAATGAACAATCTAGACATTATGGACCGCCGGTCCAGGTTCTTAGAAAATGCAAGGATTTTTGGTGCACAAAGGGGCTATAGAGGACAAGAGTTAACAACGTTCATACAACGCGAACAGGAAGAATGGGACTCAATGCTTGCTCGTCATGCAGCGGAGAGGGAAGAAGAAAAGAGAATACGGCAACTTGAAGAAGAAGAAGATGCTAGACAACTCCAAGAGGATGCAGCTGTCAAAAGAATGAAGCTTCTTCAAGAAAAGCTGCATAACTATCGACTACTTAGGCAGACAAAGAAGAGAGAACTGCAGTTAGACACAGGGAACGGTGAGAACAACATCCAGGTAGTTGAGGGAACTGACAACTCCCATACTGACACTCTGGTAGAAAGGTCAGGGACTCACTCTCTCAATGGAGAGGTGTGTACTATTGCGCCAAATGGTACCTCATCAAATGATGAAGTAATAGACCACCCAAGACCTTGCCTCACCTCTCTTATTCCTTATAGGAAAAGAGTGCACATCAAGAATTCTTTGACAGGAATCAGATCTACATTGCTGAACCCCTGTATTCTCCATTGCCCTGATAAGCAAAATGAGAAGCCTCCTGTCCCCACAAGGAAGCGAGGACAGAAAACAAAGAAATCTTCAAAAGGGAGCAGATCCACATTGCTGAACCCCTTTACTCCCCTTAACTCAGATGAGCAAAGTGAGGAGACTCCTCCTGAGCCTAAATGGAATCATGGAAAGAGAAAGTGTACCGTGGGCACCCTTAATCGTCATACCAGTGACAGACGAACCTCAAACACCACATCCGATTCATTTAACTTCTTATGTTCCTTAGTGAAAGAAGGGAATCGGCATGTTCCGAAAGGGAAGTGTAGGACTAAGAGGACCCCGAACACATCGAACAGCAGCCACCAACGTGATAACTGCTGGAACCGTAAACATGGCGGTTTGACTGGGACACTAGCCAATAATGAAAGTGAAGGTAGCACTTTTAGTGACTCTATGATGCCCTTCAGTAATGTTAAACAAGAAGTGAAATCATGGCAGCAGGGTACAGAGAATAACAGTAAATCTGTTTCTTTCATTTCCCTTGATGCAGCCACATGCAATAGGGAGATGAGTATCAGTTCTGATTTGGCATCCCAGATGGGTGACTGTGATGGCAGCAGCACTCAACTTTATTTACTCCCTCTGGACTTGGCCCATAAAAGCTTGACCAGGGAGGAAATAACCGACACAGAGGATACTTTCCCTGAGGTCTTTGCAGAGTATTCTGGGAAGGAAACTCTTGATGAGCAGGAAATTCCTGTAAGCCTTATTAACTTTGAAAATGGTCAAACAGCACTGTTTGCCATCAACACAAAAGAATGTACTTCTTTTGGGCAGGGAGAGAGCCTATCTCTTGCCTGTGCAGCTGACACCACAGGGGAACTTCAGATGAAGGACATTGTGGCTGAACAAGCCAAGAGTAAAAGGGAAACCAAACACTCTGGTCTTAGAGTACTCTTCACTTCGAAAGATGCGACAGGAGTAACTCAGCTGCCGGTAGAAGCTGCGGTCCGAAGCAATACCACCTTAGCATCTTCAGAAAACGAACCACTTCTGACTGATGTGACTGTATTTACTGAACTACTTTTGTGCTCTTATTCCGAAAGGAGCTCTATTCATGAGAAACTCACCCCGATAAATTATGAAGGGGAGGACAGAATGCACACAGGAGGGGACAAGTTGACCCCCTACCAAGAAAGAGTCAGTGGTAAACTGCGCCAACCTCATGGTACCCCGATGGACGCCATCCCTTATACCAAAAGGAAAGTGACAGAATGTACTAAGATTGATAATCGGTGGAGGAGAATAGCGGAAGATAGTTGCACTGTGACTCTTCCATACAAGCAGCCCCTACAAGCTCTACCTCTTTTGATAGGGCAGAATCTAGGTACAGTGTGGGCTAAGCCTTGTTATCAGGTTGGCCTTGGTATCTCAGCATCCAGACCCACGAAATCATTGATTCTGGGGGATGCAATACCTCCGGACAAACGGTCAGTACACCACTGGTGCATGCATTTTAAGCACATCTACTGGACAAGACATTGTCATAAAGACTACTGAAAATTCAGACCAGTGGAAGTCTTGGGAGCCAGGAAGTGGTAGTCTGGTATTCTTGTTCTACTTGACAGCGATCTTAGCGTTCTTACAGAAAGCTTCGAAAGGGGGGCTTCTGTCGCGAGACGCCGCTTAAAGTAGACAAGATACTTGGCTGACGTACCACCCCTTTGTGACCCTTCTATTTTTCCCTCTTACATGCGCCCAGTGACTTCATTTTCGTCATAAGACGCATTGAGAGATATCCCGGTTATAGCCTACGGTTGCTGTTTGGGGATTTTCCATTGTCTTATTTGTAATTCCCCTGAGCTTTCACGTATAAAAATATACGGCTAGTAACTCGGCAACGTAGCGGAAAAATCCTGGCCAAACACCGGATCCCGCAGTGAGACAAGATTGCCAGCCATTTTACTTCAGGTCAGCAAGCAGGTGTTAGAGCGGGCCGTTTTGGCAGAACTTTGTCTTTCTCGCCGCCTAAAAACCCTAGCAACATGACCATATAGTTACATCTAAATCCAGGTGAGCACAGTAACTGTTAATTAAATCGTGATTTCAGTTTTCGGGCCGCATTTCGTGTACAATATTAGAATTGTACCAGACAGAGGAAAAACCACGCTGACCCATTTCTGCACATGGACAGGAAACCATTTCTTTATGATCTATTCCTGATTCCTATTGTTCGGTATCTAGGAGGTTACTTCTGTTTGCTGTATCTAAGACTCTTAGGAAATTATCTATCTTCTATTGCTGGTAGATGAATGATCTATGGCTGGTTATTAGAGTCTGTGTAGATAATGGTAACATTTCAATGGTAACATTTCATAGGAGACATTGTTCTTCTCATGCTCATACTTCTATAATTCATAATGTTTGCTTGTTGTAGAAGTGCTGAATTTTGTTTTCAGGTTATTGATGTATTATTCATGATGTTATTAATGTATCATTTTACTTATACACAGCAGTATTAAATGCTGTGATTTTGAGGACATGCTGTCCAAGAAAACACCCAGTGGAATATCTGGAAGACAGGAAAGGCAAGACCTTTTATCTAGAATTCTCAACATTTATAGAGAGAATTCTATAACATTCTGTCTGATTTTGTGTTGCATTTACAACTGCATATTGCTGTCTGAGTCTGTGTAAATGAGTGGTATTACACTATCATCCTGAAGGACAGAAGATGGAAGACATTCATCTGGACTGGACAGTAGTCAGAAGTGGAAGCTATGTAAATGACAAGGCTACTAGACCATTATCCCACTTCTGACAATATGAAGAGAGAGGGGAAAGTTGGAAATATATTTTATTTTGCAAAACAGCAGGGACTATATATTTTTTGATTGTTTCCATCCCTAGCTGCTGAAAAGCCGAGGACAGATTCCTTGTGGCAGGACGAGCTTCCAAACCACTGCCAGGCTGGTTGTAGCTAATGATTGGAGTGCCCTAAGGAAGATCTTGGTGCTTGGGACAGATCCGACATTCCACCTCAGTCTTTGAAATGGATGATCCTCTGGGAAACTCCAGGTGGTAATTGTTGTATGTTATTTCCCACTGATCCTCTCATGACGACAGTTTCATGTTACTATCATTTTTATCTTTCATCCTACTTAGTTTGAATAATGTATTTTCAAAAGTAAATAGATGATTGAATTTTACTTTAATTTTAATAAACATTCCTATGATTGATTTAAACTCATAGTCGAAAGTTTATTTCTATTTCTAGATGTATGTATGGTGTCAGTGCTGTCTACCAATATACATAGTCTAGATGGGGGCTTAATTTTACTACCAGAAAGGGAAATTGTCGGGAGGGGTAATCTGCTCTGTCTAAGTGTTTAGGCATCTAAATTCCCTTATCCCTTTTCTGGGGATATTCAGGCAGCTCACCTTCTTTTGCGAGCCAATTCGAGTCTGTATCTGAGTATCCAGGGACACTGTCTGCTCTTTGCACCAAAAGACAGTTGTCTCGGTTTCTAACAAGATAACACCACTTTATTGAGTGTATAAGGAACCTGTTCCACGACAGTGATTTTGTGTATTTTTGTAGTATTGTTTGATTTGTATGTGCTGATGAAGGCTCCATGGCAGCAACGCTCACGTTTTGTTTGTATTTGTTATATTGTGAAGCCTACTAATGATATACTTTTCGTTCGGTTTTAAATCTTTTCTTGTGAGGGAACTTGAACACCGTGCGCTAAACACAGCGTGAAAAACACCACCTATAGCCCCCTCGCGCCATGCCACAACCTCTCAGTCTTGGCAACAGAAGATAAGCTTGCCTTTTAAAGATTCCAGACATGGGGTAGTGAGTGAACGGAGCCTAGGATGACAAGCATCGCCTAGAACCGCGCGCCAGTATCGATCTCTACCAGACGTGACCCACAGGGAAGAGAAAAATAAATCGCCGGCAGAGCTAGAAATTAGTGTTTTCAGTCAAGGGTTCTCAAACTCTGTTCAATGACAGGTCCTCAATAGAACACACTTTCCCCGTGTGTTTCTGTTCCCAATTTTGGGGGAATAAGAACAGACGTCATCATCATCATCAGGTGCCATACTGCAGCATGTATCAGTTCGTGTGCCGACACACCTCCATGCCATGCAACACGACTGTCAAGCATCTTCTCTCGTTGTCTTTCTCTATCCCTCCTTCCACAGATCTTTCCAGTTAAGTCATTTCAGGGACAACATGTTCTATTTTCCCTCTTCTCATAACATGGCCGAAAAATGTCTCCTTCTGATGTCTGTGATAAGTTGTCTTCGAGCTCCCGCCCGTTTCAAAACCTCTTGGTTGCTCTTTTTGGCTGTCCAATGTATTCTAAGCATTCTTCTGTAAAACCACATCTCTGAGGTCTCTAAAAATTGTTTGGCCTGCCTACCGATTGTCCAGGATTCAGAGCCATATGTTGAAACTGGATGTATGTAGCAAGCAAGAATACTTTTTCTAACTCTCAATGACAAGGATATATTGCACAAGATGTTTTTCATTTTATAAAATGTAGTTTTTGCCTGTCAAATTCTGTTTCTTATTTCAGTTATGCATCTTCCATCTGATGTTATCCATGTGCCCAGATACTTAAATTTCTGTACTTGTCCTAAAATAACACCATTGACTTTTATTTTAATACACATTTAAGAATAATTTGTTTCTTTGATACCACCATTACTTCTGTCTTCCCATTATTCAAACTGAGGCCCATTCTTCCACTTTCTAACACCACAATGTCTATCATTTCCTGTAATTCTTTCCGACTTGTTGCTATCAAGACTGTGTCATCAGCATAACGTAAATTATTTATATTGTGCCCACCAACCACAATTCCGGGCATATCAATTAAAGATCTCATTATATATTCACTGTATATTGAAAACAAATCAGGCGAAAGTACACATCCTTGTCGTACGCCCTTCTTTATGCTTTGAAAGTACCTAAACAGTTGTTAATTCTTATAGCTGCTGTTTGCTGCCAATACATATTCTTTATTATTCGTAGATCTTTCCCGTCAATGTTTAATTTTTCTAACAGTTTGATTACTTCTTCATGCTTCACACAGTCAAATGCTTTTGTATAGTCTATGAAGCATAAGTACAAATCAGTCTTTACTTCTATAGCTCTTTCTGACAATGTCCTTAGGATGTATATGGCATTGTTTGTACCTTTTCCTTCTACAAATCCACATTGTTCATCGCTGATTTCTGGTTTAATTTTGTTTCTTATACTTCTCATAATTATTCTCTGTAAAATCTTAGCCATGTGACTCATAAGACTTATTGTGCGATGGTCTTCACATTTTAAAGTGCCTGGTTTCTTAGGCAGAGCTATAAATATGGATTTTAAAAGGTCATTCGGAATATACCCACTATTATAAATATCATTTGAAAGTTTAGTTATTATTTCAATTCCAAAATTTCCAAAGACTTCGATTTCTTCCAGTGAGATGTTGTCTGGCCCGGGTGCTTTTCCTTTCTTCATATGATGTATTGCATCCTCAACTTCTGCAGTCATTATTGGTGGACCATCATTGTTGGTCTGCGGTTCTACGTCTGGTCTATTATCATTATACATTTCCCATATATACTCTGTCCATGCCTTAATAAGCATATTGTAAAAAGCGACTAATTATGGGTTTCCTGAAATAGGATGTGTTGGGCTGATAGGTACGGATATCGCAGCCTAGCTGTAAATCCCAACATAAAACGTCAACCGTCATTTTAAGGGCAAAGAAGAATAAGAATAAGAATAAGAAGAAGAAGAAGAAGAAGAAGAAGAAGAAGAAGAAGAAGAAGAAAAAGAAGAAGAAGAATTGGTAGCAGCAACAGCAGCAGCAGCAGCAGAAGAGGAAGAAGCAGACGAGGAAGAAGAAGAAGAAGAATGCTCAAAATGTCTCATCCTCGGCAATATATTGTTCAGTATAACGATTAATGTACACGTTTCTATTGTCTAGTAGCATTCTACAGGTAGGCACACAGAACTATAGGAGGCTGCACGGTCGTGTAGCTAGCATGCTTGTCTGGGACCTGATCAGGTGCTCTGATCATCTCTAATGTGATAATTTGTTTACAAGTAACAACAAAAACTGACCTAGGATCTTGTATTAAAACGGATACGTAGGAATGTTCCAGGATGTAAACACACAGGTATTACGTTGACCTCATTACTAAGCGAGCGTTGATTGGTCTCACAAGAGTATGGGGTTTTCACCCTATACGCAATCCGTCCCCAGCTGTGGCAGAGAATCCATCTTGGTCGCTGAAGACAACATGACGGAGCGAAGCTAGAGTTTACTCACGGCAAACACGGTTTGATAAACCTTACCCCAGAAAGTCGGCAGTGCCCAAATCTGAGCTAGCCATTGGCATAAGAACTGTGGTGTTCCTAAAACTGACGGTATCATACATTTATCACATATGACTGCAGTTTTCAACGTATTGGCGGCTACATAAAAGTCTGTGCAGACTAATGGTGACCAAAGCGTCGTCGATCGTGGTCTACTAGTCCACGGGAAAACCAAGAGTAGCCCTTCAAAAGGTTAGTTCTCAAAGCTCAAAAAGGTTTGGCCACTAATACTACAGAAAATCTATTGATACTAAGTTGCATATTTATTTCTAAGCAGTCAGAGGAGCAGCAGTAGCAGTGGTAGGACTAGCAGCAGTAGCAGAAGTAGTAGTAGCCGTAGCAACTGAACCATTCTGGGAAGACCACTTTGGTAGTAAGACGCCTAGTCGCTTTATGCCTGGGAGAAAACAACCGCGAGTTCAGTCAACAATCCCACGGTAGCTAAAACCCAAACATGCAGACCTAAATGGTGAAATTTTTGGGGAATAAACAACAGCCAGTTGAGATAAAACATATATATGAACACATATGCAACCAAGCGAGAAATAGATATGTCTGTGTAAATTATCCCAACGAAGAGCAATACATGACCGTTGTGGCTAAAAATCCCTTATCAACATATGATACAAATGGACAACGATACCAGTAAAAACAAGCATGCATACAATCACTATGTGTCAGCTGAGGTCTCTCCCATAAATATAGATAAAATATAAAGAAAGACTGAAACAAAGTACCTAGGGTGCGAGCTGCCTAAATAAAGTTAACTACGCACAGAAAGTAATCAAACATTGTTGACTAGAAACAAATAGACAAGCGCAAATAGTTCCGAACCTTTCAACAAGATACTTTATCAACAGACAAAACAGAAATATGAACTGAAAACAAGATCTGCTTTCAAATCGTCCAAGCTGAAATAACTGATTACTCTTGAGTCATGACACTTCCTTTACAACCACTAAACCACAGGCCCCGGCTCATTCCTATTTACATACACACAAAAGGGCACACTGACCCGTGAGCTAAGCGTGACAAACTGACCATGAGAGAAGATCCATGCACGAACAAATTATACTGAATACAAATTATTCCAGGAACCCAAAGTCAACTCTGCTCAAGGCACAGATGTCTGTGTCTGCATACGCCAAATAACAGCTTCAGATCGATCAGCAGTTTTAGGGCCTGATGTAAACTAGGTCACGGCGTCATTTCCATGATCCAAGCTGTCAATTTAGTTGCATGCACAAACTCATTCCCAGTCGTGAGAAGGACGTTGGCCAGGTCACTTAAATCATCCTGACCTAATATAGGTAACTGCTTTATAATTCTATTTAATCACACTTTATGATCTACATGACTCTCGGAATCTTACCTTTAATGAACCCGCACTTCGGCACAACAGAAAATATTCATGCTATATAAGCACTGATGAAACGGGATCTATCAATCAATCAAGTTGAATGATTGATGAGAAAGCAAACAGGTTGTATAGCTAGAAATAGTGTTTGCAGAAGCAGGAACAAAACACTGGCACCTCATGAGTGAAGGTAATCAATACTCTACTGTATGCCACTGTGCCTGGCATATTCATGGACCGCTGGGGAAGTGAGGTAGTTGGCTGGTTTTCATGTGTTACTGTGTAGTACTGGATCGATGTATCACGTCTATAGCCACAAGCATACCGCCATTAATGGACACCCGCACAGACCGACGGGTAGAAGCCCGACGCTGTTGTTTGTCGAAGATGCTAACATACTAGAATCTTAACAATACAACACTCACATTACAACTGGAGAATTGCTTATGTTTGAGCCAGTGCTTGTGTATGAGGCAAGCTTTCAGATGCGTCTTTAATCTGTGTGTGTGTGGCTAGTTGTTTTTCCCCATTCTATTTTTGTTTGTGCGTTACGCCTTTCTTCCACTGTTTCAATTTCTCTGTTTATGTTTCCTTCCCTTCTAACAGTTTCTGGGTCAAAATGGACACTAGGCACGGTCACTGTTTTGAGTCGTGACAATTTTTTTGCCTTTGTAGACTGAAATGATATAGTTTCGTCGCCCAGCTACTGAGCTGAGTGCACGATGCGACCCTGTGAGCCGCGGATTTCATTCGGAATGTTTTTCGACTGTGGCCAACGTGGTGTTGTGAATTGTAGACTCAGAAAATGGCGCGTGGCCTGTCGTCGCAATACTGGTGGTGCCCTTATGTGATTAAAATTGATCGCGTGTGCAACTGCTGATTTGCTGGTTACCTCTGCTACCGTTGATAATCAACTGCATTTCTAATGTCAGACTGTTTGTGTTAGCACTTCTGATGGCAAATGTATGCTTTTAATGCGTGTGTATGCCAGTGCATATGCTGAGACAGCAGTCTGTAAATCTTTCCACAAGGGACTGTGATAAACATTCTGTGTGTTTTGTGTTGGCACAGGAGCTGAGCAACTATAGAGTGACCCGTTCACCCCAAAGATGAAACTAAGATTACCAAGTTTTTGCTGTTCACTTTCTTTCTTATCTGCCATCCTTAAAATATAGTCGATTCTTTTCATCACACTTATTACACTGAGGGAGACACTCACCCAGTGTGTCATAGACCGTTTTTTTCTTCTTTCCATATCGTGACCGATAAAATCTATTTTTGCCAAACACTGTCCAACAACCCGTCTGCCTGAGACGACATAATCATTTCGTAACAACAACAGAACAACAAGAGAAATACACAACGTACACAGAGTTGCGACAAGCCGGCACAGATGAGAAATGTTCATGAATGACTGAATCATGGACTGTCATCACTACACTCGGTGCTTAGTCCCCGTTTCTCAGTAGCCAGCGAAAAGTTCACATAATGTTAGTGCCAGCTGCAACCTGATTAAAAGTTCATCTCCCCCCCCCCCACCAATTTTCCCCTTTTTCCTTCTGCGCGCTGAAAACCATCTCGACGCTCTACTTACTACCCGCTGAGTTAGTCTCTCCAGATATGAATACCATGTTCAGCTGCACAGCATTGAGCACTTCATCTAAGAAAGCCCTCACAACGCACTCTTTATCATAAAGTGTCTACCCCTCCCTCCAACTCCCAAGAGCAGCGACAGCAGCCAATCTATCAGCCTGTTCATAACAACGCAAACCCGAATCTCGTTTAAAAAAAAAATTCAAAAACAAGCTCCCGATCTGAATCTTATCAAGTTATGCAAACTCTAGGCGTAGGACGCCAGATTCTACATTCTAAGGAATGCTCTGCTAGTCCGATACGATAATCGTCATTGAAGAAAACCAAATACATGAAATAAGCAATTTTGTCTCTAGTATAAATTTCACTTTTGTTTCGTTAAATTGTCGATAAGATTACTTTCACTGTCGGTCTTTTTTACTAGAAGGTTTGCCAATGTTCGGGGTAGTCTTTGAGTATGTGCGCTGCTGTCTGGGGTGAGGTCTCATTTGTGCACATGGCTACTACACCAAACTTAAAATATAAACGTGGCTGTCGAATTAGACGTGCCCTGTTCTGATGCTCGGAATAATGATTTTCTCTGATCTGTTCATAAAATAATAGTTGTCCTGTGCAGGTTTTTTTTTCTTCTGACTGATTTAATAATTCTTTTGTGTGCGTGCGTGTATGTGTGTGAGGCATAGAAGGACTGGTACACTGGGCTGCTCTTCCGTCGCATCTTCAACGGCCAATAGACGAGCTCGCTCATTTCCAGGCATTGCACAATGAGACAGTATCCAGTGTACTGTGACCTTTACGCTGACAGTGGAGTTTGGCCAGCAGTGTCTGTAATTCGGGGCGGATTCCAGATTGTGCATCTGTCAGTATTGTCACAGACTGTGAGCCAGATTTGGTATTTAGCTACTTCTCTGTTGCTACCTTGATTGTCTGGATTTCTGCTTCGAAGTTATGACAAATATTCACTGTTGGTGGGCTGGTCTTATCTCTGGCACCATCTTGTTACATCAATAATTGATATATCCAAACTATAAGGAGTTACATTTCCCCGATCAGCAGACAAATAACGAGATATTCATGTTTAATCTATAAATTTCCACCTAATGTTTCACATATGAAGTTGTGTTTTCAACTCGCAGTTTAACCCAAATGATAATTCCCAAATGATAATTCATGACTCAGAACAGTGAAGAATAATAACAGTAATCACTCACCTCTATTGACTGGGCCCCTTGGAGGATACGAGGCGAGCATCGCCGATGGAGGCGGTGGAAAGTTCGCAGAAGGTGTAGGTGGAAAACTATAAGCTGTAGCCTCGTCTGTGCTGGAGCTCTCTACAGAGCCCCGATCACTGCTGCTGGTGGGCTGACTTGTGGAGGAGTGGCTACTGCAGTAACTGGGACCTCTGTTCAGTAAGTCTGGCACCTGACCATAGATATGCCCCATCTTTACTGGCTCTTGATGTCCTACGAGCACTGCCGGGGAGAGGACGACAAGCACGTTATGATGAGATATAGATTCATGGTTTCTGTTGACAAGTGACCCCCTGTAGTTTAGTCCGGATGACAGACTTCACTGAGCAGGGTTCATCTAATCTAACTTGGGTTGATCTCATTCGACTGTCTATCTCTCTGCTGAGAGATGTACTGTTGAGAGAGAGCGAGAGTACTATACAAGAGACATCTTGCTTTTTGTTTTGTTCCGTGATACAGACTTCATGTCCTATTTTTTCCTACTATGTATTTTTGGTTTCATGTTGACCCTGGATACGTAAAAGCTCTATTTTCTTGTCCGTTGATTGTTCTGCTCACAGTTTGTGTTGTGTTATACTGAATACATTTGATAAATAGTTTAGTGATCTGCCTGAAACAGCATACCACCAGTGCTAGATACAAGAATGCTGGAGAACTTTTACAATTAGACTTCACTGAGGAGACTGCACATAACTTACTGCATTATTATAATAACGCTACAATATTAATTATTAACTTGGGGTCATTTGCACCCCCTTCTTTAACCAGAATTGTGATACAGCTAGATACTGTGAGGGCCCTTTAGGAGCGAGTGAACAGTGCGGAGGCACAGACAGATCATTATGGTCTGAGCAGAATGGCGCTGCGAGGAGTTACCAGGGGATCTGGCAGACGCTCACCACTCATGGGAAGGGCGAAGGGATGTACAATCAGACCGTTACTGGTGCCATCGGAATTGGAACTCTTCGCTTGCTGCCGAAGATGGGAACGGAGCGCTTATGGGAGTGTCCCGAGTGCTATGATGTTGATCCTCAAAACAACATTCAACATGCACCAATTGTGATAAAGGTCTTCTTCCTATATTTCATGCCTTTTGGCGTTGGTAGTCACGTTATCCATAACTTTCTGTTTCGTCTACTTTCCATGAATTTCCACAAAGATTATCTTTCATGCCTTGGTGTCAAATAGTCCAGCCTCTTCCCCCCCCCCCCCCCCCCCCCCCCCCCCCCCCCCCCCCCCCCCCCATCCCGATCTCCCTGTGCCTCTGTTCTTTTCCAGCTTTCGCCCTGTCACGATGTATGCCAGTTTTCTCCTTCTCACAACATGACAAAAAAATTACAATGTTTCTTTTTGATGATGGTAGTCAGTTCTCTTCGTGAGTGAGTATTCCCCCCCCCCCCCCCCCCCCCAAAAAAAAAAAAAACCCATCATTACTCTCGCTATGTGTCCAAAGTATTCCCATCATTTGTCATTTAAACCATATCTAACCATATATATTATGTCAAGTAAGGCAAAGAACATCTCTAAACATCTTCAAGCGCACTGACCACGGAGGGCTAGAAATATATTTCATAAACCAATCGGCACATGGTGGTTGATATAATCAGCATGTACCGACTACCTTTGCTTCCCAGGACTTTACCTGGAACCAATTTAAAACTTCGTCGCCCTGGGAGCCAAATCATTTTTTTTTTACGTCCGGCTCCGCCAGGACATGAAACCACAACTTTCGGATCCGTAGGCAAGCGTCTAGCAGCCACACCTCGGCGGCTCCCTGCATGATATAGAGCAGCGTCAGTGATATTACAATGTATAGGAAGGGAAACACAGCAAATGAACATAACCCACTCACCTTTACTCTCAATAAGCATCACGTGACTGGCAGGAAACAGGCCAGTCTTGGCCATCCTGCCTTCCCGGTAGAGGTAACCGCGCCATATGCCATCAGAACGCTGCTCCAACACCTAGGGAGTAAACCATTTAGGTTGTATTTAGACCACTGAGGTTGTATTTAGACCACTGAGGTTGTATTTAGACCACTGAGGTTGTATTTAGACCACTGAGGTTGTATTTAGACCACTAAGGTTGTATTTAGACCACTGCGGTTGTATTTAGACCACTGAGGTTGCATTTAGACCACTGAGGTTGTATTTAGACCAGTGAGTTTGTATTTAGCTCACTGAGGTCGTATTTAGACCACTGAGGTTGTATTTAGACTACTGAGGTTGTATTTAGACCACTGAGGTTGTATTTAGACCACTGAGGTTGTATTTAGACTACTGAAGTTGTTTTTAGACCACTGAGTTTGTATTTAGACCACTGAGGTTGCATTTAGACCACTGAGGTTGTATTTAGACCACTGAGTTTGTATTTAGCTCACTGAGGTCGTATTTAGACCACTGAGGTTGTATTTAGACCACTGAGTTTGTATTTAGCTCACTGAGGTCGTATTTATACCACTGAGGTTGTATTTAGACTACTGAGGTTGTATTTAGACCACTGAGGTTGTATTTAGACCACTGAGGTTGTATTTAGACTACTGAAGTTGTTTTTAGACCACTGGGGTTGTATTTAGACCACTGAGGTTGCATTTGGATCACTGTGGCTGTATTTAGACTACTAAGGTTGTATCACTGAGGTTGTATTTAGACCCCTGAGGTTGTATTTAGACCACTGAGGTTGTATTTAGACCACTAAGGTTGTATTTATACCATTTGGGGTTATTTCTAGACCACTGAGGTTTAATTAGACCACTGAGGTTGTATTTTGACCACTAAGGTTGTATTTAGACCACTGAGGTTGTATTTAGACAACTGAGGTTGTATTTAGACCACTCAGCTTGTATTTAGACCACTGAGGTTGTATTTAGATCACTGAGGTTGTATTTAGATCAATGAGGTTGTATTAACGCCCACTGCCATAATACAGATATAATGATAACTCGGTATACAGCTTTACTTTCAATAATGTTAGACCTAGCCATATTTTTATTGTACGCACAGACCAAACATCATAACTCTTAACTTTTCGACTTCTCTACCACTGTGAGTATTGTTTCGCTTATGTTTACCAAGCAAACTGCGTCAAAATGTTACAATCTACTCCGTGTTAAGACATCAATAAAAGCAGATTGTCAGAAATTGTTGTTGCAGTCTGACACAAACTACGGGAGTTATTAAAGAAAATGTGAAGTGTTTTGCAAGAGACTATATATTTAAAAGTGTTTAAAAGCGAGACGATTTATATCACTAAGCCGAAATTTATCTCATGCGACTCAGTCTATCTGCAAAATAGTTCTCCGTTTACCGAGTGCGTCGCACACAGCTCAAACTCCGTAGTTCCAGCAACAACCCACTAGGATCTCGAAAACACCAGCACTCGCCAAGGGAAGAGCGGTGTGCAAAAACTGAACCCACAGCTCTTCAGAACACAAGCAAACAGGTTGCCACTTGACCACGGAAACCCCAGAAATCCGCATGTTTACACACATCCATACGCAGATGCTCGCCTGCATAAACACAGGTGCCCAACAGACACCAGCCACTTTTGCTTTCTCTTAGCATTCCTCTGTACCCAACGAAAGCACCACATAGATGAAGCCGGCTGGGGCCAGTGCTAGTACATGTAAACAACAAAATGCTCGTGTCTTCTATTGATTCACGCCTTCCATGGTTGTGTGCGCACGCTACATAACTTGTGTTTTGTGATAGATGGTGCAGGAACACGCACCTTTGCTAAACGGCCGTACTGATTCAGTATGGCTAAGCACTGTCTCAAAGGGAAACTGTCGTGGTATAGAGGCTAGACGCTTGCCTGCGGATCTGGAATCATGGGTCCCAATCCGAACGAAGCCGGATTTGTGTGTGTGTGTGTGTGCTAAACATGATTCTAACTTCCAGATCGACCCATCAATGAGTAGGTACCAGGTAAAGTCCTAGGAAGTAAAGGCGGCGGTGAAAGGACACCGCTCTTCCCTTGGCGAGTGCGAGTGTTTCCGAGATCCTAGTGGGTTGTTGCTGGAACTACAGAGTTTGAGCTGTGTGCTAACCACATCGCCTTCCGAGAGTCGATTAGTCTATAAAATACAGTTCTAGCAATATACGCCTGGAGATGCGGAAAAGGGTACTTTACCTTACTGTCGCAAAAGAATGTCGGTCTCTTTCTCTCTCTCTCTCTCTCTCTCTCTGTCCCTCTCTCACTCTCTGTCTCCCCCTCCCTGTCTCTCTCTCACTCTCTGTCTCTTTCTCTCTCTCTCTTACTCTCTCACTCACTCACACACACTCTCTCTCTCACACTCTCTCTCTCCCACCCTCTCTCTCACACTCTCTCTCACACACACTCTCTCTGACTCTCTCACACACACACACTCTCTCTCTCACACTCTCTCTCACTGTCCCTCACACTCTCTCTCACTCTCTCTCACACACTCTCTTACTCTCTCTCTCACTCTCTCAGTCTCTCTCTCTCACACTCTCTCTCAGTCTCTCTCTCTCTCTCTCTCACATACATATATACTGACTGCAGTTTAAAAAAAAAACTAGTAGCACATCTCTTGAAAACTAGAGCCAATCAACATTTATCAATGGCATTTTTGTTTTCAGCACATCAGAATGGGTTAAGACCAGCTGTTTACACATCTGGTACATTTCGGTTGTTGACCAGTGTTATGTGACGTAGTGAGAGTCCAACCTCTGGTACCACTGGTGTCCGAACACCCTGAGAAGAGACTTTTTTGAAACCACCTATCGTTGGGACTTAATACTGGTAAGCGTCGGGGATTGCATTGTGAAACCACTAACTGTTGACAAACAGCGTATCAACACAATAGCAATATCAAGAAAGCGAGCATAGTTAAGGTACACAGTTGTTAAAGCTACATAAAGAGTATGTGAAATAAGAAATGTTTACCAGCAAGGCAAAAATCTCATCTCGCACATCACCACACAACTTACAAAGGCCCAAAATATAGTATTTAGAATTGCCACAGAATTAATTTATTCTTCTTCTTCTGCGTTCGACATCAGTCATGCTACACATTGAGTCCCGTCTGGGTGAAAAATAGGATTGTGCGTTTAAGGTCGTCACCGGTCCCCCATAGCTTCTCTCGCAATACAGAAATAATAAAGTGCACGTATTTTGTTTTCCATAGTTTGAAGAAAAAATAACAGGAAAAAGTACAAACACTGATACATGGAAGAGATATTAAAAGTGATAATTCAATGAGACAGTTTCTCTGTATCAATCATCATCAGTAAAAGTAAGACTTGAAGAACTGGTAGAGGGATGGCTTTTAAAACAACTGTATAGATCTGAAAAAATAGTTTCACATTAGATAATCAGATAAAGAATATACACTATGAACAGAAAAGACAGGTAGAAGACCTAGAAGTGAAATAGAAGTAAAAAGTATAGTCAGTAAAGGGTTACAAACTAGTATATAACTCAGAAGGAAGATCTAGAGGTAAACCAAAAAATAAAACGTTGACACAGTAAAACACATAAACTTTGGAATAGTATAGCACAATACTATCATGAACAGTACAGGTACTTTCTTTGCTGCTGAGGAAGGGGATAGAGCGTGTATGGAAACAGGTCATCACTTTCACTTATATTAAACCCGGGCGAACGTCGGATGCACATACATGCACATGGACAAGTAAAGACTGCTACAACAAATAATGGTGGGGCAAAAAATTAAAAAAAAAAAAGATCAGGCTGCTGTGAATACGCACATACAAACAGTGTCACTAACTAAACAAAAGAAAAATAATGATGAAATTAGTGCAGCACGCGATTTCGCATCTGTAATGAATTCGAAAACTAAATGAGTTTTAATAGTTAGTCCACAGGTCGACTTCGCAGCCGCCAAATGGTAAGCCGCCCAGCAACAGCATCGTAAAAGGTGTCAACTCCGTAGCTCAAGCGACGCTCCTAGGGTCTTTCGTAATAACTGCACTCATGAAGACTGCGGCTCTGATTTATAACAGCCAGGACGGATAGGGACAGCTAAGTGTGTATGTATACTCTGACAAGACAGCCTTTCTAGCTTCATGGAAGGTTCGCGGATTTTGATGTCATATCACTTGTATTAGAAGTTTACACTAGAACCGTCGATGGACCGATAGTCGATGGATCATCCAGAAGACAAAGAAACAGTCTGTTATCCAGGCGGGGCGCGCGGCTGGCTAGCGTAGTTGGTTAAACCTGACTTCGCGGCGACCAAGTGACGAACTCCTTGTGGTCCAGGTTTACGCCTGAGGGTAGGCAGAAAAGCCACATTTCTCTCAGATTTACGGTATCTATCATGGAATCAAGGCCGAATGGTTGCGATATCCATAGTACCGAGCCAAAGGGTTAACAACTCATAGTTTCTGGATATATTATATCATATAACAAAAACAAAAACAAAAAAATCCTGGCGGGGTATGTTTCCTGTAAGGTTTACATTGGACGCTGACAGGCAAGTGACTACAGCGGCTATGCCGTTAGGGTCAGAAGAAAACAAAGTTTATTTAAAGAAACAGAAGAGTATAGCCTCCCTAGGATCTGGGGCAACTCTCACAAGATGGAAAATACCTCAACGAAAATGACAACATTAAAAATAAAGTATCAAAGTGAGACGATCGACTTCATCTTCCTGGGTTTTAAACCGCATGGTTCGGTGTGCTTTAGGTTCAGCCCCTGCCTATCTATCGAGAGCATCACACAAAACATGGACTCCGCAGCTCCAGTGGGATCACAAGGATCGCAGAGATAAATGTGCAGTTGTTTTTGAGATGCTCGGGATCGTCGGTGGAGCTGCGGTGTTGTCAAAAAAAAAAAAAAAAAAAAAAAAAACCTTTGACTGTCAGTGCACACGGTAAACGGCTTTGAATGTCTGAATATACTTTAAACTCTGAATTTTATAAATATATAATTCAAAATCACATTAAGTAAAAAGTTAATTTCAGATTTAATCTATACAAGTGAAAGTATGAGAACTACTAAAGACATGGAACAAAAGTGAAATGTATTTGAAAACACATGCCCGGGGAAAATGAAAACATTAAATGTGATGATTGCAAGAAGGGCGGAAAAAAAAATGCAAGATATTTGTGGAGGATCTGTGGAATCAACAGCTGTAAAACAGACAAGGGGTGATCTATTAAGCACTTCTTCTTCTTTCGTTCGCCTGAAATAAGTTGTCTATATCAGCAATTTTGTCACTTGTATAAATTTCACTGTCGGCTGAGTTGTGTCAGCAGTGTTTGCAATTCTGGTTGTTTCCTAGACTGGAGTGCTTCAAGTACTGACTTTGTATCTGTCAGCATTACCACACACTGTGAGCCAAGATTGGTATTTAGCAGTTTCTCTGTTGCTATCTCGATTGCCTGAGTTTCTGCATCATAGTTATGGCAGTACTTTCCGGTTGGTACGCTGGACTTATCCCTAGTACCATCTGGGAATTCTATGTACACTCCAGCACCACCATTTATAACTGCACTTTGTGCGGACCCATCTGTATAGACTCTGACCCATTGTTCTTGTGGGTATTCGTCATCAATATAACTGAGAGTGGCCATTCTGCGTTGTACACTATCTTGCTCTTTCTTGTCAAATTTTCCTTTCACATTTGTCTGGATTTGTAATGTTAATTTGTATCTGTCTCTCCATGGGGTTTGTTCTGGAATACTTTCAAGTGGACAACCAATTTCTAGAAGGTCAGCAGTTTGTCTACATATTCTTTTTGCTTGATGTATAAAGCTGCTTCTTTTAAACCGTCCCAAGGCTAGGTTCTGAAATTTATTTTTCATGGGGTGATCTGGCATACTGAAGAACCTTTCAGCTTGTATTTGCAACTTTGTATCTCTGCGTTCTCTCAGTGCCTGTGTTTTTTCCAGCTTTCTCCATTTTTAGTATGGGGGTTGATTTCATTCCTCCTGTGATGACTCAGAGTTCTTGATTTTGCACTTTGTCCAACTCCTTTAATGTGGTATTAGATGCTGAACACCACGCAGTTGACCCATATTCCAAGTTTGGTTGTATGCTCTGCTTGTATACTTTATTAGTTGGCTCCCCATGTTGTTCCACTTAGTTTTCTTAGTATGGCTGTCTTCCTCCTGGTTTTGGTTGCTGCCTTGTTGCTATGTTGATATGTTTTCTCCATGTCTACCTGTCATCAAATGTGACTCCAAGTTATGTGGGCTCTTAATCATCTCTTAGGAGTATTCCGTTTATTTTGATGATGCCCGCTTTTTGCTTTGGGGAGAGAGTGAAGAGTGTGGTGCTACATTTGCCTGTATTGATGCCGACACACCATCTATTTGCCCATGCCTCAAGTGTATATGTTGCCCGCTGTAGTGTTCTTGTAGCTATCATTGCATGTTCATTGGTTCACCACAGTACCAGGTCATCGGCATACATTGCCATTTTGATTCCATTTGGTATCTCAGCAACCAGATCGTTGATGAATAAGAGGACAAGTGTGGGCGACAGGACACTACCTTGAGGGACGCTATGTCGCAGTAGAACTTTTTTACTTTTGAAACCATCTACATGTACCCAGGCTCTTCTATTATGTAGATATGCTTTAATCCAATTGTACATTCTGCCATTTACTTTATAGTTTCTCAATTTCTTCAAAAGCCCCTCCTTCCAAACCTTGTCAAAAGCTTTCCTGCCGCGAGTACCAGTTTCTTTTCTTGAAAAGCATCCTCTATTTCTTGGGAGAGGTATGTTGTCTGGTCTTCCGTAGAGTAGAACTTTATAAAGCCTGTCTGCTGTGGTGTAATGATGTATTCACTTTCAATGTACCAGTCTGAGGTTGGTGATGCGCTCCATTGTTTTACAGAGACAGCTTGTGAGGTTGATCGGTCTGTAGTTGGAGGCATTGGAACTGTCTTTCCTAGGCTTTATGAGGGGTATCATAATTGCCTCTCTCCAGATCTGTGGGACAGTCCCTGTTGCCCAGAAAGCATTAAATATCCGTCAAAGCTTTGTTTTGGCCACTGTTCCTAGGTTTTTGATCATTCCGTTTGATATACTATCTGCTACTGGTGACTTCCGCATTTTCAGCTTTGAAATGGCTAAAGCCAGTTCATCTAATACCATCCAGGATATTGAATAGATTGCACAGGATCCAGCGGAATAGAGGAATCGGACTGTGCGCCATGTAATACCACAAAGATGCATGTGTGTGTATCTCTATGTGCGCGCGCGCGTGTGTGTGTGTGGACAGACAAACAGACAAACAAGCAGGGAGCTGGTCACCTACAATTCTAAAGTCTGTTCTAGCTGACACCCACATTACCTCACCGATACACCCGTGTGAAGAACATGGTAATCTGACAGTACAGTGTATTTTCTAAGCGTGCACAGCTCTGCACTGTGAATGTCATCAAATGTTTATGGATGCGTTCAACACACTCGAGTTCTCTTTATCCCTTTGCATAAAAACTCGGTACCAAAGCTATAGCTACACAACCGTTTACACATACCCACGTACACATATAAAGCACTATAGAAGCATTGCTGGTATAGTAGAGATGAAACCGAATTGTTACAACAGCAGAACTGGTTCAACTGTGATAGACAGCCAGCGAGAGAGAGAGAGAGAGAGAGAGAGAGAGAGAGAGAGAGAGAGAGAGAGAGAGAGAGAGAGGAGAGAGAGAAAGAGAGAGAAGGAGAGAGAAACACACACACACACACACACATATATATGTATATGTATATATATATATATATATATATATATATATATATATATATATATATATATATATATATATATATATATATATATATATATATATATATATATATATATATATATATATATATACATATATATATATATATATATATATATCCCCCCTCCCCCACACACATATACATCAGAGACAGACACAAATATTACAGGGGAGACACAAAGAGAACAAAGGAACAAACTTTATTTTTAAAGGGTGAGAAACTGGGCACGCTGGCGCGTCTTACATCAGGCCCTTCCAAACACCCATATTTCACATATCAGTAAAGCATGTTATGTTCATATAGTAATACGCATATTATTAATATCAAGAAAAGCACACATAAAATAGGTGGTAAAATGCATGCGCACACTCGCGCACGTATACACAAACCCACCAACCCACTCACTCCCTCACACATTTACCTACCTAAATACCTACCTAAGCTACCTATCTACCTTCTTACCTACACACACACACACACACACATACATACATAACACACACACACACACACGCACACACACGCACGCACATACATACACACATAAACAGACAGACACATACACACACATACACAGACAGACAGAAACACACAAGCACACAGAAAGAGAGAGAGACAGCGACACACGAGAGAGAGAGAGAGAGAGAGAGAGAGAGAGAGAGAGAGAGAGAGAGAGAACGAACGAACGAACGAATGAACGAACAAACTTTATTTTCAAAGAGTTACAAGAGAGAGAGAGAGAGAGGGGGGGGGGGAGAGAATGTTTGAGAGAGAACAAGACGGACGAGAAAAGAGAGTAAAGATACATGAGGATAGGGAGATTGAGAAAACAGAAATAAGAAAGAAAGAAAAAAAGGGAGGTTGTGGGGGATATAGCACATTATATTTCTGTCCTGTCGACATCAAGTCCTCACAGAGGATACGTCCACAGATGTTCTCAACCGTCTTCCTAATAAATATTTAAGCACACAGGGACTCAAGCACTTCAAACCAAACGTTTGGAATCTAACCACGATGCTGATTCCTTTAGTTTAAACTCTTAGGGAGTTCATAATGTCTACCTGATAAATTTCTCTTCACCTTTAATCTAGTGCAGTGATTCCCGGAAAACAGCCCTACACCCTTGCCCGGTAATTCAGCATGCTTTTAATGTATGGCTTACGGCCCTGTCCATTAGTATATCTTGCGTCGATCAGTGACTGGCATCTCCTGCGCACGATGCAATCAGATGTCTAAATTGGGCATGTGGAATGGCTGCCCACTCTTCCTGGATTGCCTGGAATAGATCACGACCAATGGCTGAAGGAAAGTCTGGCACACAGCTCATCCCCCATCTGCTTAATCGGACTCATGTCTGCAGACTGGGATGGTCAGTGAAGAGATTGAATGTTATTGGCAGCCAGGAACTGCATGATCAACTGTGCAGATTGGAATCTGGCGTTGTCTTGTTGAAAAAAAAAAATATATCTGCTGGCATCCTAAAATGACAGGACGTGTGGTGAAAGAATTCCATGGACGTATCGCTGCACATTGAAGCTTCCTTCAGTGTGCACCAATTAACCTCTTCAGCTGTAACTGATCATTCTCCACACCATTACAACTCCATCACCGTGCAGCAGACCTTCAACTCAATTTTGGGCTTAACCTTAATTTCGCTTACAGTAGACCCTAAACCATCTATCATGACGCTGCAACAAAAAAGAAAGATTCGTCACTGAACCATACACGTCTCGATTGATTGTCACCTGCCCAGTGACGATGCTAGTTGGCCCACAGTCGGTTTGGCGGTGACGACGCGTAAGGGCAGATCTTCGGTGTGGTTGTCGTAACCAAAATCCAGCGTCATAAAGCTTGTTCAGAACAGTTTTATCAGACACATTACGTCCTGGAGGCAATGCCTGCGCTGTTGAGGAAGCTGTTTTAAACCTGTCGCTGAGGTGACAAAACCGAATAAAGTGATTTGCCGCTGCTGTTGTCACTCTTGGTCGTCCACTGTGATATCGGTCTTTAACAAAACCAGTGGCTTGGAACCGGTGCCAAAGTCGACTGATAATACTCTGATGCACGTTTAGATGCCTGGTAACCTGACTATGACTTTCTCCGGCCTGGAATTGACCAATAACAATATCCATCAATTTATCGACCTAGGCGCCATTCGTGACTGCTTGAAAATGAACTGAATGTTTAGGTGTATCGTTACACTTGTATATGGTTTCAATTGCATAGGCAGTGAATAGTGTTCACCCCAATTTGTGTGGCTTTCTCGTGCGCGCATCGTGAGCTATGCTCACGAATATGAACCACACCAACGTATTTACTGGACACAGTAAACAACATCTGAGTCTGCTTTTCACATACTCGAGTACGATATTATTTACAAACTAATAAAAACGCGCCATTGGACAGCTATGCGTTTCCTTTTTAACAGCTTATACGCGGTTAGAGCGTTGTTTCTGAGAGACAAAGCAATGTAAACATACACTGAATTTCTCCGCTTGGTTTTTGCTGTAGCCGCTAGGTAAATGAGCAGATATTGTTAGCGGGCTGCAGGTTGATTAACAGAAATCTAGACGGGGAATAAACAGTAGACCCGACGCTCCTCTAGCAAGCATGTCGTGGAAGGTCATTAATTAGGGGTTTGCAGAATTAAAATGTGTTGGCTTCTTTGAAAAGCGAAAGCAGAAGAAGAGAAAAAGGGCTTAGACACAAAGACAACGTATCACAAACATAGGACCGGAAAGCCTGGAACATTGTGTGACAACTAGAAACATTTCTAGTTTCTTTCTGGATTTGTCGCAGGTCGTCCAAGTCTAAACTAGGTCCCATGGGCTGTGCAGGTAATCAAAGGCTTGTGTTATGTTGACAACAGCACCCACCTAGTGCCGATTAGTATAAAAGGACTCAACACCATATGCCCGTTTTACCAAGACATGAAAAGGCTCCCTTATATATCTACACGCACGCACGCACAGACACACACTCACACACACACGCACGTAAACACACACCACTCAACCGCGCACAGAAAAAACATTCAACACGGTACGTCTCTATCTGTTCGTTCCTGCTACTTCTGGTTCCACATTGAGACGGAAAGATAGATAATTATTTTCAGCATGCAAGCATGTAGTTTAGAGTTTAGACGACAGCTAATCTGAAGGATCCGCCCACCTGCCTGAGTTCCTGGGGTGGTCTATGCCAGTTAAAGATCCCAGCTTTTGTAACACTAAAAAAAATCAGAATTATAGGGACGCACCGCGATTTTTCTAAATTTTTAAACCGCTGTGCTGAAATTCGGTCGACGGATCAGGATATAGTTAATGATATTGCCGATAAGATTACCCTCTCTAATGAAGATGCTAAGGTAACAAAATCAGAATTTAATGCGACAAAGCAGAAGCCAGAGAGCCACTATCTAGGGCCGGAGGGAGGGGTAGAACAAGAATTCAAACTGAAGATCCGGTAACATAACTTAGCTGCACATCCTTTACAGCAGAGCTTTCCAAACTGCGTGTGGCGATTTATTGGTGCATGGGCTGCAGTGTGAAGACGTGTTACGCGTTAAACAGAATAAGGACATGTAACTTTAACTTCAAACTGTGATTTGTGAGTGAACTGAATAACTGGGTCGGTAAATCATGTTTGTCTAAGAAAGTGCGTCACCAGCACGAACAGTTTGGAAAGCTCTGCTTTACAAGATGTCACAAACCAGTCCTAGCATTCATTGGCTATGTGGGTGGTTTTACTAGGTCAATTTACGCTCAGTACTTTGGAACTGGTTTCTGAACGCTTAGGCGCTCAAAACATTGTCCAGATCAAGGCAAAGCTGTCTGCTCTCAATCGCAAAACCAGAACTAGGTAGGCAACACCATTATCTGTTGGCCACATTTACTGATTCCCCTGACGTTCTCCTGTATATATCGTCACAACCTTCTTTCTGACTGACTGACTGACTGACTTTCTACCCCACTAGGACATCACACAAGCGATAAACACCCGATGACACAATGTGCCACCATGTGGATGAGGATCGCCGTGGAGAGGTCCCAGAAACCGCGTACAGACAATTGGCCATATTTATGGCCTGCCTATATTGCGGCCCCTGGCAAAAGCCAGGGTGGGGCTTTAAAAAAAATTTCATCCTAAAAAGGACGAAACGATAGAAAGAACATCCATTTATTTACCCCTGTTACGCCCATGTATATTGTGGCAGGAGAACGACGACTTCCACCACAGGACCGTGGAAATGCTGCATTTCATCCGGTTTTAAGGCTAACCTGAACGCACCTTATCTGCTATCTTTCACCACTCACTGCCAATCAGTCGTGCCGATGCCCTTATTTCCATCACCACAATAGACCTATCCTCTCTCTTACCTACCACGCTCATAACATCCATGCAAACCAATATTCTCCTCACCCACCTCTCCCTCCTGCGGGCTGACTCTGCCACCAGCACAATTTGATCTGAACTTCCTCTAATGGCCTACAGACATGAATGCAGTCCTACGGATGTTCTAGTCAAGAGCTGGTGACGTCCCACTCAGGCACAATCTCTTGTCGTAGACCCACATGTAAGACTTGTCGGTATGAGTTCAGGTGGGTAGTCTGCCATTCCCTAATGCAACTTTCTGCAAACACTATGCCTCAAGGCAAAATATTCCATCTGCAAAAGACGTGGTATGGAATACAACGGTTTAACAGGGCTACAATTATCTGATCGGTTCAGTCAGCATCTTTCTAATATGCAGAATGGCGCCTTGAAACCAGAGATGATGCATTCCAATCAGCAGGGTCACTGACATCTCTTCGACATGGATGTAGCGGTCATCAACCTAACCACTCCAATGACAGTAAGTCTGTTGAGAACCACCTAATGGGCTCGAATTCACCTATGGGACTTAACATCCAACACAGCTCTACCTATGGAGCTAAACATTCACCACAGCTTTGCCTATGGGACTTTACATTCAAAACATTTTTGCATATGGGACTTAACATCCGAAACAAATTTACCTATGGTACTTTTCATCCAAAACAAATTTACATATAGGACTTAACATCCAACACAGCTCTGCCTAAAAGACTTAACATCCAACATAGCTTTACCTATGGGACCTAACATCCAACACAGCTTTGCCTATGAGACTTAACAACCAACATAGCTTTGCCTATGGGACTTAACATTCAAAACAGCTTTGCTTATGGGACTTAACATCCAACACAACTTTGCCTATGGGACTTAACATCCAACACAACTTTGCCTATGGGACTTAACATCCAACACAACTTTGCCTATGGGACTTAACATCCAACACAGCTTTGCCTATGGGAGTTAACATAACACAGCTTCCTAAGTTAACATCCAACACAGCTTTGCCTATGGGAGACTTAACAACTTTGCCTAAACATCAGCTTTGCCTATGGGAGTTAACATCCAACACAACTTTGCCTATGGGAGTTAACATCCAACACAGCTTTGCCTATGGGAGTTAACATCCAACACAGCTTTGCCTATGGGAGTTAACATCCAACACAGCTTTGCCTATGGGAGTTAACATCCAACACAGCTTTGCCTATGGGAGTTAACATCCAACACAGCTTTGCCTATGGGAGTTAACATCCAACACAGCTTTGCCCATGGAACTTGTCATCCAACGCTTTATGTAGAGGGGCCGCGTTAACCCAGTCGAAAGGAGACGGGCTTTCAAAGCCAGCTGCGACTGGCTGCAGCCTAGAGCCGGTGTTCGAAACCGGGCGGTTCCCGGGGTTCACCCAGCCTCTAAGTCTAGGTCATTGGTATCAGAGTAGATACGGAGTTGCGTGCGGACGGCGACACAGACGGACAGTTTCTAATCAGCTTTCCGTACTGGTGGCAGAGCACTTATGGTTTATAACCGTGTTCAATAACGCTGGTTCAAATCTCCCGATTTTACCTGTACCCATACAGCTTTATCTAATATTGCTGAGCTACGGGCCTTGTCGTCTACATCTTTTTCTGGCTATAATTTATTTCCTGTATTTACAGGTGTCTCAAGGCTTCAACTGCATTGTTCTCGGAGAGCCCCAATTAGGCGATTTTGAGATGTAACGGTAACACTGCCTATTCTTGACAGGTGATTATGAAGGATTTCCGGCAGCAACGTTAACTCGTCTTTTGTTTCCCGAATGGGTTCAGGAGCTCCATTTTGAAGAACAAAGAACTTCAACTATGAGAAAAGTGCACATATACCAAGCTCATGTTTAACCAACAGGTGCATAGATGGTATCTACAGGTTACAGAATAAAAATATGGCTAGGATTCTGAGGATGGAGACCTAGGTTAGGATTGTCTGCGCCAGGAGTTACTGTGGAACATAGACTCGTCATCCGTGCTGGAGTGGTGTTGCGCAAATGTTTCTATTGGTAGCTACGAGTACTGACGCTTCTATCTCTACCTGCCGTCTACAACCAGCTAGCCTGCTAGGACAGATCAGATTACTACGTCTATTTCTGAAACTATCAATCATGGGAAGCCATTTTTGCTGTGTGTTTTTTATATGCAATTTCGTCAGCTGTGCTGTGGTTTTTAAACTTATGGAAAAATAAATGGTTAGGATCATGACTCGTTTAGGAACGCTTTACACAGGGACATACATTTACAGACACGTGATCGCACCGATGTACATACATACACATACATAATAAGTTAGTTGCATATCCTTTATAGGACGTTGCAGAACCAACCCCAACATTTCTGTGTGTGTGGCTGTTGTGGCTGTTTAAGGTAAATTTCACTGGTTTGCCACTGCTTTCTGGATGGCCAGTTTTCGGTACCACTGTCGAAAGCAACGCAAGAGAAATTGCCTGCAGCCGGGATCGAATCCAGCACCCAAGCATTTCGAAGCGCGTTTACAATGCCTAAGCCACAGGGGCCGACACATACATACATACAAACATACATACGTACATACATACATACATACATACAGACAGACAGACAGACAGACAGACAGACAGACAGACAGACAGACAGACAGACAGACAGACAGACAGACAGACAGACAGACAGACAGACAGACAGACAGACAGACAGACAGACAGACACACACACAGACAGACAGACAGACAGACAGACAGACAGACAGACAGACAGACAGACAGAGAGACAGACAGACAGACAGACAGACAGACAGACAGACACGCATAAACACATAAACACAGTTGCTCTCTAAAAAAATACATTTCGTATTTCTTCAATAACTTGTGCAGTTTGTGCTTGATTTTAACATTTTCTATCTGCAATAATCTGTGCTTCAGTGTGAAATGAGTTTTGAAGACATTGCTGTACACTTAAGCAAAGGCGATACTCACATTTGCGGTGTGGTGGTGTCGAAAAACAATCACACTGTTTAATAAGAAGTGTGCCCTCCTAAGGCATTAGCCCTAGCGGAGTCTCCCTGTGTGGCTTAAGTTTCAGATTACAGCTTGTGGACGATTACTCCAATTATTTATGAGTTCATTTTCATGTTGTCACCGATTTTGAGGTGGATTTGCCAGGTTTCGGACACGGCTGTGACACTACGGTGAGAGGTCAGGTAAAGTCAGGTGAAACTGCTGGCCACGGACCAAGATAATTACTCGTGCTCGATGAGGAGTTGCAATGTCGTGCAAGAAAGTAAAGTCTTGGCACCACGTGTGTTGTATGTATGTACCGCTGCGCAATGATGTAACCGCTGCGCAATGATGCTACCGCTGCGCAATGTTGCTACCGCTGCGCAATGATGTTACCGATGCGCAATGATGCTACCGCTGCGCAATGATGTTACCACTGCGCAATGATGTTACCGCTGGGCAATGACGCTACCGCTGCGCAATGATGCTACCGCTGCGCAATGATGTTACCGCTGCGCAATGATGTTACCGCTGCGCAATGATGTTACCGCTGCGCAATGATGTTACCGCTGCGCAATGATGTTACCGCTGCGCAATGATGTTACCGCTGCGCAATGATGTTACCGCTGCGCAATGGTGTTACCGCTGCGCAATAATGTTACCGCTGCGCAATGAATGATGTTACCGCTGAGCAATGATGTTAACGCTGCGCAATAATGCTACCGCTGCGCAATGATGTTACCGCTGCGCAATGATGTTACCGCTGCGCAATGATGTTACCGCTGCGTAATGATGTTACCGCTGCGCAATGATGTTACCGCTGCGCAATGATGTTACCGCTGCGCAATGATGTTACCGCTGCGCAATGAATGTTGTTACCGCTGCGCAATGATGTTACCGCTGCGCAATGATGGTCCACAGGTGGGAGTGGAAGTATGTTTGCTTCCCTCAAAGGTGTTGTGTCTGTTCCTTGTGGTGCCTTTGTGTGTATACTTTGCCCTTCGAGTTGAATAGACTAAAAAGGGTCCCGTTTTTAAACTGTGCGAATGAATCGGTTATGACTGTACATGGTCACCCTTAGTCTTCATTGTCTTGGAAGGCCTTTGATGACGTCAAATACCAAAAAGCGTTGTTTCATTCAATAAACTGTTAACGGAGAGCCACAAAACACTTGATATTCTTTTACCGCTTAAATGTAGCCTTCTGATTTTGTGGCAATGTCGAAGTATGTAAAAAGAAGATTCAGATTCAGAAATTATACAAACCTCACGCAATGTAATTAGAAATTCCAGAAAAATTTGACTAAAAAGCTCAACAAAATGGGGAAGCAGTAAAACGTGAACAAAACAACACAACGTAACGTAACGTTTCGACCGGGCGGCCTTTTTCAAACACAAGTGGACTACACAAACGAGGAGAGGAGAGTAAGACTAAGAACGCCTAAGCTGTAGATGAGGCGACTTGTATAAGCTTAACTGCAGTCACCCCCATATTTTCAAGCAATGTAATCAGACAGTGTTAACATTTTCGTTGAGCAAAAAAAAAAAAAAATTTTAGTAAATGTCCACGGCTTTACCAACGCTAAGGAAGTAGCACGTGAAAATTGCACAGAATGTGAGTAAGTCGTTTTCCAAATATACACTTTTGACTTTTTTTTGCAAGACAACGTGAATGTACTCATGTACGTACATACATGCACACACATGTAAATACATACAAACATACTTATATACATACACACATACACAGACAGACAGACAGACAGACAGACAGACAGACAGACAGACAGACAGACAGACAGACAGACAGACAGACAGACAGACAGACAGACAGACCGACCGACCGACCGACCGACCGACCGACCGACCGACCGACCGACCGACCGACCGACCGACCGACAGACAGACAGACAGACAGACAGACAGACAGACAGACAGACAGACAGACAGACAGACAGACAGACAGACAGACAGACATATGCGTATAAATAATACAGACATCAGGCGCGCCGACATAAAACAACCTCTTGTAATGAGTTTCTATACATGGTTCAAGGTTTTTTAGTCCGCTAACAACATTTAAAAAAGGGGGTGGGGAGGGCTGGGGGGGGAGGGGGGTCAAGAGATCTGAGCCACCACAGAGCCCTGAAATACATACAGTGCAGGGCAAATACACATTCCGTGTACGAGACTGACCACCTGCCCATGAACCAAGAGTGTAACAGCGTATATTAAATAGATAAAATGTAAAACAAAACATGTCAGCCCACACTGGTTGAGGCTCCTACTGTACTCCAGTCTGTACACATGCAACACAGGCGCTTGCTACAATAGGGGAATTAACCGTGAATAAATTTACATTAAGTAATACTGAGTTATCGTCCGTGAACAAATATCTGGCACTTAGTTCGGCTTCCAAATCTACACAAGGAAAAAGGTGGATAAAATGTGTGTGTTTGTGTGTCTGTATGTGTGTGTGCGTGCGCGTGAGTGTGTGTGTGTGTGTGCGCGCACGCGCGTGTGTTTGGGGAGGTATGTAGTGACGTTCTGCGTGCTGTTTTTTATTGTTCTGTTCTATTCGTTAAGAGGCATTCGACACAAACACTATGTTTTGGACACACACCAAGAAAGGGATTCAAGAATGACAGGACTGAGAAAAAGAGCAATGCGAAGGCAAAGAAATAAATGCCTAGAAAACTTGGCCATACAGACGAGGGACAATAGCACATAATTGATCCCTAATTCTGGTGATTGTGTGAGACAGCGACGCATGACAAGTTACACTTATCTGCAGGACACATGATGACGATGATTCTATTCAATAGGTGTTGAATTGCCTATCCGCCTTACGATTATAGGTTCAGATACGCACACCTTTTAACATACACTATCGCATGTCTGAACATACACTATCACATGTTTAAACATACATTATCACATGATTGAACAAACACTGTCATGTTTGAAGATACACTATCACGTGTTGAAAATACACTATCACGTGTTTGAACATTCCACACGTAGATAGGTGTTGACGTGTGATAGTATATGTGATCGTATTTGTTCAGTCATGTTAAATCATATGATAGTGTATGTCCAAACATGTGATAGTCTATGTTCAAACATATGATAATATATGATCAAACATATCATAGTATATGTTCAAACATATGATAATATATGATCAAACGTATCATAGTATATGTTAAAACACATGATAGTATATGTTCAAACATATCATAGTATATGTTCAAATATATCATAGTATATGATCAAACATATGTTATTATATGTTCAAACATATGATAGTATATGATCAAAGACATGATAATATATGATCAAACATGTGATATTGTCTGTTCTTCTTCTTCAGGTTTACCGACTGTAAACTGTCAAAAATTTCTGGTTGTTCACGCACTTTTTTACTGTGGTCTTGTTCACAAATTTGTGTTTTTGCGTGCACATTCATTTTACAAATCTAGATTACTTAGTTTATGTTGTCAGTTGGTTTCTCATTTTTCAGGCCTGGAGAGAATGAAGCACCTGTGTGTAACCAGAGGGTCTGGCCGGCTGACTACATTCAGAGGAAAGGCAAGACGGACATTCAGCCAGACTGTGACCTGTACCATCAGTATTGGAACTGGCTGCTGAAGATGAGAACGGAGCATGCATGGGAATGCCCCGAATGCTGTAATGTCAATTCTTGACTCCTTTCAGGTAGAAGCCCCCTGACCTCGAAGGAAACACCCGTAATGTGTAGCCCCTTTCGACATGCTTGATAGGGAGGAGCGGGTCTACTCCTTTTGTCGACCTTTTGGATGGCGCCAGCATCTACACTGGCAACTTATACATTCAGTCACGTGGGTACAGCTTTCAATTCCGAGTGATGTTTATGGATTTGTGAGCCCACTGTAATATATTCAAATATTCGGGAAAATACACACACACACGGATAAATACTAGCCGCACAAACATTCACATACTAACAACAAAACGCAATCAATGTCCTTGTAAAACCTAACGAGGAAGAAGAAGAAATTAGCACTGAAAACAACTAATGATGCCCTACAATATAAAGAAAAAGTACTCGTAAATTTCCATATGATTATTGGGAATAAAGTTTAATAAAGTAGGGAATTTCCCTTGTCTACTTTCTCCGAAGATATAAATTAATATGAAGAAAGAAGTAAAGATGTAGAATAACATAAAGATAATGAAAGTCAAGCAGCAGACAAGCGAACAGAATGCATAAACAAACAAAAACCACTCACTGTAATAATATCGCCTTCCCTGAACTGCAGGCTCCCAGAGTCGTAGACGTTGGAGTGGTCCTTGACTGCTCGAGCGTATTGGGCGCAGCTGGCTTCTGCAAGACAAAACATCAGACATTGAAATCCTTGGCTTCCACGAACTGCAAGTGTTACAACCTGATTTTTCTCTGGCTTGTACAAATTGGAAGTGTTAAAATCCTGATGTTTAAACTGGGCGGGAACTGGAAAAGAAAGGGATGATTGTTTCAGATTTCACGCCGTCTTTTAACACCAAGTAGCTGACTGTAGGGCACGTTTCCGTTAGCTCAAGACTAGTTCTTCTCCTGCCTTATTATATCCGCTGTGAAGCACAGGCCGGTGCCTCATGCATCACATGTCACGCCCTCGTATCTTAAGGCTGTTCTCATAACACAACAAAAAGGAGCGGATGATGGATGATGTTATCCAATATCAGCTCTCACACACAGCCCGGTCCGTCAGACTGGCCGCTCCGGCAGCCGACACCGGCAAATACAGTGTTGTGGAACTTCGACACAATGGATGTCGGCCTGAGATCCGACTTTGCGATTTGAAAGGGCACTTTCCAGTGAGTCTAGAGTTGTCCATACCGGAGACTTCAGTGGCTATGTTCCTTGCCTATGTTCCAAGTATTTTCTTATACTTATGTCATTCAGCACATTATTATTATTATTATTATTATTATTATTATTATTATTATTATTACTATTATTATTTTGTTCTGTTTTGTTTACACTACTTATGTATTGTACATGTTCTCATTGCGATCAGAACACTTTTTTTTTTTCATTGCAGAAAATAGTAAATTGTTCAAAAACGATAATGTTAAACCATTAGAAAGTAAAACCTACTGATAGGATACAACGGTCTCAACCCCCTCCAACAATTTTTTAGGATCGGGGGAGAAACTCAAGTGTTGTTCAACTAAGCAATGCAAAAAATGAATATAATTTTTAGGATTATTATTATTGAGTGTGTTAAAAAGGTACAAAACCTTTGAGGATCCCCCTCCCCCACCCGAAAATAATAAATAATATATCTGAACTAACCCGAAATCACAGCACTGCGGGGCTCTATGGCATCACACAGAAAATTATTAACTTAGTAGAAGCCATATACAAATACATGAAATGTCTAGTTCATGGGGGTAAGCTAACAAATACATTATTTGAAATCTGAACAGGCGTGCAACAGGGCTGACTTTTGTGGCCTCTTCTATTTGTTTACTGGCAACAGACCGCAGCTAAAAAAACTGACTGTACCTACAAACGGCACCTACAGACCTCCAGTGTGTATGTGAACAGGGCAACGGTTCGCGGTTTGCCGGTGTATGTAAAAACAGCCACTGACCGACACCGGTGCAGACTCCGTCACCGGCTCCGGTTTTGCGGGGGCCTGGAAAACGCCCCAATGGTTGTTGTTCATGCCTTGTTGCATTATCAGCCATGGATTTCTATAAGAGGGTGTAGCAAACCCTAGACATAGCTGCAACCGTAGGAATCCGGCAGGTCTTTAACAGTGACTCATGTCTTAACATTAAAAAAATAATTATTATTGATGCTCTAGAAAAATATTAGGGAACAGTTAACACAGGAGGCCGACTCATAAGAAAGTAGTATGTCCAAAATGCCCCCCTCCCCCCCCCCCCGACCCAGTTAAGCCTCGGCAAATCTTGATGAGACAGGCAAGAGGTGCAGGACGGGACTGGCCACATCATATGAAAAGCATTGCACAGGAGCGAAAGAAGACTATAAATGAAACACCATGATGATAAATAACCATCGTGATATAGAAATTACATTTACATGGTAATAATAAAAATTGGTAAGCATGTCCAGGGACCTTACAATTTTGAGATCCAGCATGGTATACTTCTTTTCTTCGTCACCTCAGCGAAGTTTTGGGGAAGATGTAAGCATTTTTTGTATGCTCTTTCTAATGGGTCGTATAATTTGATCTTCACTTCTTTAAGGCTGTTGTCAATGCCGACGTTCTATGCTTTTTGTGCTCTTCCCCTTGCTCTGTGTCATTTTATTTCTTCAGCATGCCTCTTTCTGGCATGCCTCTTTGTGGCACTTGGTACCACAGCATTCTCGTCAGGTGGCCAGACTATCTCATCTTTGCTCTTTAATGAACTGTATGACTGGTTTACCATACCCTCTTCTTAATTTGTTTATTTTTAATGTTACCTCTTCTTGTTACCGCGGAGGCTCTTCCAAGACACCTCATATCGACTGTTAGGTTTGTGTGTTTATTAGTTGCAGTAAGGGTCCATATCTGACACCGGTAGCATCAATCTGTAAAGCTACCCCAGCCTCACCTTTTCCACAATTCCTTATTAGATTTGCTTTGGTAAACAAGGGTATCCTTCTATGTATATCAAAAGCCGTGTTAGTTCTGCCAGTATATGATTTGTTTTTGCACATCTTATGCTGATTTATCTATCCATTTTCGGCACTTAAATTTCAATTAACCCAAAACAAACCTAGTAGTTATATTTTAAAACACACATTTTATAAAGAAAACTGAAATTAGCCGCACAAGAAAAACCTCGATGTCGCATGATCTTTTCGGTTTGTTTGGGGCGAATTAAAATAGAAGTGCCTAATTCCTCCGCCCCCCCCCCGGCCCAAACCGAGGTAAAAACAGACCCTAGGTATTAAATTTCCTTGCCTGTTTTATCTCCATGTTATCAAATTGTACTAGTATGATTTCTGGTTGTCTAACAACATTGTCTCTGTTTTTCAATGCTTATTTTCAAATTAAATTTGTAACACTAGAAAATTATGGCTATAAATAAACAGAGGGGGAACCTTTGAGGCCGTTAAATATTATGAATTAATCGAGTAACAGAAAGTGTATTGATCGGCACTCGTAGAAAGAAGTGAGTCAATACACTTTCTGTTACTCGATTAGAAAATTATGGGGAGAGGGTAGAGGACTAGGCCGCCCTTAGCTCCCCTCCCGCCTACGTTTCTGTAGCGGTGCGCCTCGGCTAAGCGGCACATTCGGTAAAATATATGGCTCGTACTGCACCAAGAGAAATACATTGTTCCTTAGTGCTCACAGTTTCTGTCTTTGATTAGCGCGTTTTCAGATACTGGCCACATCTACCTTGAACAAAGCGCTATCTGTTGAGCAAAGCCTGAGCTTGTCAGAGAGACGGCAACTATTTTAGTCTCCAGCTCCTGATTGATGAGAGAGCGGTTTAACAACACGAGCTCACCTGCTGGCCATCTCTCGTTAGCATTTCCGCATTTATAACCTGTCGTTTTAAACGCTGTGATAAATGACAGAACAGCCACACCAACTTCACCAGGATATGAGACTGTGTAGCCAAACTAGGAAAAGGCTTTGATGGGAATATCAAAGTAAACAACGAGATGAAATTGCTAAAATAAATTTTTAAAAGGCAGCTTTTACGTTTCCTGTCTTAAAAAAAAAAAAAAAACAGGAAGGTAGAACAGTTAACTCAGTATTTAGAAATAAACTGTCAAGTTAGAGAGGAAAACATCGCAGGTATGATTGACTGGCAAAATGTGGGAAACATAATTAATAAAGCATGCTTAAATTTGCACGGAACACAGAAGCGGTTCCAGACAGATTACTTCTCCCTCACCAGCTAAGTTCTGGTCGTTGGTCAACCTAAGGACTTTAGCATAGTTCCAGAACTTGAGGTTGCGTGCACATCCATTTGACAGATCCAGCTTATACGCATGCAGGTTGTTGCACATGAGAGAACACTGCACGGAAGCTGATCAATAAAGGCCAATTTGTTTCACATATGTTGCGCGTTTTTTTTATTTTTTTTATTATTATCGAGAAACCATGAGCTGTTAACCTATTTAGTAATGTAGATAAAAATGGAGGAACTGATAGAGATATTAAAATAAGAATACAAAAGGCAAGAGGGGCTTTCATAACACTAGGGAATTTGTGGAGTTCAAAAGAAATTAAAAGAAATACTAAACTAAAAATTGTTAATTCTAATGTCAAATCAGTACTATTGTATGGGGCGGAAACATGGAGAACAACCAAGGCAATTACTAATAAATTACATACATCCTTAACTGGTGCCTGCGCAGAATAGAGGGAATAAAATGGTATGATAGAATAACTAATGTAGAACTTTGGGAGAGAACTAAACAGGCTCCAGTGGATCAGGAGGTGAGGAAAAGACGCTGGCGTTGGATAGGGCACACACTGAGAAAACAGGAGAACAGCATAACTAGAATGTCTTTGCATTGGAACCCACAGGGGCATATGAATAAAGGAAGGCCAAAAAACACATGGAGAAGAGAGCTGGAGAATGAGGTTAGAAAGATTGGGAGGACATGGGGAGAGCTCCATGTAATGGCGAAGGATAGAACGACTTGGCGTGAGTTGGTTGAGGGCCTATGCTCCATTGAAGATACTGGTGCTAACTCTATATTTGTACAGGCCATTCGGCACCGGAACTTTAATGTGGTCAACAGAGTTGACTTCAAAGGAAATGTCCTAACATCCAATTTAGGATAGATTGTCCTGGAAGTCCAGGTCAATTAAAAACACCGGTCCTGATGTGCACTCAAAACCAGGACCACCAGCCTGGCAGGTAAGAAAGCTAGTCACTCAACTTAATCCTGCCAATCCCACATTTTATAGACCAATGGGCACTGGGTGGCTGTTGTGGTCAAAATCCATACAGGTCGCCTTTACCTCCTATAATATTCCCCTGTATCAGTATTAGCTACGTCGACTTGAGAGCAGAGATATAGTTTTATAATTCAGTCTGGATACCGCCAAGGGGCGGGCAGAAAAGTTGAAGGGACGGTTAGTTGGTCACAAGGGCAGAGTTTTCTAATCGGCCCTTCTAATTTGTAAAATATCGCGAAGTCCCGTATGATACAGCGACGCATTTCTGACTTGTCGAGTACAAATCATCAAGATGGCGGTTTTGAAAAAGATAAAAATGTCACTTTTGTAAGAAATAGTGGGTAAATTAGGCGTGATCCTGACCACATCACCCATCCTGTGACGATTGATTTAAAAAATATAGGTCTAGCCCTATATGCCCAATACGCATAAAGGCGTGGAAAAGGGTCCTTTACTTACTTTACTTTAGTGAGTAAATTTAGAGTTAAGAAGAACAATGAAGGAATAGTCGAGTTGGCTGCTATTTAGTGAAAAACATATTGGCCAAAATGGTCGCCTAGTCTTCGAAGAATGGAAATTCTCTGGTTAAGACTCAGTATCTTAGCAATAAATTTAACGGGTGGAAAAAATGCGTTAAGCCTAATGTAGAATTTTACCAATCATCACTGTGATAAAAGTGATCCGAACCTAGTATGGTGAGTTAAAATAGAGCAGAAAGTCGCCCTCATTTGTTTTGAACGTCATCTCTGATAGCCGTAGCCAGTCACGACACACGCCCCCTTTAAATATCCCCCCCCCCTATTTTAACCGCACCCCTGCGTATCCGCACCACCTATGGTACCACACCACCTGCGGCACCCATACCACGCACGGTACAATAACACATCTGTCAAACGCAGCACCAGCGCGACCTGCGGAACTTGCACCACACGCGGCACCTGCAACACCGAGACATACACGCCACATATCCAGCGACACCCCGCGCTACCAGCACCACCCATTACTTTCGCACCACCCCACGCTACTCACATCCCCCGTTGCTTCGGCACCACCAGAGACACGCACATCACCCCGCCGCACCCACATCACCTGCTGCTTCCGCACTAGCTGTGGCACCCACATCACCCCGCGGTACCCACACCACCCCGCGGCACCCGTACCACCCACTAATTGCGCGGTACCCACGACTTACTATATCAACAAAGAAAATAATACACCAACCAATAGCAGACACTTACGACATGACTGACCACCTATATATCAGACTACAACTTAGCAGTAGAGAGGGGCATACAAAACACTTGTCGATAATAGGGGCCCACACAACATACGCTAGGAATAATACTACACCTGCGACATGCTTGATAACCCATACACCAAACCATCTATATATCGCAGCCTAGCTACCACTAAATCCATGATCCACCGGCACCTAATCCTGAGACACCACAACCGCCCCCTTCGCCTTAATATCCCATGGTTTCATACCGTGTGATCCATCGATGCCCAACATGTCTTCTCAGCTGAAACACCAGCACGACGAATGACCCCACAGCTTCCTTCTTTTTCTTTAAAAAATAAATACACCTCTCTAAGAAAAAAATTACCCCCCCCCCCCACTCCCTTTTTTTATATACATGACACAACGCGACAGGCCATGGTAGGCTGCAGCGAACAATGATCAAAACTGATATATAGTACTGGCAACTTCCAATTACTGCCTTTATTTTAACACTTCTGCGGTGTAGGCGAGGGGGGGGGGGGATTGAGCCTAAAGATTTAAGCCGCATGGTTAGTGTTGTCGCCACGGACTGCGCAGACGAGACATATAGCACTGTCAAGGAATGACAGGCCATCATACATTACCGTAAAAGAGTCGGGACCTGTATTACCTGTGCTCGACAAAACTTTCAAACTTGGACTCGTCCGGAAAGGTATATAGTCCCTAATATCGATATATGCCTTTATCAGAGGAAATTATGATATCTACATCTTCTAGTTGCTTTGACTTAGCGTCATTTTCAAATTTGCAACTGTATGATAAATATTGCTGGAGTTATTTGATTATTCTTGGAAACCGGTTTACTCCTTGCTCATGTATTCAAGGAACGTCTTCTTACCGACGCCTAACTTGAATTTGTGCGGTATTGTTTCTGCCGGCTTTCCTAGAGATCAGATGTATCCATCGACGCCTCAATAAATTGCAATTTAAGAAGGCGGCCTGTAGTGTCTAGGACTTTTCCTATGCTTGAGTAAGTTAATTATAGTTTACGAGTACCCTAAATATATCTTTTTAAAGTTGGTCACTGTTGTAGAGAGATCAGAATCGGTTGTGGGATCACACCTAGTTCGACCGTTCCTATTCTCCATAGAAGCGGATTCAAACTTAGACCTTCTTCTGTACAGACTAAATAGTCTATGTCCTAAATAACCCACACATATTGGTAAAGATAATGACCCTACAAGTGTGTACCATTTAAACTAACAACAGAAGTTTGTGCATACGAATGGGGGCGGATAATTTAGGTCAGTACTTGGGCAGCCAGAGCGTTGCGTTGAGTGTGTTTGACACAGATCAATGAATGTGTGGGACTGGCTTGAGAGTCGTAGGGAATAGAGGTACTGACGGTAAATATTGGTGTCTGTGTGCAGATGGGAGGGGGGAGAGAGATTGATATATGTGTGAGAGTGTCTATCTATCTCCACTATATATCTGACTTTTCATCTCTTGCACTAAACAGACAGATGAATGATAGGAGACATTGTCTCATGGTCTTGAGAGTGCACTCTGAGGAATGAAGCAGAGGAGCAGAGGTGGAGCAGGCTGATGTGGGATGGTGACTGATGCTTATTCTGAGTCTTTCCTGTCAAGATGATACCCTCTTGGTGATGACTAATTCTGAGTTCTTTCCTGACAGGATGAAACCTTTGTGAAGAGCTGGCAGAAGAATCACAGTCCAACCAACACCCACCAACTATCAACCAACTACCCACCAGCTAACACCAGTGAAGAATTGGCATCATCACTATGGGGTGCCATATACCCCAAACATCGTAACAGTGCCAGAGCATGTGAGTGACTCCAGGACAGGTGAACATTTATAGAGAGTATACCCATACTCGAGTAGACCAGTCTTCAGGAGCTGGGTGTAGCTCAGATACAGTTTTGTGACCTGACCGGTGGGAGAGACGTGCTGAGTACTTATACAGTGTCTGTGTCCTCGATGGTGAGGTACTCCTCTACTACCTGATTCATTGAAAGCAGAAGTAACAGAGTCATAGACAGTCGAATCATCAGGAGCTGAGGGAAGCATCAACAGTAGAACTAGGATAAGTCCAGTTTATGTCTATATCATGCTATATTCCCCACAGCTCCAATGGATTCAGAGGATGAGAATGTGTTACCTCCAGGACTTTCTGGCTGTTTAGATTTCTGTTGAGTCTGGTCATTGTATTCTGGGATCCATCCACTGAGATCTGGCATCTACTTCACTATTATATATATATTTATATATATATATATATACTGACTTAGGTGTCTCTATTTCACCTTTTTAAGTGTTTAGCATTGTTGTGTGTATGAACCATAAATATTATATGTGTTAACATGGTTATGATAATAAACTGTCTGTCATAACCTGGGATCTTTCTTTTAATTGAGAAATCCTTAAATCAGGCACGTGACAGGAGTGATATGTGACAAGCACTACTGACCACATCAGCCACCGAGCGCTGAGAGGTCTACAAAAGTGAGACTATGTTACATGCCTGATGCACCCAGTGGCGCAGAAACTTTCCTTGACTTTTTACTTAGTACGTGTTCACAACCCGTAGTTTCTGATGTGCTCTTCCATTAGCAATTAGAGAGGCGCATACACAGCTTACTCTCTACTGCTAAGTTGTAGTCTGATATATGGATGGGTAAGTCATGTCGTAGGTGTCTGCTGATAGTTTGGTGTATTATTTTATAGCAGTTGTTATATGGATATAGCCTGTTCTGGTCATTCTGTAAACTGTGTTTAAGACAGTCTTGTAGAATCAACTGCATAAGGCGCGCCATTGGTGTGAAAGGAATAATTTACTTGTCTGTCCCCAGACAGATGACCAATTTTCTTCCCGTTGCGCCGAGAAATTTTATCACGGAAATCATGACCAAGGACTAGAAAGAAAGCAGAGAAAATTTGATCCAATTCAGATGGGAAAATGTGCTAGTTTTTTTGCCACATACACTTTTGAACCATCCATATGAATACGGCTCACTTGTCAAATTTCCGGGATATTAGCAGAAATCAGATTTATGATCAACTGCTAGCGGAGACATCTGGAAAGTGTCACGTGTGCAGAAACATCTCTAAGAGCTAGGGTCAAGTAGGATCATAATTCTCTTAACAAATGGAATGTTCAGTTGAAACGGCCTATGGAGCAAACATGAAAATACAACAAAGTGTTGGACACAATCAAAGAATGAAGTAACAATCAGGGACCTTTGTCAGGCCAACGGGGCATCAAGCCTATGTTGTTATACATGCACATACTGCTGTAGATCAATGGGCATTCGACGGGTAATGTGGTTAATAATATCCTAACTCCCATAAAGATTTCTGGCACGAAATATAGGTTGGGTCAACCCGAGACATTGAAAAGTATGGAGGGGAGATATGTACATGTACACCCAGTCAACAACATTGTACCAGTAAAGGAAACAACAAAGAACACAGCCTGGATTCCAAAAGACATTACTTGAGAAGAAATCATCGTCGTCGTTCACGTCTCTCCTCAAATTTGAGTCAGTGGTACTGTTGATGATAGTCTAGCATGCCGCAGTCTCTGAGTCAGTGGTACTGTTGATGAAAGTCTAGCATGATGCTGTCTCTGAGTCAGTGGTATTGTTAATGATAGTCTAGCATGCCGCTGTTTCGTGTCCTGTGACACAACTAATGGACAAACTTGTAGTGTCCTGTCCTGTGACACAACTAATGGACAAACTTTTAGTGTCGTGTCCTGTGACACAGCTAATGGACAAACTAGTAGTTTCGTGTCCTGTGACACAACTAATGGACAAACTAGTAGTGTCCTGTCCTGTGACACAACTAATGGACAAACTAGTAGTGTTGTGTCCTGTGACACAACTAATGGACAAACTTGTAGTGTTGTTTTCTGTGACACAACTAATGGACAAACTAGTAGTGTTGTTTTCTGTGACACAACTAATGGACAAACTAGTAGTGTCGTGTCCTGTGACACAACTAATGGACAAACTAGTAGTGTTGTTTTCTGTGACACAACTAATGGACAAACTAGTAGTGTCGTGTCCTGTGACACAACTAATGGACAAACTAGTAGTGTTGTTTTCTGTGAATCAACTAATGGACAAACTAGTAGTGTCGTGTCCTGTGACACAGCGAATGTAGTTACTGTCTTGATTCCTCACCCGCTCAGGTCAACATAGTTTACAAATTGAATACTTGGGATCCTGATACTCCTGATGTGAGTTGTATCAAGTAACGCAAGCCACTCTACGCCTAGGACGTCAGTTTCCATTTTCCATAGCATTCTTGCTGTTACTGTCTCTACCTCCATTCTAGTATACTGTTCTGTTTTTTAAGTATAAAAATTATCTCGAAAACAGAAAACACAATTATAGTTATACTCGTATCTGGAGAGATTCGATTTCACAATTTTAGATACTTTTAATTCCTGAAATGTGTTGATGGAAACTGTAATTGTACCGTTTTACCCCCCCCCCCCCTTTTCCAGGGCAATTAAAGAGCACATTTTTGCGACAATGGTTCGGGTTTTTGATGTCACTGAAAAGTGAGCAATTACCCCTTTCACCTCGCTGACCTAGAAAAACAAAGGAGGATGGGGTTAAACTGAACTGCTTGTGATGTGCCGCTGTCAGCTCTTACTGGGATGTCCAGTTTTCAGCTCAGGATTTTATGGAGAAAATGAGAGCGAATGATGGATGAATTATATTCTAAATGTCTGAGAGAGAGAGAGAGAGAGAGAGAGAGAGAGAGAGAGAAGAGAGAGAGAGAGAGAGAGAGAGAGAGAGAGAGAGAGAGGCGGACGGACGGACGGACGGACAGACAGACAGACAGAAATAGAAAGACAAACAACATATGCAAAGTACCAACAACAACAAAACAGGTTAAACGTGGCTATGAAAACAAGATTACAAAGTAACAAACATGCAGTAACCCGACGTTTGTCAGAAACATGAAAGGGAACACAGGTGGTCTCACCATAAGTAGTTGTAGCAGCATCAGCATCACGAGCAGCCAGTGCGGCGGACTGTCCGTTACATCCGAGGCACGCCTGGCCACCCAAGCACTGGGGCAGACACAGCTTCATGGGGAGCTGATCAAAGTCCTAATCTAACACAGACATCCAGCACTGGGGCGGCTATTAACTAATTCCATGTGTGGGGCAACTTGTGGTGGCAACGAGGAAACAGTTTCTGAGAAAGCTGGAACTAATTCGTCTCCCATAACCACGCCCCTTGTCAACAATAAACACACGAGTGTTCAGATTTCATAGTTTGCTTCAGATAACTGACAGGGGAATGGAAAACATGAGCACATTTCTGGTGACGTTGATCACAACCGCTAGCCAAAGACATGAAATGGCCAGTTATTATTATCATAACACATAATACCGTGTGTGGCCCTTACAACAACGATACATAATACCGTGTGTGGCCCTTACAACAACAATACATAATACAGTGAGTGGCCCTTACAACAACGATACATAATACAGTGAGTGGCCCTTACAACAACGATACATAATACCGTGTGTGGCCCTTACAACAACGATACATAATACCGTGTGTGGCCCTTACAACAACGATACATAATACCGTGTGTGGCCCTTACAACAACAATACATAATACAGTGAGTGGCCCTTACAACAACGATACATAATACCGTGTGTGGCCCTTACAACAACGATACATAATACCGTGTGTGGCCCTTACAACAACAATACATAATACCGTGTGTGGCCCTTACAACAACGATACATAATACAGTGAGTGGCCCTTACAACAACAATACATAATTCAGTGAGTGGTCCTTACAACAACAATACATAATACCGTTTGTGGTCCTTACAACAACAATACATAATACAGTGAGTGGTCCTTACAACAACAATACATAATTCAGTGAGTGTCCTTACAACAACAATACATAATACCGTGAGTGTCCTTACAACAACAATACATAATACCGTGAGTGTCCTTACAACAACAATACATAATACCGTGAGTGTCCTTACAACAACAATACATAATACCGTGAGTGGTCCTTACAACAACAATACATAATACCGTGAGTGGTCCTTACAACAACAATACATAATACCGTGAGTGTCCTTACAACAACAATACATAACACCGTGAGTGTCCTTACAACAACAATACATAATACAGTGAGTGGTCCTTACAACAACAATACATAATACAGTGAGTGTCCTTACAACAACAATACATAATACCGTGAGTGGTCCTTACAACAACAATACATAATACAGTGAGTGTCCTTACAACAACAATACATAATACAGTGAGTGGTCCTTACAACAACAATACCTAATACCGTGAGTGTCCTTACAACAACAATACATAAAACCGTGAGTGGTCCTTACAACAACAATACATAATACAGTGAGTGGCCCTTACAACAACAATACATAATACAGTGAGTGGTCCTTACAACAACAATACATAATACAGTGAGTGTCCTTACAACAACAATACATAATACAGTGAGTGGTCCTTACAACAACAATACATAATACCGTGAGTGTCCTTACAACAACAATACATAATACAGTGAGTGGTCCTTACAACAACAATACATAATACCGTGAGTGTCCTTACAACAACAATACATAATACCGTGAGTGTCCTTACAACAACAATACATAATACAGTGAGTGGTCCTTACAACAACAATACATAATACTGTGTGTGGCCCTGACAACAACAATACATAAGAACATGAGTGATGCGAGAACTGTCTCAAGCAGAAACAGGCATTTACAAATTCTTCTACCAATATCGCCTTCCCCGCCGAGACACTGGTGCAGCTCAATCTCCAGGATTGTCTTCGACCGGGCAGCTCTCGAAATGTGGCAAAAATGAGTCTTAATTTCTATATTTTTAGGCAACTGTCTGGCCAAGAAAGGCGATTTTGGGGAGGGAAAATGTGAGGCGCACCAAACCTTAGAAAGCCTAACATTTCACATCCCAACGGCAGAACAGAGGACCCACGGAAATGCTTAGTGTTAAGATTACGTAGACTGTACTATCGTGACAGATATGCTGCTTTTATTTCTTGCTTGCTTGCTTGTTTAACCCCCACCAGGACATCACACAAGTAATAAACACTCGGTGACTCAAAGTGCCACCATGCAGATGAGGATCACCCGTGGAGAGGGCACAGAAACCCCTTTCAGCCGTTATTACCATAACTGTGGCCCAGCTATATTCAGGACCCCGGCAAAAACCAGGATAGGGCTTCAAATAACGAAAAATTGCATTCCATAAGGGGGCGACTTGATAATGGGTTTTCTTGCGATAGATAGACAGTTATACAGCTCTGAATGTACAAACATGAAGTACCAACAAAATGTGATTGAAGACGTTAATGACAACATTAACTCGACTGTCAGACAAGGGCAAGGAAGGAATCAAGGAAACTCAGCCACGCCCTGGCAACAGAAGCTGGGGAGAGCGCAGTTTTCTCAATGTCAAGTCACATACGTTGGGGGATATTTATAGCCCAGGAGATAACAGACACTTGTAAGCACAAGTTAATGGGAGACGAGAGGGAGTGGTTACCAGAGTACACAGACTCAGCCACCTGATGATAGTGGGTACATCCGGGGATCGTGGGGCGTTGACTTGTCATGGAACACAATACCAAGAGGTGTGTTGTGGACCATATCGCTGACCAAGTGCCAACTGCTTTATACAAATACTGGTTACAATTATATCCTAGATGTGTTACAGGTGAGAAAATGGCCATTCACGTCTGAGAAATATTAAGAATGCATGGGAAGAGGGTCTTTTATGCTGTTGAATTGGTTAAACAGACAGGTAAACATATAAGCAGGGCGTACGGATGGATGGATAAATATACAGACAGACAGACAGACAGACAGACAGACAGACAGACAGACAGACATGTTAGTTAGTTGGTTGATTGGTCGACAGATTATCCTTATTGCACGTCGAACCATTCAATCCATAAGTGCTCGGATCCCCTCCTCAGTAAATCCCGCAGTGTGTAGCGGCTAACGACATGAGTTCTGTGTTGGTTTATTCTTCGTCTTTGACTACCCGCGTAGTGTTCTTGTTTGGCGACACCCCGTTTAACATGCCGTTCTTGCAGTCTGACCATGGTTGCAGATTCACAGTTCTCAGTTGGTTCACGCAAACGTCTTAATTCTCTTAGAGCATTCAGTATATTAGCCTGGTCAATGGCGTGTCCGGCTTTCACAGTAGCCTAACCTGCAAGCGTATCAGCTTGCTCATTTCCTTGTACCCCCACATATCCTGGAACGAAAATGCAACTAATCCTTGTCAGCCGTAAATTCTGTAGAGCCACTAACCATTGCCTTCGGACCTGGACCTTCTCTATCTTCCTGATAAATACTCATTGAGTCACTGAGGAAGCATGCCCCAGTGAAAGTCTGTGTTTCTAGCCATGTTACTTACTGCTTTAGTCACAGCCATGACCTCCATAGTCAGACTACTTGTAGTTATGCAAAAGCTCCCGAATCTTCCTTCACAGCTCTCCTTCCAAACTGAGCCGTCAAAGCCCACGAGCTTGTAACGTGACGGATTACAGAACCATCTAGAGCATCACCCTTTAGAGCGTTCTCGAAAATCACGGCTTGAACTTCTGCTTCTACAGCAGCCAGACTGTTGTCTGCATTTTCTGTCTAGTTGGATGCAAACAGAAAAGAATGTACAGCACTCTGAAGGCATTTGCACCCACTCCTCGACATGTTCTATGTCCTCAAGTGAACATACCTGTAAAATGTCCTCGGCTTGACCCATCCGCGATTTGCCTCTTTTTAACCTGCTGCCTTTTATCTTCTTGATTTGACTATGTAATAGGTGTTGTGTGTCCGCCTTGACTGTAAGGTAGGCACGAGCTCGGGAAATTTGTATTCTGTCTTCCATGGGTGGAAAATCGAGAAGGTAGCGCATAGCCCTGCATGCTGTATCTCTTGTACACCCAAGTGTAATGAGCATAGCCTCGTTCTGTATCCTTTAAATCCTTTCCATCTGCTTATGGCTGAGAGTCAGGATCGCCATCGCGTAATCAATGCATGCCTGCCTGCCTGCCTGCCTGCGTGTATGCATGCAAACATGCATACATGAATACATGAATACATACATACATACATACATACATCATACAGACAGACAGACAGACAGACAGACAGACAGACAGACAGACAGACAGACAGACAGACAGACAGACAGACAGACAGACAGACAGACAGACAGACAGACAGACAGACAGACAGACAGACAGACAGACAGACAGACAGACAGACAGACAGACAGACAGACAGACAGACAGACAGACAGACAGACAGACAGACAGACACGGGGGGGGGGGAGAGATGGATCAATATGGAGTGGGGGTCAAGTTTTTCTAACTCTGAACCAGAATATTACAAGGCTTGCTGATGTCGAGCAAGAATAAGCTGCATAATAATAATAATAATAATAATAATAATAATAATAATAATAATAATAATAATAATAATAATAATAATAATAATAATAATAATAAAAATAATAATTATTATTATTAAAATTTTTATTATTTTTATAAAAGAAACAGAAGTTTACAATAATTTACTGAACACAATACTAAAGCGAAGGATGTCGGGACAAGATGCAACCACTGCCCCAAGATGGCCTAAAGAGAATCACAGGATGCTGCCTCCCTGGCAAGAGGAAAGCGAGTAGAGCAAAAAAAAACAGGTATGTTAAATAGGCACACAGAGAACGAGCGGTACAGACATGAAGCATGGAGGTTAGCAGTGATTTATCATCAGCGGAAAAATGTTTGTCTGTTTATCTGTATGTCTTTCTGCCTATCCATCCACCCACATCTAGAGCTAAAGCATACTACACAAGACGAGCAGGCTACAATACAAGAGGCCGAAGAAGAAAGAGATGGGTGTAAGGAGTAAAAGAGACATGTCAAAAACGTAATATGACATTTCTATGAGCCATGCAACTTGCAAAAGACAAGAAACTACATCGAACTCCTCTCTGCGATTTGTGTTTTGTTACTAGTGTGTACTGCATCCTTAACAAGACTTCGTGTGCGTCCAGTATGCTTCTCATGCTTGGCTGTGCCGATCTTTATTCCAAATTTGCCTATTCTGAGCAGTGATGTGGATACGTTGCTTTCAAAATCCTCAGAACGTCCTATCTCTCTAAGGGCAATGATAATGTCTGCGTGATCTATGGGCCGGCCATCTTCTGTTAATGCAGCAACTGCCAGTCTATCAGCTCTTTCCTTACCAACAACGCCTGCATGCCCTGGGACGAATATGAAGGTAACGGTACACACACATGAGAGTTTTGCAATGACTAAAACCAGTGTCTGCGTAACCAGCCTGCCTGGACCCGCCTGATCATGCTCAAAGAATCACTCAGCACACACACGCGGGAATAGTCTTGTGATTCTAGCCACATGAAAGCTCGTGTCACCGCCATCACCTTCATCGTTATGCTGTTGGTTGTCATGGAGAAGGCACCGCTGGCTTCTTGAACTGTTCTGCGTGAAGAGCGAGCTGTAAATGTCCATGCACTCTTATGTCCTCGTTTAACGGACCCATCTGTGAAGATCACCACATCTCTCTCACCTGACTTGAAACTGATAAGCGCGCATACCTCGGCATTAACAACAGTTGGATTCTGCTCCCGACAGCTCCTATCGAGCGACACGACACAGGAGAATGTGAGATTTAGTCGATTTAGACGCTGGTATCCACTCCTCATCAGGATGGACGTCTGTAAGGCTGCAAACCTGCATGATGTCATCATCTGTCCTACCAAGCTATGATTTGCCCCTTTTAAGCCTATTGCCCTTTTCTTGAATAGCATGTGGTGCAAAGGGTGCTTCAGATCTAAGCTTATCTTGAGGTATGCACGAGCCCTCCAGATCTTGATCCTGTAGTTCATGGTAGGAAAGTCAAGAAGGTACCTCATTGCTACATAAGAGGTGTCTCCAGTGCACCCTAGAATAATGCTCATTGCTTCATTTTGCACCTTCTCAAGTCTGGCTGACAGTGAGGATGGCAAGAGTATATTCGATGAGAGAAAGTACAAGTCCCTGGAACAGAAGCAGAAGCAGTTTCTGCTCAGTATTAGCAGCCTCTAAGGCCCTCATTGCTGACAGGCCTTTGCGTGCTTTTGTTATGACATGGTCAACATGTTCTTTGAAGGATAGGCTGCGATCAAACCTTACTCCGAGGTATGTCATCAAATTTGTTCTCGTCAAAATTTCCTCGCTGCTTTCCACTGCTGGGAAGTCTCCCTTCACGACATGCGTGTTCAAGGAGAACCACGTCACTGAAGCCTTCGAAGGGTTAACATGAGCATTAGAATCTGCAAACCAGGAGGACGTGCGATTAAGTTCACTTCCATGGTGCAAATTACGTTCTATGACGTTTCTTGCGCCACTGGATGTATACTGAGTCCTATGATCCCCACTGCCTCCTATGACATTTTTGGGCATCACTGTGCCTGTAGGTACTGTGTTACTTAATCTCTCTTTCTCTGTGCCTTCTACGAATGTCAATAGACACATGCATTTATTATTCCGATATCAACAGTACCTTAGCTAATAGCTCACTGGTCTGTCATCACGTCGACGTGAGTTCAATTTTCATCTGATAAGCGACCCAACTGACTTCCTATCTAACCAAGCTCTGAACAATGAACTTTCATTGTTAAAATGTCTACCAGCGATGTATCTGGAAAGAAAACGATTAGAAGATAGGGATCGCTGCTCCTCCAACCTTAGGCTAATATGACAAAGTACACCCGAATAACACCCGAGGTTCCAGCCACAGAATTACGTCTGCAATTGCAAAACTTCCGGCTACATGGCCAGGGAAACTGTGAGCAGCCAATCAGCTGATTATTGCCAAAGCCTAGATGTAGCAGTTCCTTCAAATACCAGTGTTTTATCTTAGCCTCTTTTTTCGGGTGTCATAACGTCTGTACCGGTAATTAGCACCCGACAGAAAACATTGCTCACGCAACATTCACTTCCCCAGGTGTGTCAAGGTGAACGATATCCCTCCCAGGTGTGGCTATAAAGGTAAATGTGCATTCTGCACAACTCACAGGAGAAACCCGAAAGAGTTGTCAGTGGAGAAGTGACTGGTGTTAAACAACGGTAGAGGAACTGCTATTCAACAGGGGTAGATAAGACAGACAGACAGACAGACAGACAGACAGACAGACAGACCGACAGACCGACAGACCGACAGACCGACAGACCGACCGACCGACCGACCGACCGACCGACCGACCGACCGACCGACCGACCGACCGACCGACCGACCGACCGACCGACCGACCGACCGACCGACCGACCGACCGACCGACCGACCGACCGACCGACCGACCGACCGACCGACCGACCGACCGACCGACCGACCGACCGACCGACCGACCGACCGACCGACCGACCGACCGACCGACCGACCGACAGACAGACAGACAGACAGACAGACAGACAGACAGACAGACAGACAGACAGACAGACAGACAGACAGACAGACAGACAGACAGACAGACAGACAGACAGACAGACAGACAGACAGACAGACAGACAGACAGACAGACAGACAGACAGACAGACAGATAGATAGATAGATAGATAGATAGATAGATAGATAGATAGATAGATAGATAGATAGATAGATAGATAGATAGATAGATAGATAGATAGATAGATAGATAGATAGATAGATAGATAGAAAGTGCCCCAAGAACAGAGAAGATTTACAGGAAAACTAACATTCAAACTGGGAACTTAAATGTGTGCGTGTTATGAACTGTCACTGGCATCCCCATTTACCGCTGAGGGGGTTACACCTATGGAGTCGTGGATCTGGGATAAGCACTCTGCGCATACTGGACTGATCGTCGCTGATGACATAAACCTCAAGCTCCACTCACGAAATCCGATGAAATACTCAATAAATACTTAAAGAAAGATTACAATAATTAAATATGTGTGAAAATGTATAGAGAAAACCCAACAATATGACATAAAATCCTACAAACAATAATGTAATGCGCCGTGACTTCAAGATGTGGAGTCGCATTCTTGTTTAGGCACTAGTGTAAAAGCCGATAAGGGACCAGAGAAACGATAAGGGCTAAACGATAAAGCCATAAAAACAGGAAAACAAAAAGGACGATAATCTTGAGGAGCATATGGAAATATATGGAAGTCACAAGAAATCCAACAGTGTACTAAACTTTGCCTATTTAACTCCAGCGACAAATCAGCACTGCTTTAACTAAATGAAATTTTGATCAGACTAAAAGCCATAAATAACACACCCGTATTCGTGAACAGGAATGGAATGTGGCGATGGTCAGTATCCGCCAGGACTGCACATTACAACACCGGGCTAGCGTGGCCGTTACAAGTACCCTCATTATAACTTCTTCAGAGGCTCAACGATCTTGGATCTGACCCGTTGATCTGCCACTCAGATTAAGTTTTTTTTTTTTTTTTTTATTAAATCAGGTGGTAAACCTTCAGAATGCA